>CP139503.1:338981532-339433655 GCA_021014915.2 Artemisia tridentata subsp. tridentata | reverse complement strand
GTTTGAAGACGAAATGGAGAGAGTGGTACATTTCTTTATTCAATCTCTTTTCTTTTTATGTTTCTAGGTGTTTGGATGTGTGTTTTAAAACTGCCCATGTGATATAAGTTATAGGACTAAATTTGTAATAAAACAGTTGTAGGAGATACTGTTCGGAGCTTTAGATCCATGTGCCTCTGTTATTTTGAAACAAGTTAAGTTTAAGTGGGTGTGAATCTTAAGATGCTATTTAAGAGGGTGTCTGAGATCGCGTTTTGTTGTAGATTATGGTGTTTCTAAAAGGTAGATAATTGAAAAAACCAATTCTCTGCGTGAGAACTGATCCTTTAATTTGGCATTTGGTTTTGAATATCTGCTTTTACAAAAAAATAACCTGCCCGACCAGAATAGTGTTTGCAGTCACGACGGGATTGGTAAATTTTCGATATCAAATGAAAATGAGTTTATTTGTGTTAATAGACTCGAATGAGTCACTGCCATAAACTTTTAAATAATGTTGCTTCCAACTACATTCATTCTCTTAGTAGCATTTGGATTAAGCTTATTTTATAGGTTGATCAGCTTATTGAGATTTAGGAATGCCAAAAAGCCTATTTTTTGGCTTATCCATTTGAGCTTATGGCTTAAATAAGCCATGAGGTTAAGTAGATAAGCTAATAAGCCCAAAACCAGTGAGCGTATTGGCTTTCCTAAATCTCAATAAGGTGATAAGTCCATAAAGTAAGCTAACCCAAACACCCCCTAAATGTATTTATGGGCTTATGAGCTTATTTGTTTTCAGCTCATTTTTCATAAGCCCCTTTTTTTGACTTACTTTCGAAGCGTATACAAGTTTATTATGTCATAGTTGAAAGGTTCGCAGATTAGAGAACAACCAATTGAAAGGGTCACTAATGTAACTGGAACGTAGTGTAGTGCATTGTGCCATAGAAGCCGCACTTACCACGGAATTATATAGATGTGCATATATCGGATTGCAGTTTGGTTTTTGTGGTCAAATGGATCAGAATACATTAAAAGTGGACACTTTGACCCGTACAATGGGTCGATTTGGGTTCTGTTTTGTATCTAATAGGCAAGATGAGCCAATTAATATTTTTTTGTTTAAACCAAAACGTGTTGGAAGTCGCCATTATAATTTCTGATTATACACTACTTACCTCCTAAAACGTTTTATGCCAAAAGCTAGATTGATATGGTAATTTACCCTATAAAATATTTCAAATAATTGGACAAAAAATGTTAACCGATTATGAGGCGTACAAAATGTTAGCCGTTTTGATGTGGACCCATTTTCCACCACATCAGTTGTTCCACCTCAATGTCTCATAATTTGACATGGAACATTTAGCCCTTTTACATTTGTATTGCAAATACAAAATGCAGTTGACATGGAACCTTTAGCCTTTTTACATTTGTATTGCAAATACAAAATGCAGTTGAATTGGCAAAACTGATATATTCTTTTGACTTGAAAAGTTATTGGTTTGTTTTGAAGTTAGACACTATGTCCCATTTGCAATGCGACATAACTTTGTAATGTCTCATAAATGAGATTCTAAATTTTTCAGTATGTGCATAGTGTGCATCCTATTTAAGTATTTATATACAATGGTTAAGTATGTGAACATTAAATATATATAATAGGGAACAAAAAAGGAACAAAAGTCAGTAGTAACCTTAATAACAAATAATTTTACATAGATGCACTCTTTAAATGACCATGAACTTGAACCTTTTAACAACTAATCTTACAGAGATGCATATCATGTGTTGGAGATTTTTTCTGATTGATGTTGATGTGTCTCAATCAGTTCGGATTTCCGAATATCTAACACTACGTTTTATAATTGCCTCTACGCAATTAAACTGATAACTACAGATGTTTGTTTTTCAGGTAATAGTACACTCCCAGCTAATTGTAATGTTGTTGAAGCTTCTAAAAATGTTGTTGACACGTCAAACCATTCCCGTCTGCTACTTCCACAGTTGGCAGGCGTGGTCGCATCCATTGTCGTTGACATTGAGCTATTTTGCCAGATGTAAATCAATCGATGCTAGGTGTGTGTGATGATTTGGGTACAGATAATGGGCATACACAATCAGCGAGCACAGGCATGTTACCTTATACGTTCACACAAACACCCAAATACTTACGTGCTGAATATTGGATATTTAGCTTATTAAACATCATACGTATTACAGATTACCTAATACTAATATACCAGCAATCTTCATTGTTACAGGAAGTCCTGAACAAGTACTGCCAGGTTCTGTTGATTCAAATGTGAATGCTAGATGCCAATGTGCAAGAATTCAAGGTCTTTATCTTTTCATCTGTTACAGTACCAATATGTATTCTCATGCACGCTAATACCGAGAACGGACAGTAGCATGCAAGAGGAAGTGGATGCCAATGGGTATGATGTTGTTGCAGATATTATAAGATTATATGCAAAGCATCTTGGACCTTTTATTTATCATTTTTTGAAGTAGAGGTGGTGAGATGGGCGGGTTAGGTAATGGGTCACTAGTGAGAACGGGTATGAAGCAGGCCATTTTTATTGACTTATAAATGTACCAACATATTTTATGACATTACCATGAAAACGTCTCATTATCAGAAAATAACTTTGATTATGTCTGATATTATGTAAATTTATGTCTGATATTATAAATGATTTTGATTACGTAATGCAATTGTTTAAAATAGTATATACCAAATAAAACTCAGATATCTAACCTCATTACAATAAAACATAATTAAATGACGTTATGTAATCCGATTAAAAAATTTTGGGGCTTTTTTCTGTAAACAAACAAACAACCATGCAACCTCACAATCATATTGTTAAACATATAATATTATCATAAACAAGTCCTGATCAACCAAACACTTAACAAAACCAGCTTCAAACAGTGTATGAACAACCAAGAACAAAGCAAACAAAAACTTATAAAAAACAAATACTGTTATACTAAATAGCATTCATAGACGCCTTATAAATTAAGAAAAAAAACAGGAAGAAAAAAAACCGGATTCAAACCTTGACTGTCGTTAAAAATGATCAACAGCACCAAGGAAAGGTAGTATGTTAATTATTTTGATCGGAAATGAAACCATAAATGAGACAAGTAGACATTTAAGTCTTACAATTAAATAAATCTATACTACATAATTATAATTACCTACAATCAAAATAAAAGACTATAGATAATTAATAAACATATATTGTAAATGTATATCACATGTAGTAGACAACAATGTCAACTAAATACTGCATTAAAGGATACGGTTACGTAAATGCATGCAACGTATGCATTCGGAAATGTTATATAAAAAACGAAACAAAACACATGTATTTTAAATGTATAAAATATGTATTATACACCAACTCATACTTGATAGTACATAAATAACAATAGCATAACCCTATTTACGTAAATTACAAGTCATGCCCGCCCATCGGGCGGGCTTTGAAACTAGTATATAATATAATTTTGGTTGTGGTGTTTTGTGTGTATGGTGTGTTTTGTGTGCGCGCGTATGTGTGTGTGTGTGAATAAAGTGAAATAGCCAATGTGTTATATTGTATGCAGTATCAATTAGCCAATGTGCTAAGAGGTGACAAGTAAGTATGAAGATTCGGAATGATGATCAAAGAAGTTGGGAAAGTAATCCTTTATGGTATAAAGAGTTGGAAACGGAGTTTGGACTTGATTTTTATTTTTCATTTTGTAGAAACTAATCAAAAATAATTCCCATGCCTTATCCCTTCTTTTTACCAAATTACTTTATTCCTTCGGATATAGTAATGGATTTCTGAAAATATGTAGTACGTGGATATTTTAGTGACCATCCGGTTTTTGAATAATCGAATGACGCGCCAGGAATCTAGTGCGTATTTCGGTGACCATCGGTTATGAAAATGACGTGCCAGTGAGCCAAGGTACATTCTAGTGACCATCCGTTGTTTGGCTAATCAAAAATTCGCGTCAGCGATCTACTATATTCTTGTATGAAATGTTTGAACATTAGCCGGTAACCCTTTTAACCTAAACCCAAATAAAAGACCTCATTGATGTTATATTTATTTATTTTGATACTTGTACAAGCCTATGGTAAGACGCATGAATCATGACTTGGCAATGAGTGATTTACATATACCAACCAATCTACACATGAGTGTTGAGTGAATTCCAAAATCATTTGTGGGGTGCTTAGTTATATTATCAAGCTCAAGATTAATTTGTTTATGTTTCAAGAATATTCACATAAAAATTCAAATTAACAATTTTTCTTTCGGAATGGTTGTTAGGTTTTTTAGAATCATGATATCGATACCATTGAAATCATTTTTCTAAATGCTAGACTTGCTTGAGGGCGAGCAGAACTTAAGTGTGGGGGAATTTGATAACGCTCAGAATGAGCATGTTTTTAGTTGCGTTATCGTTAGTTTTGTGCATCATATTTGGTTATATTTATATGTTTTTGTTACTTAATCGTGAAAAAGTGTATATGCAAGTGAATGTAGCCAAATACATGAAAAGATGATAAAAAGACAAAGAATTGGAGTAATTATGCACATTTGGAAGATTCCCGAGATTGAAGCAAAGTTAGAAACCACGCAAGGACTCGATGATTTGAAGGTATCAAGATTTCCATGATTCTACGTCAAAGAAATATCAAGTTCTACAGAAGAAATCAGTGCGACAACCAAGGATAGAGTACGCAACGAATTAAGTCAAAGAAAAGTCAAGATTGTAAATACAAGAGGACTCCATCCGATCAGATGGAGCCCGCATCTAATTCGGATGGATGTTTTGGGAAGTAAGCATACGATCGGATGGATCCTCATCCGATCGGTTGGTCTGATGTTGCAGTTACAAAGAAGCATTAATTGATGGTTTTACTCCTCATAATCATTGTGGCCGATCATTTCTTTCATATTTACTGTGCTAGGTCGTTTTTACTTGGATAATAAGTGTTCTTTTACTATATAATGGGATCCAAGGTTAGATACTAAGTGTGACATTCCCAATTTGTGATAGGCTTTACACCAAAGCTATTACTCACTTATTATATTGTCCGAAAGTCTAGAAGTGCTGTAAAAACATCCAGGAAACACTGAGTTAAAGTCTCAAGTGTTTGGTTCGAGTTTGGAGTTGTTTACGGGTCGTATTAGTCGATTGGAGGAGCGTGGTTGCTATAGTTCCACGAATCTAGTTCTTGTAATTCTAAGATAGGTATATCTTGTTTTATTTGCAATGAACTACTTTTACTTTAAGTTTAATGAAAGTTATGTTTCTTACTTGTGTTCTATTATGATGAATGATATGAAGTAATTTGTTGGTATACTTGTGTGTATGATGTAACTATTGTATGAGTATTCTTATCTAGAGTGATGCATGAAAATCTTTCTTATTTTATGAGTTTGTTGGAATAACATCTAGTCTTGCTTAATTTGTTGGTAAAAACATTCAAAGAATAAAAAGGCCGAAAGGATTTTCTTCATGTTTTTATTCCAAAACGTTAGTGCATGAATTAGTATGGATCATGATGTGTGACAATCATCATGTTTACTCATTAAAATAGATTTGAAACGATTTTATCACGAGAAAAGGCCGAAAGGATTCGTAAGAACAAATATGATAAGAAATGCTTTTCAAAACAAAAAGAGTTTCAAGAGAATTACCACATTAGTTAAATAGGCCGAAAGGGTTAACTAATTGGGAGAATTCTTAACAATGATTTACCATGATATAAACCATTGATTGTTAATCATTTACATTAGGTTGTGCATCACTACAAGTTACACCAAACTTTATGAATACTCTGTACAATTGGGACATGAATCACACAAGTATATGTTTTTATTTATTGATATTTGTTACTATTGAATTTTCGCTAAATTGGATTGACAACCCTTTTTACAAACGCTTTCTATATTTAATTACAATAATCGCAAATCCCTTGGGATGATCTCGACTTACCCACCTTTACTATTGCGGACGAGTATACTTGCTCGTATGTGTTAAATAGATAATCGGTTAAATCATGTTTTATAAATTTTAAAACTTGCACACGTTGTAGCACATCATATGCTTATACATAAACTCATTATCACATTCTTCACATTCCACACAGGAAGCAACTACATTTCCTTAAGAACATTGAATCTATAGCCTTTCCAATGAAGAAGGACATATAGATCAACATTATAAGGCCTCATTACTCCCTAAGATCTCAAGAACTAGTAACATTTCCTTCATGAAGGAAGTCCAAAGCTCTCAATGCAGACTACATCCTCACAATGAGAACAAAGGGCTTGCATGCATGAGAGGCATCACCAAGAACCAAGACCTTGTTACTTAAGATAGAATTGGCTACATTACCTCATGTAAGGACTTGCTTGGAACCATATGCACTACCCTTCACATAAAGAACCAAAAAACACATCTACATGGGCATCACCTTCTATCAAAAGCCCAACCACCTCTATAACTCCAATCCTCATCATACTTCATAGAACATACATTTGACCAAGCTTCATATCCATTCCAAACCTTAGCATCCTTTGTGAACTTGGAACTCAATACCCCATTCTTTGGAAACTTTCTGAACTGCATTAGACTTTTCACCTTTAAGCTCATCATTTTCAGTCTCACAGTATCAACTACTCTATCCAATACCACTTTCCAATCTCTTTTTTTCATCTTTAAAAATTCTTCTATTCTTTTCCCGACATATAAAGTAGACACAAGCAGTTAAACCCAGTCTCCTTACCATACTCCAGATACTGTTTCCACTTGGTTTATTAGCCATCTGATCCAAGATAATGTTTCCACTTGGTTTATCAGCCATCTGATCCACAATAGACTTTCATTCATTAGACATGACTCTAGTCTGCATAGACTATCCCACATGGCAGCAACTTATTTACATTGAAAAAATAAGTGGTTATGAGACTTTGCATCCTCCATACATAAAGCACATACTGAAAGGTTATAGGTCCCCCATTTAACCATCCTGTCATGGGTAAGAAGCTTCTCTTGAACTGCCAACCATAAATCAATGAGTGTTTGGGAATGCACTGAGTATACCAAATAATTTGAGTCCATCTTATCTCATTTGATTCACTCCTTAAATATATGTACACCTCTTTAATATTGAACTTACATTTTTATTTGCTTTGTTCTTCCAGACAATAGTGTCATTTTTCTTTCTGCACAACTCTAGGACAGTCATATTCACCATTGATGGAAAAACTGCACTCCATTCACTTGGCCATTTCCATTCCCCATTTTCAATCATATCTGCAACCTTCACATCTCTTGACAGTCTAGCCTCATACATTCTTCTAAAAGTTATTTTTTTTAACTAGGGACATATATCACTCCAATTATCAAACCACAGTGATGTAGATTCACTATTTACCAGCTTATGCCAAACACTCTTACTAATTTCAACCCTTATCTCAAGCAAGTTTCTCCAACCCCAGCTATCACTACTATCTTCATTCACCTCCCATATATTTCTACCCCTCAATATGACTGTGCTAATCCATATAACCCATAAAGACACTTTTTTACAGGCTAGATTCCAAATATGTTTCACAAGGAGAGCTCTATTCCGAAAGTCTAAGTTCTTCCAAGCCACTTTACCCTTACCCCTAGACAACTCACTTTGACATCAAAGAAAACCTTTAAGTAGTTGGTTAATTTATTTTATGAAAACCTTTGGAAGAAGGAATATAGAGCACCAATAAACTTGAATAGATTCCAACACTGAAGCCACAAGCCGTAATCTGCCAGCCTAGGATAGACACTTGTTATTCCAGTTTGTGACTTTGATTCTAAATTTATCCACCAAACATTTACAATCTCTAATTCCCAATCTCTTAGATACTAAAGGCACACCAAGGTATTTTATTTGGAGTTTACTTTTTACAAATGGCATAATTTTCAAGATAGCTTCATGAGACTCCTCTTCCTGACCACCAAAGAACACTGTACTTTTCTGAAAGTTAGGAAGTAATCCAAAGCAACTCCCAAATTCCTCAATTGACTTTTTAATGACCCTTACTGAACCTTCATCACCATGGCATAAGACAAGTAGATCATTTGCAAGAAGAGATGGGCCAATTTCATCTTTTTACACCCAGAGTGACATTGAAAATTATGGTCATTTCTAATGTTTCCTCCCATCATTAATGTGAAACATTCCATAATCAAAGTAAACAAATAGGGGGACATTGGATCTTCCTACCTTAAACCTCTTCCGCTTTTGAAAAAAACACAGTTTTTACCATTGACATTTATGGTAAAACTAGCAGTCCTCACACAAACCATAACCCATTGCACCATTCTAGGATGAAAGCCAAAATTGATCAATACACTTTCCAAAAAATCCCACTCTACTATATCATATGCTTTTTGAACATCAATTTTTAAAGCCACTCTTCTTGGACCTCCTTTTCTGTTATAACCCCTAAGTAATCCCTGAGCCAAAAGCACATTTTCTTGAATCTGCCTACCTTTTATAAATTCACTCTGATAAATATATTGACTCACTTTCCCAAAACTTCCTTGAGTCTGCCAGTTAACACCTTACTAATACATTTGTATACCACATTACAGCAGGCAATGGGCCAATATTCATAAACTTTTAGAGGATTTTGAGTTTTGGGAATTAAGGATATGACAGTAGAATTTAATTCATTCAATACCTTCCCAGAAGAAAAGAACACTTAATGGCACTAGAAAAAAGGCCTTTAATGACATACTTTTTATGACACACACATTATAATGACACGCAAAATTGTAAGTCATAAAAAAAACTGTCATAAATTGTAAAATCTGAAGGCTAGACAACAGGCATTTTTGTGTGTCATAAAATTCGTGTCATATCTCGAATTTTTTAAAAAACACTGACCACAAAAGCTTGATTCCACCATTCGACTCTCACCCAACTCATTTCATTTTCACACTCTAAAACACACACACACACACACACAATAACTCTCTCTCCCTAAAAAACACAATCCGACAGCACCACCTCCATCCGACGCCATCCGACGCACCACCACCGGACTCCACCTCCACCGACACCACCGAAACTCTCCACCCTAAAGTTTTGAGGTATTAGTTTTGTAGATCTATAATATTTTTGAACATTATTTTTTTTGTTCTTTTTTTGTAGATGTATAGATTTTTTTGTCGATCTATAATTTTTTTTTATAGATCTATTCATTTTATTTGTAGATCCATTGATTTTATTTATAGATCTATATGTTTTGGGACTATAAAAACGAGATTGTTAAGTCATGATTAAAAATCGAATATAAATGTTTTTAAAACTTGTTCTTGTGGTAAGAGTTGTCATAGAAGTCGGATTGGTATCACTTTGGTCGAGTCGTGGTTGTCGAGTCGAGACATAGAAGAAATTTGTTTGTTGTTTTCTTTATTTTTTTTTGAGGTTGAATTGATTGAGGTTGGATTGGGAATTGATTTAGATTTGATGCTAGAAATGTTGTGGGTTCGGTTTGGATGATGAAACGAAAATGGGTCTGTTTGATGGTTGTGTTGGTGCCGAGGGTAAAAGCCGAGACCATTAAGGTCTCGGCAAGTCTCGTCGTTGTGCCGTTGTTGTTATTGATGTTGTTGGAGTTGTTACCGAGACCTAAGGGTCCATTTGGTTATGTTGGAACTTGGTTCGAGTCCGTTAGGGTGCGTTTATATTCGGTTTAGCGGGCACATTAAAAACAAATATGGTGCTTTTTGGTTTTAACAAAAGTGTCAAAATATTGTTGAGTTGTATCATTGGTTCGAAAACTACCTAGTATACGTTTTGTTGTCAAAATATTTTTTTATTATTGTCGATTGATATTGCTTTTGTTTTCGTGGATCTAACGTTTTTAGTATTTTTTTAATTTGTGCCGCCATTTTCAGCCGCTAAGATGCTCGAAGTAGACCCTAAGATTCAGGATGTAATCGACGTGAAGGGTTCACCGACAAAGCTGTGGTGATAAGGTTTGCTGGCTTTAAGTCCAATGGGACCTTTGCTCGGTAAGTTGTGCATTTATATATGATTTTTGGTGTGTTTGTTGACTGTTGTCGCAGCCCACCCCAAAGGGGTGTTGGTTTTTGCGTATCCCAGCCACCCATAAGGGTGTTTGTTCATCATTTTCTGTCCAGCCAAAACAGCCCCAAATGGGGTGTGTTGCTAATTCATTTTCTTGTCCAACTAGGGTGATTGTTTACTGCTTAAAACAGCCCCAAATGGGTTGTTTAACTGCTGAAACGCAGCCCCCAACGAGGGATGTTGTGGACTGCAAAAACCAGCCCAACGAGGGTGTTTGGTTGCTGTAAAACGGACCCAAAAAGACCATGTCCTATGCTGATTTTCCAGCACTAAAAACAGCATGTTTAGTGCAGTTTTTCTGCACAAAAAGGACATGTTTGGTTGCTGATTTTTCTGCACTTATAATAGAGTTTATATGCTGATTTTTCAGCATGTACAATGGAGTTTAATTGCTGATTTTTCTGCATGTTTAAGTGTGTTTGGTTTCTGATTTTTCAGCATATGTAAGTGTATGTATTGTGTTTGATAACTGTATCAGTAGTAATTTATTGTTGTTATCCTTTTATGCAATCTACCCTTTGTTAGTCTGATATTTTATTAATGTCTATGGAGGGACTTATTGCTGTGTGAACGTAGCCTGAGAATCAGAGTTCCTTTATATATTTTATGAAGATATAAATAGCTTTTCTGCTTCTAAAGGGAAGACTCTTGGTCTATTTGGCAGGCAAAAGTTGCAGACTTGCAGGATTCTCTTAACAAAAAGAAAGCTCAAAGTGTCGAGAAGGTGTTATGCTTCATTGGTTTTTTGCTTCTACACTTCCTTCGTCAATTCGTTTTATATGCTCTGCTATGGGATCATCATTTGAATGATTGTGGGTCCCAGCCGGCCTTGTTTGATTTGTCAACTACTGTCATATGCTCTACAAATAGAGTCGTATTTCTTAACGGCATCAAAATGGAATTTCATGACAGGTACTTAGATCTGTTCTTGAATATTATTCATCTTGAACCGATGGCAGTTGATTGCAGTGAGCTAAGCTCGTGGAAGTTAAAGGGCCTAGAGACCGTCTTTCTGAACAACAACGTGCAAGGCTAGATATGATGAAATTGTTAAGGAAGTTTCATCTTACTTGAAGAAGGTTGGCCTGCTGCTCCTTGATGCCAAATAGCAAACACATTCTATGTAGCTATATATGTTCTACACATTTACCTGTATATCACCCATATATGTTTCTACGATTTTAGAATTTGAAAATAACTTGTAGTTGTATGAAACACATTGTTTTGATATATATGAAATGCGCTTTTTTGCTATTTGTGTATTTATTTGTATTATGAGATTATCTGTTATTTAATGTGGGGATATTATTAATTTTATAAAAATTATTTTAAAAAAAAAATAATTTGAACCATGACACGCAAAAAAGGGGTCATAAAATAGTGTCATAAAAGTTTGTCGTAAAAGGGTGTCATAAAAGCGTGTCATAAATTCATGACGCGCGAAATGCGTGTCATAAAGCTTTATGACGGGTCGATCAATGACGCCAAAATGCGCGTCATCTGACCCCTTTTATGACACGCAATGCGCGTCATTAAAGGCCTTTTTTCTAGTAGTGGAACTTCTTAATGGCACTACAAAAATCTTCCCCAATGACATTCCAAGCTTTTTTTAAAAACAATGCAGAATATCCATCTGGTCGAGGTGCTTTATTATCACCTATTCCAAACAAAGCATCCTTAATTTCTTTAGTAATAACCTCACTAATCATTTTCAAACCTTCTTCCTCTGTTAAATTTGTAAGAAATAAGGATTCAAGATCATCAATACACTGAACATTACCAGCATGACCAAGGAATTATTGAAAATGCTGCACAAACTGGTCTGCAACATCTCTTCCTTCATAACTGTTAGTATTAATGGAAAAATATTAATGTATATGACTAGAATCGAACTCGGGACCACGGGATTGTACACATTACGTATGAAGAATTAATGTAATAATAATTAATATATAAACCGTTATGTATTTAATTATTAGAACACAAAATAACGACTAACGGACGTTAAGTAATTAACGGGAATTGACTAATGACCGTTAGTGAATAAAGGAAGGACTGTAAGTATAATTAGAAGATCAAGAAGGATCCGGAATCCCTTGGGGAAGTAGGATCTGATCGGCCAAAGGGTTTCTAAACCCAATCCAAGCCAAACTTGTTCTCTAAGTTATCACACTATAAATAAAAGGCTAAGGGTTATTGGTTTTCACCTTTTGTGCACTCTTGATATAACCCTAAACCCTTGTTTTCTTCTTCTTCCTTGAAACCGATCGATCAACATAACCCTTTGGGTTAGTCGATCAAAGTTTTTCAATAAACAAAATTGTTTTCGTTTTCTTGTGTTTACATTACTAGCATAATCATTAGTTCGGTTATAGTATGTGTGTACAAGATCGTGGTATAAACTCACTATAGTTTATACATCTTGGATTGAGATACAAAATGGTAAGGGGTATCTCGCTAATCCACTTGTTTATTAAAGAAGAAGATTAAAGTTTGATCCTTGTTCTTGCTAGGATCAAAGGTACGTTACTTTTATTATTCGGTTAATCTTTTATATGTTAAACATGATCCTACGCTTCCGCAACGTGTTTGATTGTTATTAGAATAAATATGAACTTGTCATGTTTATTAAATTCTAACAGTGGCATCACGAGCCGTTTTAACATGTAATTGTATTACCGAAACACATAAAATCGAATCTTTGATTAGGATTACAAGTTAGTCGATTTTTTTTTAGGGTTTAGAACATGAAAAAATCGAAACCCTAATTTTGGGGGGGGGGGGGGCCAATGCCCTCTTAATTAAAATTAGTTTGGAACCTTAAAATTAGTAACATGTTTATGTGTGTAAAGGGTTACGTATCTTGTGATTTGTAATTAATCCATGGTGAAGAATGCATGTTTGTCATGGATTAGGGTTTTTTTTATTAATTATTAAGTTATTTGTCACATGTAATAAGATAGATCTAAAATTGGGGAAAACCTCAATTAATTAAATTAATGAATCTATTTATGTGCTACTTGATATATATTTGCTAGGACTTACGCAACCAAATTGTTTGGTGTATGTGGTCCATTGGTACCATTTGCTCGAAAACCAATGGGAGTCTTAGTTAAATATATGCATATTAAAACCATAGATAGATTATTAATAGGATTTTATCAAAAAGTTTGCATGTGGCTACATAATTTAATTGTTAAGATTATGTGTTATTATTTGGTTATTTATTTTTTATTAATTACTTGTTTTTTTGTTTATATTATATGACAAATTGTAAGCAAGAAAAGGGTAATTTTTCAAATAGAAAATAAATTGACCTAATAACTATGAAACTTGATGTGATAAATCATATATTGCATAGTCTTATATGCCGACAGTGGTTCGCTTCGCACGGTAATTTGCTCCCATGCGAGACTAGCAATATTATAGTTTATAACATATTTTTTTTAAGACTTATTATCATAAACTTTTAATTGAGTGATGAGTTTTGTACCAATAGTGTGAACGGCTCACCCAGTTTAGACAAACTATAAGAGGGGTATAAGGAGGTTTGACATTAAATTGACATCCGAAAGAGACGCATTTTTAATTAGTCTTTGGGCAGACGTTTGTCTCTCCGCTCCTTTGTGTGTCTAATTGGAGTTACCAAGTAAGCTATTTTTTGTACAAAATCATCTTAAGGGTGAATTGACCTCAATTCCACGCGCCACTTTTGTGATAATTATCCGAATAACTTGGGTCTTTTGACTCATGCATCAGTAGGATATAGTGGGCGATAATTGAAGGTAATTCTTTGATTGGTGAACCCAATACCTCAATTAAAACTTTGTTGATTTAAATCTTAGCCTAATTGGTAAAATAAAAACGTTTTTAAAACTTATGATACGAAGATTTGTGCATGCTTCTTCGTACATATTTTGATTGTCACATCAAAATTAATACCCTAAAATTTAAGTCCATGCTATCTAATTATAAAAAACACTTGGAGTTAATATTTAGCGTAAGTGAGACCTTGCCTAGATATTAATGACAAGGTAAATTTCCATTATGCGTGAGACCAGTAATGGAGAATTTGCAGTTTCTAAATTAGACGACTTAATTAAGTTGTTAGTGAGACCTAGAAACTTAAGGCATGAGATGGGATGAAACATGCTTACTTTGCAAATTGTATTTGGCAAATGTAAATCCCATAATGATCTAGGAGTCAGAAATTGTTTGCCGATTATTGTTCGACAGATTACCATATTTTGTACTTTCATTACTAGCAGATCAACTGATGTAGTGAAATTATGAAAATTTGGATCCTAGTTTTCAAGAAAATTCAATGGTGATATGAATATTTCCTTGGGTATTTTATTTTCTTGAAAAGATTGTATTATCGAAAATACTAAAATTGAATTTTGTAAATTCTTTTAAATGTATTAATGCAACATTAAACCATAAACGTGGGACATTCTTTTATTGGTAAATTGATCTACACCCATAGGGGTTTTTGGCTAGAGTCAACTTTACTAAAAGAATAAACCTAGTCTCCTTTCTAGCATAATTTATCTAGTTGTTGTGCTTTGACCATTTAAAGATGCTACATACCATTGTGGGGATGGTAGACATATTAAGGAAAAATTGCATGCCCAATTTTCAAGTTAATGCATTGATGGATAGTCCATCATCTACATAGTAGAATACACTCTTTTAATACCTAAGTAATTGTTACGAATGGGTCTTCTCAAAGGTGTAGGAAAGTTAACAGCACATATTTGCTTTTATTGGTTATGAAACACTTACAATGTTGTCAAATCCAATGGGAGCATTGTGTTGTTATTACTGAATAATGAATTATTGTAATGATCTGTAATTCAGTGGGAGCTACAAGCTTTGTCATCTTGGTAGTAACCCAAATTATCTCTAGAATGTCTTGAGATAATTACTTTCCAATTATAGACACTTGTGTTTTTAAGGATAGTCATGTACGTTTCCTTACTAGACAATGTGGTTCTATATCTACTAATTATGCTAATATCTATGACACAATCATATTGATCACATAAACAACGAGTGACGTGTTGTTTATCTGATACATGATGTTGTTCCATGCACAAGTGGGAGAAATCTTATATTGTGTACAAGGTACAACACATAGGAATATGATTTAAAGGATTGTCTTGACCGCAAGGTAAGAAATTAACGTTCTAAATATGACTAATACACATCTAATTCAAGAAACACTTGTTGTTGAAATTTAGCTTAAGTGAGACCTTGACTAGATTGCAATGACAAGGTGAATTTCCATAATTACGTGAGACCGTACATGGAGAATTTACAGTTTCTAAATTAGATACCTATTAGAACAAGTGTCAATATGATAATAAGACAACTTCAAACTAAATATTTATGTATTATTGAAATGACATAAATAAATGAAGTAATCTAATACTACTTCAAATTTGAATATTTATGTATTCTTGGAATGTCATAAATAAATGAAGTAATAAATTAACTTGAAATTACTATTGAAACCAAATTGTGATGTTCATGATTACTTTAGTTATACATGTTTATACTTTATTGTAAAGCCATAAATATAAAGTCTTTTAATTGTTACAAGTCTTATTATAATATAAAGTAAGACGTTAACTTGTTATGTCTTCTTTATTAAGACATATACAAGAAGTCATTGAGTTGAGCAATGATTTATAACGTATAGTGGGATTATAACAGTCTATGTCTTCTTGTTGAGACATGGACATGAAGTGACTTAGTTAAAAAGTACTTGTGTTATAAACCATGCAATTGGCTTAAAAAATCTATTTCACCATTAAGTTGACATAGTTGGTAAATAGGTAAGCCAAAAGGAGTATGAGTTTCTCTTCCATATTGTTTGATTGTCTCAAAATATTAGTTCTAATGAAATACCTCAAGTTAGTGGTGTGTTCACTTAGGTGAATCAAACTCTATGGGTATTATTTGATTAAAGATAACTATAACTTCTTTTCTTCCAAAAAGTTATCAAGGTTAGAAAATTGAGTATGGATTGTATATACTCAATAAGACTCCAACCTAGAAGATTAATAAGACACCAGTTATTATGGAATGTGACGAATCACATTAAGTCTTAAAATTGAAGTTCTTAATTTGTTAAACAACTTATGAAGTAGGATATTAACAAACTAATGTAAGCAACTAACAATATGTATTTGTAATGTCCCAAAAGAGAACAATTTAG
Organism: Artemisia tridentata subsp. tridentata; assembly: GCA_021014915.2. Lineage (NCBI taxonomy): Eukaryota > Viridiplantae > Streptophyta > Magnoliopsida > Asterales > Asteraceae > Artemisia > Artemisia tridentata. Next base: position 339,417,288 of record CP139503.1, on the reverse strand, counting down.
TGTTGCTCTACTTGCTAAGTATTTATAGATAGTCTATAAATTGCAAAAGGCAAGTGGGAGTTTTTATCTTGAAAGGATAAAATTACAAGATGCATAATCTTCTAAAAACACACTAGTGAATGTCATGATGAAGATTAAACATGTTAATGTTAAATCTCAAGATGATGGGATTCTCATTCATAGATCCGCAAGGATATCTCAAATATTTGAATAATATGTTGAGGATTATGAGTTACAGGATTATGGTAAACCTGTTGGTCATTAAGATGAATTGCAAATATTGAATTTGGCAAATTACTCATACTATGAATGTTTAGATGGTCCATAAAGATAACTAGTTTTGGAAACTTAGTTAATCTTGAACTCTATAGTTAGACTATAGAATGAAGATGAGTTTCTTCAAAGGGAATAAAAATCCTAGTGGTTTAAATCTTTATGTAGGAATCATACGGACAATTTTGTAAACATATTTAATGTATGTCTTATGATAAGATTATCAATCACACTTAAACAATTAACTGTGATTGAATATTCTTTCAAGAAACATTAAATGAATAAAGATTATGATGGTCATTCTTAGTTTCATTAATATGAACTTGACAATGGAATCTCAAAACTCTTTCTTGAGTAAATTACTTGTGCGAGGACGATAAGTAATCGAAATGAGTATTTGAATTCTAATAATCTTTGGAAGTATACAAAGTGCAATAATTCATGAATGGATTAATGCATGCATCTAGGAGATATGCTTATGTTTAATTATTAAATCAAAGTTTTGATTTATAATTAAATAAGATAACTCCTTAGTATTCCTGAAAGCTAGTGGGAGTGTTATATTTATTTCATTATTTCATATATATTGTATAACATATAGGAAGTAGCATTCCATATACGTTAAATGTTAAGTCTTAGTTTGGAATGAAACTTCACTTGAGGATTTAGGAAATAAACATACAACCTTAGAATATAAGTTTATTGTTATAAACATAAGCAGTAAAATAATTAAATTCTAATAAGAACATCATATACTATTAGGAAGTCTAAATGGACACATATCTTTGAAAAGATATAACATTAATGAAATCAAGTTTGACACAAGGATTTTTCATGTACATCATGTTATTTGTTGTATCATGCTTGGATAAAAGATGATTTGACAACATTGATTTCTAATTGAAAGTTATTAGATAACTAAGTGTAATGAATATGGTTGGATATAGAATTACATCCTCAGCCTGGAATTGCTCTAAATTCTAAGTATGAACCATATGGCAAATTGTTGCGTAATTGTTATAGCCGACAAATCTTGAAAGATTGGAAAGCATCAAACATTACACAATGGATATTAAAGTTTACGGAATTTTAAAGAGCATATTGTTGTTTGCATACAATGATGCTAATGAAATTGAGATGACACTCAATACTAGTCATGGTAGGATTTCATCCTTGTTAATGGCCATGTGTACTAGTTATGCTTAATTAAGAGCATAGTTGCATTATACATTAAAGAATTAGAATACTTTAAACTATAAAAGGTTTGATAGTTTAATTGTCATAAATTGGTGGTTGAGGATGTCACGAATTTTATGAAATATTATGTGGCAATATCAAGATAGTTGAATGCACACATACAAGAACTTCACAAATTGAATTCTTGAAATAAGTAATCTCAAAATTCCGATAGATCAAAATTAATTGATTTATGCCTTGTCAACAAGTATGATTGACATGACTTGAGGCATAATTCATTAACTAGAATTATCATGCATTGATCTATTTAGTATTTGGATAAGGGATGTTAAGCAATTATTATTTACAATGAATTAAAGTACTTGGTAAGTTTGTTTTCATTAATAATAGATTGTATCCTATATTTGCATGTTTAAATCCATGAATAACTTATGTCATTCAAAATTGTCCGTTGTCACTTAATGATATGGGAATATCATTAAATCAAGACAAATCTGAGTATTGGTAGAATATACTTGAAAGTATATTGATGCGTTGACATGCCAATTTCACATGATATTCAATGAATTGAATATAGGACTTATCCTAACTTCATGAGTTTACTTTATGGATCTTGTCATCAAGTAAATCATGTATATATAGTTATCCTCAGACTTGAGATACCAGATAACTGTCATGGATGTAGAGCATTTCTGTGAAGCAATTTACCGCTATACGTAACTGGTAGCTATAAGGATTGTTTTCAGGAATGTTGCAAAGTTCATGGGTTAGGCTCGTAGTCAAGAGAGAATTTGTTCCTTCAAATTGGTTTAAAGTTTAATACTGTTGGGCCCCTTATAGGGTTGACAAGATGTTTTTGCGGCCGCACCCAAGATCTCCCTGAATATGTTCAGAAGATTTGGTAATCTTGCACAACGAGAAACAGAATGGTTAATAAAGAATGACTGAGATCCATATCTTTATTAACGTAGTATTAGAAACAAAAGGATAAGTATGATGATGAATCATCGAATGGTTTTTCCAGGAGACCACCACCCGAGTTGTATTAGGGGCATTGGCGTGTTGCTAGACGCTAACCAATGTCATTACTATTAATAAATGTTCAAGTGTCAGCTGTTAGTTTTAATGGACAAATATTAATGTGTAAGACTAGAATCGAACTCGGGACCATGGGATTGCACACATTACGTATGAGGAATTAATGTAATAATAATTAATATATAAACCGTTATGTATTTAATTATTAGAACACAAAATAACGACTAACGAACGTTAAGTAATTAACGGGAATTGACTAACGATCGTTAGTGAATAAAGGAAGGACTGTAAGTATAATTAGAAGATCAAGAAGGATCCGGAATCCCTTGGGGAAGTGGGATCCGATCAGCCAAAGGGTTTCTAAGCCCAATCCAAGCCAAACTTGTTCTCTAAGTTATCACACTATAAATACAAGGCTAAGGGTTATTGGTTTTCACCTTTTGTGCACTCTTGCTATAACCCTAAACCCTTGTTTTCTTCTTCTTCCTTGAAACCGATCGATCAACATAACCCTTTGGGTTAGTCGATCAAAGTTTTTCAATAAACAAAACTGTTTTGGTTTTCTTGTGTTTACATTACTAGCATAATCATTAGTTCGGTTATAGTACGTGTGTACAAGATCGTGGTATAAACTCACTATAGTTTATACGTCTTGGATTGAGATACAAAACGGTAAGGGGTATCTCACTAATCCACTTGTTTATTAAAGAAGAAGATTAAAGTTTGATCCTTGTTCTTGCTAGGATCAAAGGTACGTTACTTTTATTATTCGGTTAATCTTTTATATGTTAAACATGATCCTACGCTTCCACAACGTGTTTGATTGTTATTAGAATAAATATGAACTTGTAATGTTTATTAAATTCTAACAATAACTTCTACCCATTTCATCCTGCACAGTCTCAATCCTACCCTTTTGATATCTACCTTTAAGGATCTTGTGAAAGAAAGCATTATTTTTATCTCCCAAGCCCAACCAATTCACTTTTACTTTTTTGAAATAAAAGTTTTTCTTCATCTTCTACAACAATCATGTACTATTTAAGAACTTTAACCTCCTTCATCCTCAACTCTTTATTAAAAGGATCTGCATCAACCAAGCTTTGACAGTTTTTAACTTCCAATATGAGCATTTCCACTTTCTCAGTCAAATTTCCATTTTGCCAATTCAGATTCTTCATGTGGTATTTCAAGTTCTTCATTTTCTTAGAAAACCTAAACATAATAAATCCATCAATATTAATACTCCAACCTTGTTTAACTGTGTGTAAAAAATTATCTTTATCAGCTATATAATTTGCAAATTTGAATGCTTTTTTCCTCATCATCACACCATTAGGAACACAAATAATAGCAGGACTGTGATCAGACACAATATAAGGTTTGAAAATAGCACGGGCTTGATTAAATTTTGTTAAGAACTCTTCATTGACCAAGACTCTATCAAGTTTCTTCAAAATACCAGTTCCTCCTTGCTTTACTGATTGAAGATTTTTAGTCCATGTTAAGTGAAAACCAGAGCTACATAAGTCTTCCCCTTCAATATTATTCACACACTCTCTAAACTCCTTCATATTATTAGAAATTGAAGATCCACCACCTGTATGTTCATTAATAGAAAGTGTCATATTCATGTCACCACATGTGGCCCATGGTTAACCACTAGTAATCTGCTTATGTCTATTTAGATCCACCTATAACTTCCTTATTTCAATTCCATAGTTAGCTGCATAAATGAAAGTAACAAAACTAGTAAAGTCACCATTAATAGCCTCTATTAGACACAAGATAGCTTGATCACTCATATGAATAATCCTCATATTCAACACATCATTATTCCAGCTCACCACAATTCTGCAACCTTTTTTGTACTTCTGCATATTAGATATCCATTCCCTTCTCCCAAAAGTTGTATTACAAGCTTTAAGGAGCTTTTTGCTTTTTAGTCTTGTTTCCAGAGCAACACAAACTTGAAGTTTCTCTTCAACAATTAATTTAGTAACTTCTATTTGCTTACTAGAAGTGCACATTCCCCTTACATTCAAAATACCAATTCTTAATTCCATATCAAATTCAGAAATCCACTACCACTGCCAAAACTAGCAGTCTTGAAGTATATTGGCATCAGAGCCAATAACTTCATTCTCCTTCATGCTCAAAGCAATTCCAAACACATTTATGAATACATCATCTACTTCCTTATTCTTTTCCTCATGATTCCTACACTTATCATCATTTTTATCCACCAACAATTCCCATATTTGTTTAAAACGAGGTTGGATGCCCGCGCGTTACAGCGGGGTGTTTGTACATGTAAGTTTGGCTTTAAAAAGGGGGTAAAAAATGATTATGTTGTGTTAGAGTGTTATAGTGTGTTATAAAAATTTATGTATGTTTAATAATGAATAAGTAATATAAATAGGATATTTTTGTCAACTAATTTAGTGCTCCACCCTGTTCATTATTACTCACAACCATAGTTTTTCTTTTACATCCGAAGGGGTTGCTCCAGGACCGACATCCGAAGGCCATTCAAGTTTCTCTGATCCGCTCCATTGGCAGCTACAGTTGGCTGTGAGGGGATAAACAGGAAAAGGAATAGTAACCCTAATTTTTTAATCATTGTGTAGCTTTATTAAGACATATGTTATTATTGTCATTTTTATCCTTATCTGTGGCCACGTTTATTTTTCTCTGATATAATAAAGATGGGTTGTTTCTTAAATTCCTCGTTTGTCTTTGTAACAGGCGTACATAGAGTAGCAGGTATTAGGCTTAAATTTTTAAAATCTGAATACATGTTTTTTTTGGAGATGAACAGCTGAAGCAAGCCATATGTTAAAGATACAGTATCTCCATTAGCTATAACTACAACTTTGGATGTAACCAACAAATGTAACCGTTATGGCTTATAACAATGAGACATAAAGGAGCAGCTATTAAGGCTAGATTCTTAAACTGAATACGGTAAAAAAGATCTAGACCTTACTATGGCTGCAAAGAAAGATTTGAAACAAATACGGTGCAAAAAGTTGTAAGTAAAGAAGGTGCATTGTTTTAATATATATTCTTGCAGCTGTAGATCTGGAAATTTGTTAGGCAACTATTATAACTTTATATATCAACAGATTGTTATGAAAGAGTATATTAACAACTTATGATATGAAGGATTATATAACATGACAATCAAGGTATTTGCTGTATAAATGTTATACAAAAAATGAGGGTCAATCCGAATGTTACACAAATATATGCACAGTTAAGTTTGGCGTGCAGCTACAATTTATAATGTAATTGGCATACAAAAGATTGGTTTTTCATCTCTAACAACGTTTGGAAAAAGTTTGAATATGTACAAAAGGCCGGTGTGTCTTGGTGCCATGAGTGGCTGGCCTTCAGCTAAAAGTGTTGCTGCATAGGTGAAAAAAAGGATGATAAATGGATGGGGATGGGCAGTCTTCTTTCATCGATCAATTGATGAAATCCAATTGAATCTGAAAATAGTTTCCAGAACAATATTAAAGAATATTAATGAGTGTCTTTGTGCAGATCTTATAAGAAAAATAAGAAAAAAAAAAAAAAAAAAAAAAAAAAAAAAAAGCTCACAATTTCTTGAGTAGTAGCTAAAGAGAAACTAATTCCTGTTATCTTCTTTTCTAAAATGGTGGATGGCGATTCTTTTTGCATTCATCAAATGATCAAATCCAATTTAAACTGAGAATACTAAAACGGCTATGATCGGACAATAGAGTGTAGCAAAAAGGAAAAGTAACTCTTGTTATGTTCCCTTGTAATACGATAGGTAAAACGATATTAAAAATGTCTTTGAACCAACACATTTAACCCCAACAGCTCAAGTAATTCTCAAATGACATTTCACATTTGCTGATTAGACAGCATGAACACAACAACTGTAACACACACACAAAAAAAATTGCAGGTACGCATGAATGAACATGTAAAAGCAATAAATCGGTGAATTAGATGTACCAGTACAAAACAAAAGAGTCCAGGAAGATCTTGATTTTTTTTATTGAGCGACTTAGGATTCTTGTTATCTCCTGTGCCATCTTTGAATCCTGAAAATATAGCATGCAACGGGATTAAAGTTGATTGTTTAATAGTCATTTACTGATTACGGCGGTAAGAATAGATTAAAAAAAGATGTCTTCACACGTCCTTACCAGGATGCAGAATTCTCCGGAATAATTGAATGCTTGCCAACCTACTTAATCTTTGTTAGAAAAGAGGTGTTAATAATCATAGGTGGAAAGTCTTATTCGCAGCTGCAGTTTCACAAAAAGTCCTGACCAACAATAGGGTGCAATTCTCAAAGATAGATGGGTAACAGAAGAGGATGGTGCGAAGAAGTAATCTGCACCAGATTACTTGTCACAGCATTCTCTTCAGTATTCCATCTATCTTTGGTGAAATGCACACGACCGGTGATCAGACCCTTTTGTGGGACTGAACCTGTGAACATGCATAAAACAATTTGAGCCTCTATAAAAATGAATACCAATTAGATAATGAAAAGGCAGCATAGGTAAGTTTCTATAAAAATGTACACTAATTAGATTAGCAGGGCCAATAATCATAGGTGGAAACGCTTACCTCCCTCTCAAATTCCTTTTGTTATTTATACGGTCTTTAAACAATGGTCTGCACCAGACGTATTGGTTGCCCGTGCAAATAGCAGAAGGAATTCGAGGGGAAGATAAGAGAAACCATCTAAGTTGGATGTTCGTACCACGACACACTTTGGTACTTTGAGCCTCCACTCGAAATCCCATTGCTATGTCGATGAAATATGTGCAAAGATTTGTGCCAAACCCATTGCAATGACAGTGAAATAGGAATGGGTTTTCGAGGGGAAGCTCAAAGTACCAAGGTGTGCGGAAGAAAAAATTGTCGATTCTAGAAAAGCATGTGAGTATTAGGACTCATGTTGAATGGGATAATGAAGAAGTGCGGCCTGTCATGAACAATACACACTATATCATTTTCACAATCAACACGCCTCAATTATCAGAGCCCATCTATCAAACGATGTATATGGGTTCCATTGGTTAATTTGACTGAGTTCCCTAAAACCATTAGTGTGCTTGATAGACAAATGGTTGTAAGGAACTCGGCCAATTTAACCAATTGAACCCAGCTACATTGTTAGATAGATGTGCCCTAATAATTGAGGTTTTCAAGGTGAAGTTCAATGTAGCAAGCTGTGCATGGCCACACTACTTTGTAAATGTTGGTTTCAGGTCATAAAAAAGAATGGAATTTAAAAATCAACATAGTTAACCCTTCTGAGGTCCCCTACAGTTCCTTTTGCCGTTTCAACTCCCTTTGTGCAAAGGCCTGCACCAGGCGAATTGCTAGATTGTTGAAAGAACAAAAGGAACTGTATGGGAACTTAGAATGGGTAACTATGTTGAAATTCCAGACTCATTTATTAAGTTAAACCATTAATCTACTAAGTAATGTGGGCACCTAATACATATCTTGTTACTTTCAACTCCTCTTTGAAACACTTTTATAGAATCCACAACTATAATTTTTTGCTAAGTTAATGTTTCACCACCAAATTCATTAGTGTCAGAAAATAGGGCTGAATAATTATAGCACTGCCCTTAGTAAAGCAACGAACGACATTTTGTAGGGAAATAAATGTCAATACATACCTGAGTGTGTCACTTGAACTAACAAACCTGAGGAATAGAACTTTCTGGGTAGCCCAGACCATGCAAATACAGTAATAGTTCAGGTCGGTTTCCGTACATCCATCGCTGGTACGTTGCTTCTGTGTGCATCTTAGAAAATCAAATTTTAACAACTGACGACTATTAAAGACTACAAATTGAATTCCATAAACACATATTAATACTTAAGTTTATGGCTACACAATCTTTCATTTTCAAATTTAAATTAACTAAAATTAAATTTTATACCTTTGAATGGCAGACATACAAAGTATATATATGGAAGCTGACCAACGGCCGATCTTGACCTGAGTTGAAGCATAATGTATTGTGGTAGGTGAGCGCGCAAACCTGAGGGGTACAAAAATATACAATAATAGCTCGGCTCGGCCTCCGTACATCCATCGCTGATATCTCGTCACAACTGTGTTTTACGCATCTTGCCAGGTCCAGTGGCACAAAATGTTTTGATAACCCGTCGTTTGCATTTGATCATAACAGTAACCACAAATGATGTATATCGCCTGTCAATATTAGGAAATGAAGATTACCCGGTATGCTTTATTTGCCGATACTAAAAGTTGATGTTGTGTGTCTGTCATGGTAAGTTTGTTTTCGCATATTCGCAACTGCAGTTCGACAAAAGGCCTTGATCAACAATACGGTTCAATTATGAAAGAGAGATGGGAAATGGAAGAGGATGGTGCGAAGAAGTAATTTTCACCAAATCACTTGTCACAACATTCTCTTCTGTTTCGCATCTTTCTTTAAGAATTGTACCCTATTGTTGATCAAGGCCTTTTGTGGAACTGCAGTTATGAATATCGGAAAAAAACTTAACATCACAGACACAGCACATCAAGTGTTAGTAGCGGCAAATAAAGAATGTCAGATAGTCTTCATTTCCTAATATTGACACACGATGTACAGAATATGTGGTTGCTATTATACTGAAAAGCAGAGGACTAATGATCAAAATGTTTTGTAGTACTGAACCTGCCAAGATGCATAAAATCTATGAATTTTATAAAAAAGTAATATATTGAAAAACATGAAACAAATTGTTAACTGTATAGTAAACAAATTCTATTGGCAGGTAAAAATACTAATGAATTTTAATTTTAGCAATACTTATCTTTTGTTTGCTCTAGCTATGTAGCACCATGGCAAATGAACCGACGCACAGCAAAAGAAAACAGTTGTAAGCTCAAGGCAGTTATTAGGCTCAGATTTTATAACCAAACAGGGTGAAAAAGATGTATGACCGGCCATGGCTGCAAAGAAAAACGGTTGCATAATGATGCCATCCAGTCGTTGCCATGCCAAGCTACGGTTACAATCTTTGAGTACCCAATTCGTTAGTCTCAGAAAATACGTCTGAATCATCATAGCCCTAGCCTAAGTAAAGCAATGTTTATCTTTTGTTTGTTGTAGTTATGTAGGAACATGCCAAATGAACTGAGCGACTCATGAAACAGTTAATAAGCAAAAAGTTCATCATTGCCTTTTGCAATCAACATTGGAGTAAGCAGTGTCTCCTCATTTCATATACCCAATATTCGATTGTAAAACTGTCCCAATGCCAACATAGCTGGAAGCTCTTATCTCCCTCTCCAGTTCCTTTTGTTACTTCAGTTAGACTTTACACAATGGCCTGCACCAGACGCATTGCCACCCCACTAAAGTAACAAAAGGAACTGGAGAAGAAAGGTAAGAGCAGGCAGCTACATTGAACATCATGTGTCAATATTAACAAACGAATAGTACACGGTATTCTTTGTTTACCAATATTGACATCCAATATTTAACGCTTGTGACAGAAAAGAGCCTTTTATGTAACTGAACTTGGCAATATGCACCATGGATGCAAATAAAAGCAGTTGCAATCTGAGTTGAAGCATAATGTTTTCAGGTAGGTGAGCGTGAAAATTTGGGAGAGACAAAAATATGGAAAAAGTATCATTGATGGATGCATAGACCATGCGAATACAATAATAGGTCGGCTCGGTCTCCATACATCCATCAATGATATTTTGTCTATTTTTGATATTTAGCTTGTTTCCATAGTATGAATGAACATGTAAAAGCAAGAAATTGGCAAGTTACATGTACCGGTACAAAACAAAAGAGCCCAGAAAGATCTTGATTTTTTTTATCGAACGCCTTAAGCTTCTTGTTATTTTATGTGCCATCTGCGAACTGTATGTGACCACGAAAACTTGAGAGATACAAAAATATTGACAAAGTATCAATGATGGATGCACAGACCATGCAAAATCAGTAATAGCTTTGCTCAGTGTCGGTACATCCATCATTGATATTATGTCTATTTTTGATATTTAGTTTGTGGTCATAGTATGCAATCAGGTTGTTGAATATAAAAAACCTGTTGGTACTCAAAAAAATTGTAAAGACAGTCGTGTACCGCAGTTGATTAGTCCTGTAAATTTAAGATATCAAAACCACAGATATACAAATGCAGCAATTTTATATTGGAGTATTGCATAAAAAAATCAGAGCAATACTTATCTTTTTTTTTTTTTTTTAGTCATGCACCAACATGCCGAATGAACTGAGACACAGCGAAACAAAAAGGTTTGACCTCCAAAGAGATTAAGTAGTAAGAAAAGATCAATGATGGGTCAACAATAATGCATGATGGTAATCTACATTATAGGGCTCAAATCAGCGATTACAAAAGTGGCACGCAAAACCGGTGTTGGCTGTAACCATTTGGTCATTATGCCAAAACACAGGTTACAGTAATCTATACTTAACAAAATAGGATATTGTAACGACCATTCACCAAATCAAAAGGATCTCATCTGTAATAGTTTAAAAGTTCAGATTCCTAAGAACGCAACATTGAAGCAAATACAAAGCCAGGAGGTGCAGCAGTTGTAAACAGGGTAGTGTTTATGAGGCTCAGATTTTTTTACCGAATAGGGCGAAAAACATGTGCAACTGGCCATACCTGCAAAGAAACACAGTTGCATAACAATGTCATTCGGTCCTTGCCTAGGCAAGCCACGTTCCAAATTTTTCGCCACCTACTTCATTGTTTTCAGAAAGTAGCTGCTAATCATCACAGCCGTACCCTAGCTGAACCAATGAATGCGATTTTGTAGGAAAATAAATGTAAATAAGCTTGGCAACTACTTACAACGAATGAGTCTCGTAAGGATGGAAAAAAGAGGATATGCTTTCTATGGTTGGAGTTGTAGCCATCTAACTCACCAAGACATGTAGCATGTCAACTATGGTATAAAAGTTGTAAATGTAAGGCAGAAACAGAAAGTATATATATGAAAACTGACCAGAAGTCAATGCACATTTGACTTGAAACATAATGGCATCTTTTGGCTTATAATAGTTGAAATCACCACATAGGCATTTATAATAACTTTCCTCTTCAAATACTCATCTAACCAAGTGGCATCCCATTGCTGGCGAATCAACTTGGGAATCGGGTCTTACTCTAGAAGACAGCGGCAGACCTTGTAACTAAATGCTGTTTTATTTCTTTGAGGCCCATTCACTATTTTCTGGAGTATGACTTGATTCCCAAGTTGATGCGCCACTAGTGGAATTAACATCCATCCCATCAATATTGAGATCTAAACCGTTTTCAAATACAGTTCTAGAAGTCAGGTTGTCGTCTCATAAACTTCAATGCGGTTGTAAACCTGCATTTGAAGCTGGTTTAATATAAATAAATAAAAATTAAAAAAAAAATAACAACGCGCATTCACACAGGTCGAGCTAGGGTAATTTTTGGTTGACTCTGATTTTTAGAAAAAACAGAGTCTAAAAGATATAAAGATGATGGTTGCAGAAAACAAACACGGTTGCATAATTATGCCATCCAGTGTTTGCGCTGCCAAGTCATGGATCCAATGATCCGAAACATGAAACTTCGTTATGTAAACTGAGTTACTATTGCCTTTGCAACAGGGCAACATAGAGTAGCAGGTATTTGGCTCAGATTTTTAAACCAAACAGGGTGACAAATAGGTCGAACCCGCCATGGCTGCAAAGAAACAGGGATGCATAATCATGCCACACAGTCCTTGCCCCGCCAAGTTACGGATCCAATCTTTGACAACCCACTTCATTTGATTCAGAAAAGAGGTGTGAATCATCATAGCCTTAAAATTGATAATCAGCTAACATTTATACAATCTGAATAGATGTTTTTTATGTTAGCTACAGTTGCCTGTTGGAGATGAACAGTTGAAGCAAGCCATATGTTAAACATACAGTATCTCCATTAGTTATAGCCACAACTTTTGATGTGATCAACAAATGTAAACCACGGTTTTGAGCTAAAAGAAGAAAGGCAATTGTGAGTGAGGATCAACAGTCCGGATCCCCAACTTATAAGAATTCTTATGCTGCCAACAACAACAGCCGCAACAGTTATAAGTAAATCGAGTTTTAAAAGTATGGGTTAAACAAGTATATATGTAGCAGTTTTTAGGCTCAGATTTTTAAACCAAAAGCGGTGCAAACAGTTGTAGGCTCCACCATGGCTGGAAAGAAAAACAGTTGCATAATACTGCCATCCGGTCCTTGCCCTGCCAAGTTATGGAAACAATATTTGACAACCCACTTCATTTGTGTCAGAAATCAGATGGTAATCATCACAGCCCTACTGTACATGAAACAACTACGGGTTCAACACCTATATATGTAGCAGTTCTTAGGGTCAGATTTTTAAACCAAATACGGCGCAAAAAGTTCTATACTCCACCATGGCTGCAAAGAAACCCGGTTGCATAGTAATGTCATCCGGTGCTTGCCGTGCCAAGTTATGGAGACAATATTTGAAAACCCACTTCATTTGTGTCAGAAAATAGGCGGTAATCATCATAGCCCTACCGTACGTGAAGCAACAAAAAGTGGTTACTTAAAAGTTCCAAACGAAGCAGTGGTTGCATAATGATGCCATCCGGTCCTTGCCCAGCCAACATACATGTCTAGTATTAGTATGCACCTACAACAAATAAGCCTACTAACAATCGAAAAAAGAGGATATGGCCGCCATGGCTGCAAATCTAGTGAGCTGCCCCGCCAAGATATGGACCACCTAAACTTTAATCCCCTTATCCTGCAAACTCATGTCCATACAGCTTTGTAAACACAACCATTGATGTTATGGCATCAAATCCATTAACAACGCAATGAGGTACACAAAGGTTTGTCAAAAGGTGCTGTTCCACTAACATAACATAAACCTACAAAACAAACATGGTAAACGGTTAACGACTTCTACAAATCACATAAAACATACACATTAGCCTTCGGTCATAAGGTAACAAAATAACGTAATCCAACCATATCCCCAACAAATGAGTATAAAACAATAGTTATCATATCTGATTGGCGAAAATGAAAATAATTTTAACATAAACTATTCCATTTCTTTGAACCACTAAAATAAATTCCGAAGCAGTTAAAATAAGGCCGACCAAACATAGTCAACCAACCGGTCCAGTACAACCCTAAATCAACCAATACCAGCAAAATCCACAATTATATATATATATATATATATATATATATATATATATATATATATATATATATATATATATATATATATATATATATATATATATATATTACATTTAACCCGTTTGTTTGTCCAACCCGCTCCATTTGTCAGCCGGTAAATAATTTGGTGATCCGGGGTGTTCATCCTCACTGACAACCACCTTTAACAACAACAACCAAAGACAAAAAAAACATAATAAAAAAGGGGAACATACAACCCTAAATCAACCAATAGCAACAACAAAATCCTAAACCTAAAAGTATAAAATTAGCAAAACCCACAATTAACTACAGCAAAAAAACCGCGAACCAAGCAATAACAACAACAAAACCCTAAATCTAAAGTCTAAAAATGATCAATAATGAAAAAAAGATAATCAAAAGATGAAACATTCAGCATAGCGCAACCACTACTTGGATGATAAATTGCGAAATCCGGATAAGATGAGATCTGATGAAATCCAGATAAGATGAGATCCAAAGCTGTGGCTATAACTAATGGGAAATTGTATGAATAACAAATGGCTCAATAATAGCCACAAAAGGAATAAATAATTGTGGTTACTATTGCATCTCCTGTTCATCCCCTCACAGGCAACTGTAGCTGGAAACGAGCAGGTTTGACGAACTCTTATGGCCATCGGGTTTTGGTGGTGTAGCACCACGTTTCGGAGCTAAAAGAAGAAAGGGTATTGTGAGTGAGGATAAACAGTCCGGATCCCCAACTTATAAGCCGGGTCACGCATGGACCGGGTTGGATGAGCAAATGGGTTAAAGCAATCCCGGTAAATGTTATAGGCTTTTGCATATATATCCTTCCGAAAATGCATAATTGCATATATATCCAAAGCATGCATAAAAACCATTGTACTATCTGCATCAAAAACTTGTACAAATGATATATATGCAATTATTCACTTTGGGAGGGATATATATGCAATTCTGACTTTATAATAATAACCAAACATGTCATTTGTCCAACCGTCAGTTTCAATGCGGGAAGGCTATTTTTTTTATTCACAAAAGCATCAACAATTTCTCTAGCCTACATATCCAAATTTTCCCACTCTTCACTTTCCTCATAAGTTCCCAAGACAGCAAACTTATTCCTACTTCTATTCTCCTCATCAGAAGTATCACTAGTCTTTTTAGTATTTTCCTCATTTTTCTTATCACTTAAATTCTTCATATTACCAGCTTTATCATTACCTCCAAACTTCTGCTTCCCATTTTTCCCATCAGTTCTTTTATCATCATTGGTTCCTTTTTGTTTTGGCTTATACATAGGTTTAAAGTTTCCCCTGCTCCCACCATAGTTGTTTTTCAAGGTCTCATTGCTGTGGTTGTTCCTCTGTTTCTTGTTAACCTCAACAAAACTATCATCAGCTTCCTTTACTACCTGCTCAGCATGACCCAAATCTTCCACACATTTAGGTTTCAAGGGACATTGATCACTCCTATGTCCAAACACTTCACATTCCTTACATTTAGGAGGCAACCAGTTATAATACTTGTATCATTTTCCTACCAATTATTTTAGCTTTATTTTTTTTTTTTTGTATACAACATCAATTTTAGCTGGCAACTCCTTTTCTGCTTGGACTTCCACCAAAACTCTTGCAAAACCAGTTCTGCCCAAACCAGCTTAACACATTTCAGCAGTAACAACATCCATTATTAATGGTTTCCCAATCCTTATTGCAAGTGCACTAATACCTTTAGTAGTCCAAGCCTCTAATGGGACATTGCACATTTTGACCCATATTGGCAGCTTTTTAGGCTCAGTTTTGGCAATACACATGTTTATATGCCATCTCTGGACTACTAAAGGTTTACTATTAACTAACCATGGCCCATTTTCAAAAACAAAATTCAACCCATCTTTGTTACTGAATTTAAAAAGAAATATACCATTCCCATTACCAATAACCTCCATAACCCCATATTTGTTCCACATTCTTCTAACATTGTACTTAATCTCATTTAGAGACATCTGATGCCCAATACAATATCCACAGTGTTAATTCCCATTTCTTACTTCCATTTTCAACAATTTCTTCATCAAAAATCACATATTCATTGCCTTCATGATCAACTTCAGTAGATATATGAACAAGTTTGTTATCATATTTCATTTCATTAGTTTTTGTCATATCAGCATGAGTGCTTTTCTTATTCTCAATCTTATCACTGTTATGATTGTTATCATCAGCATTATCAATCACATCATTAATCACACAATTAGCAATTGGACTACTTACATTGCATTTAGTTTCATATTCACTATCACCACACTTGTTGTTACCACATTTGTTGCTATCCATTCCATTACCTTGTCCCTCTAATGCATCCTTTTCACCCAGCACCACATTCTCCTCATTTACCATAGCCTCTAATCCACAATCTGTACTCATTTCCTCATCTTCAACCGATACAACATCATCATTTACCGTAACACTATTACTTATATCATCTTGATTCTTTTTCCTCTGATTAAGACTACAAATTGAATCACCAAATTTGTTGGGAATTTTCACTTGCCTCGTGGAAGATCTACGCATACTGAATTTGTTTTTATTTTTTTGGATTTTAATGAAACAGTAACAATACAAAAATTAGGGTTTTGATTCAAAATGATGAAACTAATCGAAAATAAAAATTCAACTGAAAGATCTAATCAGAATGAGATTTTGAGTCGATTGATCGGTTCAGAAAGATGATTCTGGTTGAAAAGAAGAAACGAAAGAGAAAATCAATGGCAGATATTAGACATTTTCATGCTAAGTAAACATGAAATAGGTTTCCATTATGGTTAACAAAATTATGAACCTTTTTATCATATTATAAATCACTATAGTGAATATTCTAATAGCATTGAGATTTTAACTGAGGCATAATTTTCTGTTAAATGTGAAGTGATCTTATTAAACAACAAAAAGTTGTAAACACTTGAAAATAAAGATAAATGTGCCCCTAAATACAATTACACAAGTATGCATAAACACTTTTAGCTTTAATAATACAAAGCCGACATCCCAAACTTGTGTTGAAAAAGACTTAAGTAAGCCTATGTATAACAACCCTTGTAAGTTACAAAAGTATGCATCAACATGTGCAATTTGACGTTTCACAAATAGAACAGATTTTTTATTCATACATTTTATGTGAAAAGTAATATTAAATGGTCTGTTTGGAATGAAGTTTTATAGAGTTATAAGTTTTGTGTTTTCAAAATTCATCCCCAACTAAAGAAGCTTTATTTGGTCAGCTTGAAACTTTTTTGAAAACAAACAGTAGACCAAGCGTTCTATTCATTTGAGTTTGTATGTAGACCTTACAATGGCATTATAAATTCAACCTTAGTAGACCACGACAACTCGTACGTTCCATGTTGTTTGGAAAATTAGAATTGTGAGAGTTACAAATTTAATGTCTTGCGTATGAAGGGATTGAAGGCTATTAGGGCTGCTCGTAATAAGGTCTCAAGGACGCGTCTTGAGCCTTATACGACGCGTCTTGGTTAAAAAAATTAACACTCCAAAAGATGTGTCTTGGGGAGAAATCGGTCGACCACAAGACCGAATTACGTGTGAAGGAGACGGATGCCAACAGTTGAAAAAAAAAACCTTTGGTGATTTGGTATTAAAAAAAAAAATTTAGTTCCCCAATATCGTTTCATTTTTATACACACTTTCAAAACATGTTCAATCTCATTAATACAAATACATATTTCTCATTTCTCACAACAAATGGATTCCAAACAATTCATGTGTTATTTCTTCGGATGAAGAAGTTAATAGCATGAATCTAGAGTTTTAAAAGACGACATATCATGTGAATTATCAAGCTGGAAGTCAACAATCAAAAAAAGCTCGTTACCAAGATTCACGATAAATAGAGATCGTTACGGTGCTCATGATCGTCTAGTGGCCGCTTACTTCTCTGAAAACCCAATGTATTACGAAGATACATTCCATAAGCGGTTCCAATTGAGACGATCACTATTCACACGCATTGTTCAGGATGTAACTGATCATTCTCCATATTTTCAACTAGGTACTGGTTCAGGAAGAGTTGGCATTTTTGCATTGATGAAGTGTAACTTTTCACTTCGTCAATTGACGTACAACATCGTTCCTGATGCTCTAGATGAATACTTGCCAATGAGTGCGAAAACTTCTCGTGATTCTCTTGAACAATTTTGTATGGCTATTATGGACTTATATAGAGAGGAGATTTTACGAAGACCTACTTATACTGATGTCAAAAACTCTATGTATATCACGAGGAGAAACATGGGTTTCTTGTGATGTCAAGAAGCATTGATTGTACAAATTGAGAGTGGACTAGTTGCCTAAATGCATACCTTGCTCAATACTGTAGAAGTGATCACAAGTCAAATCTAGTCATTTTTTTGTAAGCGGTTGACTCACAAGACTTATAGATTTGGCATGCGTTATTTGGTATTTAAGGGGAGAACAACGACGTCAACTTATACTTCAATCCTCTTTGTTCAACAATCTCAAAGATGAGACAGCACCGAAGGTTCCTTTTGTGGCTAACGACGTGACTTATAAATGGGGATATTTTCTTACTAACAGGATTTATCCGGAATGGTCTGGTCTTGTTAAGTCGATTTCACAGTCGGGTGTGGATGATGCGAAGCAAATAAGGTATAAAGCGCATGAAGCAGCAAATAAAGATGTGGAACGAGTGTTTGGCGTGCTAAAAAAAGTAGGCTATAACAAAAAAAAAATCCCGCACGATCGATGGACTTACAGAAAAAACTACTATGATGTACACACTCATCATATTTCATAATATGATTTGAAAAGACAAAAAGAAAGTAAATCTTATCCATAGTTGACGCAACTCCGTACCCACATCTCGCCTTCGTGATGATGATCTGGTACGAACACATGAAAAAACGTTACAAGTTATTAGCGATTTAGTAAACAAATAAACTCATCTAAACCTTAAAGTTGATTTAGTGGAACTCATTTGACGTCGAAGAAAGCACAATAATTTGTAATTTCATTATATTTTAATTTTGGTGAAATGTTTTTATTTTATTTTAATTATAAATCTAATGTTTTTTAAATTCATTAAATTATAATTTTAGTATTTAAAATAAAAGAAAATAAAAAAATAGAAGTTGGTGGTGATGTTTTACGTCGAAGAAAGCACAATAATTTGTAATTTCATTATATTTTAATTTTGGTGAAATGTTTTTATTTTATTTTAATTATAAATCTAATGTTTTTTAAATTCATTAAATTATAATTTTAGTATTTAAAATAAAAGAAAATAAAAAAAAATAGAAGTTGGTAGTGATGTTGATTATTCTGTTACACTATGTTGGTGGTGATATTTGTTGCGGAGAAAGAAGTTTATTTGACGCTGAGTTAATAGTCATATTTGCGGCCACTATTACACCTAGTCTAACTCCAAAAGAGTGCCTCATGTTATGTTAGAGTAACTTATTACATTAAGGGAAGACGTTCTAGCGATTCTTACCCACCTATCTCATGGTTAATATGGTTATATAGTTTACAGTTTAGAGGGAAAAAAATTAAAATAATAAACGAGATAACTCGCCTTTGTTGAAAGTGGTTCAGAAACGATGCTAGGACCCTTACGTTTGTGGATCACTTTTTGGTTTGAATGATCTTACGGGATTTTATGCTCACAAAAAGCTAAGATCTACTCGATTAGTTATGTTGGAATTAATTCCAATGAAAAGTCTACTCTTCTTTTTGGCTGTCATTTCCTAATATTTTATGTATCCATCTCTGCTTGATCCAAGGTATTTATACCTTATTTATCTATAAGAGCATGGTGTAGTAACAATGGGTTAAAGTTTAACATATTGTCACATTAGCGGCACATTAGCTTTAACCTTTTCACCTTTAACTAAAAAAAACACCTGTTATCATAACTCAACTTTAACTCAACTATTTTCAAATTAAACCCTAGACTAAAACTAATACTTCATTTAATAACTAACATAACATTAAATATTAAATATTACAATACGAATATTAAATATTACAATACGAATATTAAACATTGCATAACATTAAAGATTAAACATTCCAATACGAAACAAATACTTATTCATCGTCTTCGGAATCTTGTTCTTGTTGTTGTCATTGAAGATGTTTCTGCCAAAGATGCTCCATAAGGTCTAGTTGGAGTCGAGTATGCGTTTCTCTGTCGTGTATTTCTTTTGCCTTTCGAAGTTGGACATCATATCTGTCGACCTACTTGTCTTTTCTCATACGTGGTAACGGATCCACCCACATCTCGCCATACTCACGTAGTGCAAACTTTTGATCTTTTAAAATCATATTATGCAAGACAATCACGTGAAGTATGCTCACCCATTTGATCTTTTAAAATATATATTGTGTTGATTTAATATCAAGTCATCAAATCTTAAATATTCCGGCATAAACAAATCAATAACACACTTGTTAAAATTATCAAGACAATCACGTGAAGTATGCTCACCCATTTGCAAATATTCATCAAACGCATCGAGTGCGGTGCCGTACGCCAATTGGCATATGGCAGATGTACACTTCATAAGAACACTTATACTCATTCGACCCGTACAATCGGGTGATTGACTAAAGAATTTAAAATGATCCGGAAGAAAATCGGAAGTATAAGATTCAATATCTTCGACTATTTGTAGATATAGTTTCCGGCTCATACGAAATCTTCTTCGAAAATTCCGATGCGGATACTTACAACCGTGATTGAAATAGTCGTTACGCAAACGTTCTTCAGCAAACTCACGTTCACGATATATCGGATTACGTGACATGCGAGGTTGAGCTGCTGCTTGTTCCAACTGTTGCTGATATTCGTACGCGGCTATCATAAACTGAATGTCAGTTTCGTCATCTACATCTGACCAGTTCCTAAATTCTTCGTGACTTTGATTCGGATCCATTGTGAATGAACAAGGTTTTTTTTTTTTTTTTTTTGTTAGAGAGGAAGTATATAAATTTGAGTTTGAGTTGTGGAAGTGTGAAAAAAATTGTGTGTTAATTGGTTATTTATAGTGGTGGAAAAAATGTTTTGAAAATATATATATATATATATATATATATATATATATATATATATATATATATATATATATATATATATATATATATATATATAGGGTAGGGATACAATGAGAAGGGGCTTAAAATGAGAAGGGTAGGAAGGATTGTGGGAGTGACATGTGTCATCCCCATGCCACATCATCATGCCGCATCACGGTTACTGCATCGTGATGCAGTAAAAATTTTGGCGGGAAATTTTTTTTTTTCCCCGCCAAAAAAAAAATTTTTTTTTTTGGGCAAAAAAATTTTTTTTTCCCGCCAAAATTTTTACTGCATTACGGTTACTGCATCACGATGCAGTATATTTTTTTACTTCATTACGGTTACTGCATCACGATGCAGTATAATTTTTTACTGCATCACGGTTACTGCATCACGATGTAGTAAAAATTTTGGCGGGAAAAAAAAAAATTTGCCCCAAAAAAAATTTTTTTTTGGCAAAAAAAAAAATTCCCGCCAAAATTTTTACTGCATCACGATGCAGTAAAAATTTTGGCGGAATGATGATGTGGCAAAGTGACACATGTCACTCCCACAATCCTTCCCACCCTTCTCATTTAAGACCCTTCTCATAATATCCCATCCTCTCTTCTCTACTTCTCCTCCTCTCCCTCTCTCTCTCTCTCTCTCTCTCTTCTCTACTATATATATATATATATATATATATATATATATATATATATATATTGTTGGGAATTAAATATTCAAGAAGTTTAATATCGGATTCTATTCAAAGAAATACTCTAATGTTTGTTCCTGCTGCTAGAACATTTGATTCTGCTGCTAGCGATAAATGATTCTGCTGCTAGGCTTAACATTCTGCTGCTGAAGGATTCTGCTGCTAGCGTTAACATTGCTGCTGCTAAAGTTCATTCTGCTGCTGGGTGGATAAGTATGAAAAGATATTATGTGTATTTTAGTCAACAATATACGGTAGATAATATCTTACCCCATGTGCTTAGTTAACAAGTTGTGTACACAGATACATGTTGTATCTTATGTACAGACACACTCAAGATAACATAGCAAGTAGTTTATCAAGACTTTAAGCAATATTGTAAAGATCTTCTTGGACTATAAAAGAAGATCTTAGACTAGATATTATGTGTGTTTAAAACTTATAGTGAAAAATATATCTCTCAAGAACAAACACAAAAATATCACAAGTAAGAAAAACTTAAGATTCAAGGTTGTAACCCTAGTGATAACTCAAGATCACTCGTATTATTATCTTAATAATATTGAATCGTTTGGTGATAATCTTTCATTGTTCATTGTCATATAACAAACACAACTGTTCCATTTCCATAACCATAATAACCTTCTAAGTGTGATTAAGTAGATTCCGCATACTTAATCATATTAACTCAATATATCATACACACAAAGTACAAAAGGTTTAACCACCTTAACCGTGTGTCGAATCCTAACAAGTGGTATCAGAGCAGGCTGATATTTGATTTAGAAGAAGAAGAAGAAATGGACGTTGAATCTATTCAGACGAATGTTGCTGCAAAGATACCCATTCTCAAACAGAATGAGTTTGAGATGTGGAGGCTGAGGATAGAGCAATATTTCCAAGTGCAAGATTATGCACTTTGGGAAATCATTGAAGATGGAGACTCTTACTAGCCTACCACCACTACATCAACAGTGGACGGAAAAGTGGTGTCAACTCTGCAGACAAAGCCAACATCTGCAGAAGAAAGAATAAAGAAGAAAAATGACTTGAAGGCAAGAAGCATGCTGATGATGACCATTCCCAATGATCAACTTCTAAACTTCAGCAAGTTCAAAGATGCCAAGTCATTATTTGAAGCTATTATTGCCAGATATGGTAGAAATGAAGCCACCAAGAAAACCCACAAGACACTGCTCAAGCAGCAGTTTGAAAACTTCTCCTCTACATACAATGAATCTCTTGACCATATGTTTAATAGGTTTCAGAATATTGTGAGCCAACTTGCTATTCTTGGGATTGAAATGCCTCAAGAAGATTTGAACTCAAAATTTCTGAGAAGCTTACCAAAAGAGTGGGCTATGCATTTTGTTATCTGGAAGAACAAGCCAGACCTAGACATCATGGAACTGATGGACTTGTATAGCAACTTCAAGATTGTGGAGCAAGATTTAAAGAAGAATGGAGGTACTAGTTCTAATACTGGGAACAAGGCATTTATGTCAACTCCTAGTACCTCAAAATCAAGTGAAGAGGTGAAAGTTGTTGATGATGTTGGTGCTGCTAGTTCATCAAGTAGTACCATGGGTATTTTGGATGAAAAGACTTGTTGTGCATTTCTTACAAGTCAAAATAATGGGTCCATGCTCACCTATGAAGACCTCCAAGAGATCAATGATGACGATCTGGAGGAAATGGATCTAAAATGGCCAATTTCTCTTCTTAGCATGAGAGCCAAGAAGTTCTATCAAAGGACGGGGAAGAAGCTCATAATCAGCAACACTGATGCTGCTGGTTTTGATAAGTCAAAGATAGAGTGCTATAACTGCCACAAGATGGGGCACTTCTCAAAAGAATGTAGAAGGCCAAGGCAGCAAGATAGCAAGAATAGAGGTTTTGGAAGCAAATCCAAAATAGAGGAGGTTATTGAGCCAAAAGCTATGGTAGCTATTAATGGCTTAGGTTTTGATTGGAGCTTCATGGCAGATGAAGAAGAAACTCCTACTCAGATGGCACTTATGGCTTTTTCTGCTACAGAGGTACAAAATCATAAAGCTTGTTCAAATACTTGCACT
Organism: Artemisia tridentata subsp. tridentata; assembly: GCA_021014915.2. Classification (NCBI taxonomy): domain Eukaryota; kingdom Viridiplantae; phylum Streptophyta; class Magnoliopsida; order Asterales; family Asteraceae; genus Artemisia; species Artemisia tridentata. The sequence goes on along the minus strand of CP139503.1, from coordinate 339,393,650 downwards.
GCTCTTAATGCTCTACAAGTTTTAATCAAACAATATGATGATCAAAAGAAAGAGCTAAGCAACACTTTTCAAAACTTTATAAACTATAAGTGTGGATTAGAGACTCTAGAGAAACAAATCACACACTATAAGGAAAATGAATTAGCTTTTTCTGATGACAAAGCTCTCCTAAGACAGGACATATTCTTTAGAGATGCTGAAATTAAGCTTTTGAGAGAAGCTTTTGATAGGGTCAAAAAGGAAAATGGAAACATTCACTTGACTACACACGCACTAGAACATGCTTCTAGAGGTGTGCACAACATAATAGAATGTCAAGTGATTAATAGAGCTAAGTCAGGATTAGGATATAAGAGTGTCCCACCTCCTTATAGAGGCATCCCAAAACCCCCAGGGATTGACCTAAGGAATTCAGGTTTACCTGAGTTTCAAGAACCAATAATGGAATATGGTTCTAAGACTACTGAGAGTCTTAAGGTAGAAAAAGTAAGTGAAAGTTTAGATAAAACTTTACTTTATCAGGACAAGGTGTCCTTTGTTAAGAAATTAGATGTTATAGTTGTTGAAGACTGTACAACTGATAGTGATGAAGAAGAACAGGTTATGTCTAAACCTGAAGTGGTTAAGAAAGTAGGAACAAGTGTTCCTAAGATAGTCAAACACAATACTGATAAGCCTAAATCAAACATTAAGCATGTTAGGCAACCAGTTAGATATTGTGAGCAATATAGAACCACCAACAAGCCCAGAGGTAACCAAAGGAATTGGAATAACCTCAAGTCTCATCAACTAGGTGATGACTTTGCTTTTTATAACAAAACTTGTTACACATGTAGTAGTTTTGACCATCTTGCAGCTTTCTGCAACCATTGGGTAACTGGGTATGAAAACAATAGGGTGAATTTCAAAAGGCAAACTCCTCAAACTCACTTTCACTCTAGTTCTAGTGTTAATAGAACAAAACCCATAACAGTCTCAAACAAGTCTATCTCAAACACATATCCTGCTGGTAGACAAATGGTACCTGCTGCTAGACTAATTGTTCCTGCTGCTCGACCATCTATGACTGTTAACCCAAAATCAACAGCTAAGAGTGCAAAAACATTTTTCAAACATGCACCAAAGACTGTTCTAAGGCTCATTCAAACAAAAGCAGTGGTTCAAAAACAAGTTTGGAAACCAAATGGTAGAACTGAAAAGCTAGCAGTTCCTGCTGCTAAGCAATCAATTCATTCTGCTGCTAAGGGAAACAGGGAAAATGTTGTTAAGGCCTCAGCATGTTGGATTCTTAAATCCAATGTTGCATCAACTGTCCTTAAAAGATTAAATTACATTGATGCAAGAGGCAGATCCAAGTCAGTAATGGCTTGGGTCCCCAAAAGAAACTAATACTTCTCATTTATGTGCAAGAACATTCAATTGATCAACAAGAGGATCAAGGATACTCAGATAGTGGATGTTCAAGGCACATGACAGGCAACAAATATTATCTCTCAGATTTTCAATCAATAGATGGAGGCTATGTTACCTTTGGAGGAGGTGTTGGTGGCAAAATTTCTGGTAAAGGTACCATTAAAACTGGAAATTTAGATTTTGAAGATGTGTACTATGTAAAAGAGCTAAATTATAATCTTTTTAGTGTCTCACAAATGTGTGACAAAAAGAACAATGTTCTTTTCTGTGAAACTGAATGTCTTGTACTTTCTCCTGATTTTAAGATGCCTGATGAAAGTCAAGTACTTCTTAAAATTCCTAGAAAGGGCAATATGTACAGTGTTGACATGAAGAACATTGTTCCTAAAAAGAATTTAATTTTCCTTGTTGCAAAGGCCACATTGGATGAATCAATGAAATGGCATAGAAGGCTTGGTCATATTAATTTCAAAACCATAAATCAGATTGTTAAGAATGGTTTGGTAAGAGGTTTACCTCAAAAACGATTTGAAAATGATCAAACATGCATTGCTTATCTAAAAGGCAAACAACACAAAGCCACTTGTAAGCCCAATATTTTTAACTCTATCAATCAATCATTGTTTATGCTTCATATGGACTTATTTGGACCTGTTTCAGTAAGTAGTATAATGCATAAGAGATATTGTCTTGTTATAATTGATTACTATACTAGATTTACATGGGTTTTCTTTCTACCTACTAAGGATGAGACTACAAGCATCCTTAAGACATTCATTACACAGATAGAAAACCAAGTAGACAAGAAAGTGAAAGTCATTAGATGTGATAATGGGACAGAGTTTAAGAATAAAGTTATGGATGATTTCTGCAAACAAAAAGGTATTAGGAGAGAATTTAGTGTTGCTAGAACACCACAACAGAATGGTGTTGTTGAGAGAAAGAATAGAACACTAATTGAAGCTGCTAGAACTATGTTAGCTGATTCTAAGCTACCTATAACTTTTTGGGCTGAAGCAGTCAACACTGCTTGCTATGTTCAAAATAGAGTTTTAGTTATTCAGCCTCACAATAAGACATCATATGAACTTTTTAGAGGTAGAACTCCTGCAATAGGATTTCTTAGACCTTTTGGATGTCATGTGACAATTCTCAATACCTTAGACCATTTAGGAAAATTCGATGGTAAAGCAGATGAAGGATTCTTTGTTGGATATTCTCTTAATAGCAAAGCATTTAGAGTATACAACACAAGAACTATGATTGTAGAGGAAAATCTACATGTGGAGTTTTTGGAAGATAAATCCAATGTAGAAGGTCAAGGACCAAAATGGCTATTTGATCTTGAAGCACTAACCCATTCTATGAATTATGTGCCTGTTGTTGTTGAATCTAATGAATTTTCAGGTTCAAAGTTTGTTGAAACAACAAATGAGGCAGGGTTAAACAAGGAGTCAAACCAAGATCATGTTTGAATGCCAATATGGTCAAGTACAAGTGTGGAATCAACTTCAACAATTGATGAATCTTCTTCTGGCAAAGCTAAAGAAGGTGTTGAAGATGAAAAGAAAGAAGATGGACTCAGGAACAACAAATTGTTTCTGCTGGTGATTCTGCTGCTACGCCAAATGATTCTGCTGTTGGCCCTTCAGAAATGAAAGAAGCAGAATTCTCAGACAGTGAGGGGGATTTCAATAATCTTCCATCAAATTATCAAGTTCCTTCTACTCCACAAACAAGAATTCACAAAGTCCACTCCCTAGATAATATGATTGGAGATGTACAATCAGGTGTGAAGACAAGACAACAATTGATGTCTTCAGACCAACAAGGACTTCTTGATGCCCTTTATGCTTCAAAGCAGCATGAGTTTTCAAACTCTTGCTTGTTTGTATGTTTTCTCTCACAAGATGAACCAAAGAACATTCTGAAAGCCTTAGATGATTCAAGCTGGGTAGAAGCTATGCAAGAGGAGCTTCTTCAGTTCAAGATTTAGAAGGTATGGGTGCTAGTTGATTTACCTAAGGATGCAAAGGTAATTGGCACTAGATGGGTTTTCAAGAATAAAATGGATGAAAGGGGAATAGTGATTAGGAATAAGGCTAGATTAGTAGCCCAAGGGTACACACAACAAGAAGGGATAGACTATGATGAATTTTTTGCTCCAGTAGCAAGACTTGAGGCAATTAGGCTTTTCTTAGCTTATGCTTCATTTTTAGGCTTCACAGTTTACCAAAATGGATGTCAAGAGTGCATTTTTATATGGAACAATTGAAGAAGAGGTGTATGTTTCACAACCTCCAGGCTTCATTGACCCACAACATCCAGACAAAGTGTACAGAGTAGTTAAAGCTCTCTATGGCCTTCATCAGGCACCAAGAGCTTGGTATGCAACACTTGCTTCCTACTTATTAGAAAATGGATTTCAAAGAGGAAAGATTGATCAGACACTTTTCATCAAACAGCACAAGAAGGATCTTCTGTTAGTGCAGGTGTATGTGGATGACATTATCTTTGGATCTACAAGGAAGGGGATGTGTTTAGAGTTTGAGAAGCTTATGCATGATAAGTTTCAGATGAGTTCTATGGGAGAACTCACATTCTTTTTGGGTCTGCAAGTTAAGCAATCAAATGAAGGAATCTTTATCTCTCAGGACAAGTATGTTGCAGAGATACTTAGAAAATTTCAATTTGCTGATTCAAAAGTAGCAAGCACACCAATGGATTCTGAGAAGCATCTTCTTAAAGACTTAGATGGAGAAAATATAGATGTACACACATACAGATCTATGATAGGCTCCTTGATGTATCTTACATCATCTAGACCTGATATCATGTTCTCTGTTTGTGCTTGTGCAAGATTTCAAGTAACTCCAAAGGTTTCTCATTTAACTGCAGTCAAGAGAATTTTTAGATATCTCAAGGGTCAACCAAGGTTGGGTCTATGGTATTCAAGGGAATCACCTTTTGATTTGGTAGCATTTTCGGATAGTGATTATGCTGGTGCTAGCTTGGACAGAAAGTCAACAACTGGAGGATGTCAATTCCTTGGGTGTAGACTTGTCTCATGGCAGTGTAAGAAGCAAACAATTGTGGCTAATTCAACAACTGAAGCTGAATATGTAGCTGCTGCAAGTTGCTGTGTTCAAGTTCTATGGCTTCAAAACCAACTCCTTGATTATGGGTACAATTTCTTAAACATTGTTATTCATATTGATAATAGTAGTACAATTTGTATTATTAAAAATCCAGTGCAACATTCTAAAACAAAACACATTGAAATTAGACATCACTTTATAAGAGACTGCAATGAGAAAAGATTAATTCAAGTTCTTAAAATTGCTTCAGAATTCAATTTTGCAGATCTGCTAACCAAAGCTTTTGATGTTGGAAGGTTTCAGTACTTGGTAGCAAGTATTGGAATGCTTAATCCTCAATGATTTTAAACTTTGTGTTTTTGTAAATAAATTTTTGTTTGTGCTGCTGGCTTTAAAAGATACTACTGCTATTTACAAAAGTTTGTGCTGCTAGTACAAATTTAATTTGTGTTATTCATACAGTTAGTCCTATGATTATTCTAATACAAGACAAGTACTTTGTACTTTGTTCTTTTAGTTTTAGACTAACAATTTCAGGTATGATCATGTGAACACAAAAGGATATTTTCAAGTGAAATATGTGAGCAGCAGAATGGAGATACTAGTTGCTGACATATTAGGTTTATGATGGAATGAGTTTGGGAATTTAAAACTCCTTAAAACTTCTTTCTTGAAACCTAAGTATGAAATTTCACATTGAATTGATGACTTAGTTGATCAGATAGTAACTGATTCAACTCACTTTCTATCATTTTATACTTTCAAAGTATAATGAGCAAGTCTAAGGACATCTGATAGAAAGAACAGCTAGTAAAAGTGAATCTAACACTTGTGTTAGAGGTAACAATTGCTATGAGCTGGAAACCCTGTCAAGAAAGCCTTTTGAATAGGTTTATCTTTACACAGGCAGTTATTTATAACTGAAAACATTGGTTCTCACACAACCAGAGGTTGCTTTAAACCGAAATTTTGATTAAGTGTCTGTTATACACTTAATCCCTTCAAAATGGTTGAAAGCAGTATGGTTTTTCATAATAAAATCAATTACATACTGCTAAGGCAAAAGTTTCTTAAAAGGATTTTCAAAGAGACTCACAAAAACCATCCATTGATGGACCATGAGTCAAATGCCCCATGAATCACCTCTCATAGGAGTTAACACACCTAGAAGTGATGAGGGCAGCAAATTAAACTCTTAAGGAATTGATGGCTACATGTACAACATTGTCTGAAAACAAGTTCTCATTGGTAGATCAGATAATGGAGAAAGAAATATTTTGGTACATAGTGAGAGATCTTCCAAACAGGGGAGGATAAAATATTATTTGCATCTCAAGGGAGGAAAAGACAAGAGCATACAAGATGATGACATGGAGGTTGAAAATGACAAGAACATTCCAAAGGAGAAAGTTCTATCTAGGTCAAACGAAGAAAAGTTTCAATTTCAGTTCACCACGTTTGTTCATCACTTGCAAAGGCATGCTGATAGATGATTTCACTTGTTGAAACAAGCATCCAAGATACACAGCATCATTGCCTCTTATAATTCCTCCATCCAAGGAAGTTGCACCATCTTTAGGTCAGTGTTTAAGATGTGTGTTGATATTGTTAAAGTCAAAGAACAAAGCAGATGAGTTACTGAGAAAGATATTCAATCTTGAAGAACAGAAGTGTTTGAAAGATCTTCACAATCCATAATTTAATTCAGAAACATGTTGAAATGGATTCACATGTTTAGGGGAGGATTGTTGGGAATTAAATATTCAAGAAGTTTAATATCGGATTCTATTCAAAGAAATACTCTAATGTTTGTTCCTGCTGCTAGAACATTTGATTCTGCTGCTAGCGATAAATGATTCTGCTGCTACTTTATGTTAATTCAAAGGAAACAAGCTCAGACAAGTATTCACACAATATATATGAAACGTAAAGAGAGGAAAGATCAAACCACACAACACGGATGTTTATAGTGGTTCGGCTACAAGAACTCTCTTCCTTGCCCTACTCCACTCCTCGAGCCTCTAACTCGAGAGTTATCCTTCACTAAGAAACAAACTCTCTTCTAGGTGGAGAAAACCTTTACACGTTGCTTACTTCCTTTTCCGGTACTAAGCTAAACACCGAGTTCTACTTCAGGGCAGAACTAACCCAACGTCGCCTATACAATTACCGACACTAAGCTAAATGTCGAGTTCTTTCACAAGGGTACAACCACTCCCTACACTCTTTGTGTTTTGAGGACTAAAACACTAACCACACTCACTGAGATAAATGATACAAATAATGATGTGTGAATTACACAAAGATCACACAGTAACAATACTAAAGGTTTACACTTCTGTGTTGAACCTTGATGCTTAATCTTCTTTGCTACAAAAGATAGATCAAATAATATGAATGAATGATGTTAGTAATATGAATGAGTATGTACTTTAGCTATATGAGTGATGAGAAGGCCAAGTGATCAGCTTGCTATTTATAGGCAAGCTGATAGACACTCGGCGGATCCGGCGGATCCCTTAAAAGGGATCCGTCCTTTATGTCGAAGGGATCCGCGTGTATGCCAGAGGTAAGACAGCTAAGAGATTTTCCAAATCTCTCCAATCTCTCCATATCTTTGTGTTGTCATATCAAGATCATCCAATGTCAACTATCTTACTTGAAGATCTATCCAAGACATTACAAGATCTAACCAAGATTACATGTATGATGCATGCCATGATGTCATTGTATCATTTAAGAAATAAAGTTTCCTTTTAAGGAAATAATCATGTATATGTATGAAATGTATTTCCAAGTAAACTTGTAAAATGTGTTCTTAAAGATACTTTAGCTAGTATTTATAATTTGCTTAAAGATATACTTTGTAATTGTCATTAACAAAACTAAGCAAATATCGTAAAATATAAATAACGTTTTTGGGACGATATTTGTATTAACAGATATCATAGCAAGTAGTTTATCAAGACTTTAAGCAATATTGTAAAGATCTTCTTGGACTATAAAAGAAGATCTTAGACTAGATATTATGTGTGTTAAAACTTATAGTGAAAAATATATCTCTCAAGAACAAACACAAAAATATCACAAGTAAGAAAAACTTAAGATTCAAGGTTGTAACCCTAGTGATAACTCAAGATCACTCGTATTATTATCTTAATAATATTGAATCGTTTGGTGATAATCATTCATTGTTCATTGTCATATAACAAACACAACTGTTCCATTTTCATAACCATAATAACCTTCTAAGTGTGATTAAGTAGATTCCGCATACTTAATCATATTAACTCAATATATCATACACACAAAGTACAAAAGGTTTAACCACCTTAACCGTGTGTCGAATCCTAACATATATATATATATATATATATATATATATATATATATATATATATATATATATATATATATATATATATATATATATATATATATTAAGGAACTAGCCGTTTATGTACTTTGGAGGGCCAAAGTTGTAAATTTTAATTTTGAAATCCAACGGCTAGTTTATGTACGATAGGGGGTGAAAGTGAGTTTTTTTTTTTTTTTTTTTTTTTTTTTTTTTTTTTTTTTTACAAACTCACCCTTAACGCTGCGTTAAAGGTTTAACGTGGTCCTTTAACGCAGCGTTAACGCACCTTTAACGCAGGCAAGGTGATTGTTTAACGCAGGTGTGCGTTACCATACCGTCTGCTCTAAGAGTTCTAGGTGTGATTATTAGGTGATAGGTTAGTTAGCCAAAGCTCGTCTTGTGGGTTGGGTTCATTAGGCTTTTTATTTGTCCTGTACTCTATAAATAATACCAAAATAATACGAGTATATCTTAACCTACGGGTTTTATCACTGTCTAACAAATAGACGCTCGAAAGCTAGCCTCAAAGTTGTCGCCTGTAAAATTTAGACTTGAGAGACCTCTATTAGAGAATCGCAGGTCTCTTGCGCCAATTGATTCATAAAAATATAAACCTTATAGATATAATTGATTGATGAATTATGTTTACATCTATGTTATCATTTGAATCTACGGCCTTAAGCAGCTAAAGCTTATTTATTTATTTCTGAAACGAAAGTACGCTTTAATTTGTTATCGTTTTGTTGTTGTTGTTTTTTTTTTTTTTTTTTTTTTTTTTTTTTAATTTTGTTTTTCAAGGTTTGAAAGAAACTTTTGAACAATTGGTTAATCAAGAATATGCCCATGAGCCCATGACCATGCTACCAATAAAAAAAAATGTTTTCAATTAATGAAAATACTCAGAATATTGATAAAGTTGAGCATTGTCCAAGAGTGGATTCTTAAAAGCAAAAATTGAACATATTTTAGGTTGTGTGCATGTGTCCATGGTGCGCAATGGGCTTGTGACCTCACAATGTCCTTTTTCTTTCTCAAAGGCTACGTTTGTTTTTTGTTTTTTTTGCCTCTTAACAGCGTCTGAACGGACAAAATGTCTGAATCGTTCAGACATTTTGTCGGTCAGACATTTTGTCGTTCAGACCATTTGTTTTTTTGCATCTGAACGGCACTATTTGATCTTAATGGTCAAGACTTGAGAGGGGTGTCTTAACGCGTCTGAATGCCTCTTGTTGACACAAAATAACCAAAATTTTTTTTTTTTTTCCGTTCAAACACGAGTTTTTTTTTCCCGTTCAGATGCGTTCAGATTCAGACATTTACGCCTCAGATTCAGATTCAGACGTGCGGTTCAGATTCAGATTCAGACCCTCTTAATAAACAAACACCACCTTACATATTCAAATCCTTGATGATCATAATTACTAGTAAAACATTAACAACGTTTGCGTTGTCTATTCACGGACACATGTTTTATAAGGCTATGCACAATGATGACCCAGCACGACCTTCTTAATTTTTCATTTTTGTTAAATTCAATTTTTTTTTACATAGTATCAAAATACAAAAACATACAAAAAAGAAAAGAAGTTACAATTGATGTATCTTATTAGTTACCAAAAAGTAACTTATTAGTAATTTAAAATAAAAATGACAATGAAGTCAAACTTTAAGAGTTTAAACTATAAATTAATTATTTATAAAAATAAAATAAAAAAATTGACTTTATAGCCTTCTTCTTCATCAAGTGTGTACCTGCAAATCTCAAACACACACACAATTTTTTTAAACGAAAAAATAAAAAGAAAAAATAAAAATAAAAAGAAAAAGGGAGAGTTTTGTTTGTATCAAAAGGAGATCTGTTTGGCTTTTTGTATTACACGCTTGGTCAAATTTTCAATCGAGTTTTGCAATTTATCCTTCAACGATCGACCGACCATCAACAACAGGACGACCATGGTCGATCGATCGGTCGATCGACACAAATTATTAGTGCAAACGTTACGACGTTTAATCTATACAGTGTCTTCATGTTTTTAAAGATTACAAACATGTAACTTGTAATACATAAAGTAAAGTGCACAAGTTACTCGTTTATACAAATCATCAATGCATGCACACATCAACATCTCTCGACGGCTCAAGTCTGAATCACTTCAGGTATGAACAAACACTATACCAACTTTGTTAACTGATCAAAGAAAATATTTTTGTCCTTAAAACTTACATTTTTATAAATGTGACAAAACATTTTTACAAAAATAAATTAGACAATTTATTTATAAAGAAATGTTTTAAAGAAAAATAAATTTGAATTTCAAATTCCCAACAACTATTTTTCTCGTCCAAATCAGTTAAATTTTCACCAGATAACATTTCACCACTAAAGGACAAAATCTGCCGGGAAAGTCCCTTAAATAAGGTGACGGTCCCTTATATATAAGGGACCGTCCAATGTTTAAGGGACCGTCCTCCGCTCCTTGAGCTGCCTATAAATACTGAGCTATTTTTTAGAGAAAAACTCAATCCTTTTGCCACAAAATTTTTTTGTTATTTCCTTCTTCTTCTTCGATCACTATAACTCTTTGGTATGTATTTATAAGTGATCCCGTCATCCTCTATCTCAAGTGCAAGAGAAGAACACTCGAAGTCGTCAAGAATTGAAGTGTTATAGAGTAGTCCACACACACACGTAACTTGTGTTACGATTCTCTTCTTCCACCTCCAAACTCTATTCTTGTATATTTGTATATCCGAGTTGTGTGTGAGTCGAGATTAGTTGTGTTAGTATAATTTGGGACATAGTGTGAAGTCCTTGTAATAGTTTGTAGATTAGGACCGAGTTGTGAAGTTGGTTGTGTAAGCATATGTGAGTTGTTTAATCTGTTTAACTGGTTTATATTTGTGTGGCGATGTTAACCATATTATTGAGTAGAGAGAAACCCACGTGTTTTGACAATATATGTGACTATTCACTTTCCTAAATGACCCATAAAATAAGATCCCAAACACCACCTAAATAATAATCAAAATCGTCATCTATTTCAGTCTCACTTGATAATACAATTTCCTCCTCCCCCTTTTTGAAATAAACCAATAACAATGGAGGCAACAGCAGTCGACAATCTAATTGAACGATTAATCCAAGTGCGATCGAATAATAATAACAAATCAGGACGGAAACAGTTGGTTCAGTTAAATGAGGGTGAAATAAAACAGCTTTGTGTTGCTTCTCGTGATATCTTTATTAATCAACCTAATCTTCTTGAACTCCAAGCCCCTATCAAGATTTGTGGTATTTACATTTTTGTCTTTAATTATTCTTTTGTGTCATTATTAATTGTCATTATTAATTGTCACTATTATTAAAATGTGTATTATATAGATGACACTTTTGTACTAGGAAACAGCGAAAATGCTCTGAAATTTTCAGTTTAAGAAATGGAACTAACTAGCATGAATTGTTCAACTTATTGCAATTGTTTTAGCATTGTATTGATTGTTCAAGTTATTAGGCTGCCCGTAGTCGAGCCTCACTCCACGCACATTTTTTTCATTCAAAACATGTGGCTTTGTGTTGTGTGTATTAATAAAAATATGGGGTATAGTTTAGTGGTGAGTGAAGATGGTCAGCGGCAGTGGGTAAACTTTAAGTGAGGACTACCCTTTAGTAATAAAGAGATACATTTATCACAGGCTTTATAGTTCTTTCAGTATGCTAGACGTTTGCTTATTCGTACAATGGTTAACTACCAAAGCCTTAGAATTAACATATCGATAAACCACCCCAGTCGTCTTTTTTTTCATAATGTGTTGCTTATACTATGTATACATGTACTTGTCCCAACGTTTTGACCCATATGACAATTTCCACTTCTCTCTTTTAGAACTAACCTTTCCACCTAATGATTCTATTGCTATTTTGTGATGTTACTATGTTCAGGGACAGAACCAGGAATTAGCAATAAGGGGGGCTGAAATTTTTCTCAAACTAACAAAGTAATATAACTAAAACTTTAAATGGTAGGTTCTAATGATCACATACGCTGTGTTAAAAACTTAAAATTTTGATAAGAAAAACACATTTGACAACTAATAAAAAAATATTAGATGAAAACCTTGTGCATGAAACGGTGTCAAGCTTCTCTTAATTCTTTTGCCATCTAAAGGTTGGGGGGTGGGGGGATTCATTTGCCTATAGTTGGTTCATAGGCTTAAAGTTTTTAAGATAAATAGCTAAGCGACCAGGCGTGTTGGAGGGGGCCAAACACCCCCTGGCTCCCCCACTGTCTCTGTCTCCGTCCCTTACTATGTTACCTTTAGTTTTGTAGAAATCAACTGTTTTTGCTTTGAATAATGTTATTTAGAGTTGGATTACGTTGAATAGTTTATTGCTTTATTACTTTGTAATACTTGCCAATGCTCACTCTCCTCAAACTCCTGATTTACTTGTGGTTTTAGGTGACATTCATGGACAATACACTGACCTTTTAAGGCTCTTTGAATACGGTGGATTTCCTCCTCAAGCCAACTATCTCTTTCTCGGGGATTATGTGGATCGTGGGAAGCAAAGTTTGGAAACAATATGCCTCTTGCTTGCTTATAAAGTCAAATATCCAGAGAACTTTTTTCTTCTCAGAGGAAACCATGAATGTGCTTCCATAAACAGGATATACGGGTTTTATGATGAATGCAAACGCCGATTCAATGTGAAGCTGTGGAAAACCTTTACTGATTGTTTCAATTGTCTACCCGTTGCTGCTCTTGTTGATGACAAGATATTGTGTATGCATGGTGGCCTCTCCCCTGATCTTACCGACTTTAATCAAATTAGAAATTTACCTCGTCCTACTGCTATCCCTGATACGGGTCTACTTTGTGATTTACTATGGTCTGATCCTAGCAAAGATGTTAAAGGATGGGGGATGAATGATCGAGGGGTTTCTTTCACTTTTGGTGCTGATAAGGTTTCCGAGTTTTTAACAAAGCATGATATTGACCTTGTGTGTCGTGCTCATCAGGTTATTATTCACTGTCTTTAGATACATGTGTACATGATCATTTGTTTGTGTGCTATTCTGCTAACATGAACATTATGTTTTGGTTTGGCAGGTTGTGGAAGATGGCTATGAATTTTTTGCTGACAGGCAACTAGTAACTATATTCTCGGCCCCGAATTACTGTGGTGAATTTGATAATGCTGGTGCAATGATGAGCGTCAATGAAAATCTGATGTGTTCTTTCCAAATTCTGAAACCAATTGATAAGAAAAATAAGCCGTTAATGTCCACGGATATATAACAGGCATGTTATTTGACTGGCTAGCTTCCAAGGTCAGATTCAGATCAGTCTTACTATTATTTTTACTTCAGTCATGAGATGACTCTTTTTGTGCTATCCAATAAAAAGATATTCACAATATACATGCAGTTCTTTTTATGTTGAACCTAGTACCTTTGTATAGCTTTGAATGATATCTGTATTGCTCTGTATTGGTAGCATCTTAGAACTTAAAGGGTTGAATCCTTCTTGCCCTAATAATGAAATAAATCCGGAACTTGCCACATACAAAATAAACATAGTTTTGTGCTTCTATAAGTCTTCACAGAAATGCATTGTTTTGTCTTGCCTTGTTTGTTTGGAAGACATTTTGATCCTGAATTGTCATCATAAAGGTCTTCATGCATTAGTTTCTGTTATCTGTAGTGTACGTCCCGCACTCGTTTGTTCTTAGACCAAAGGGACCCGCATGCATTTCTGTCACCATCTATACATGACATGAAAAAGGAGACTGGTAAGAGTCTTTTCTCTATCTCAAATGCACAGAGTCGGTTCTTGATTATTTGTATGAAATTCAATTACACAAATGGGTCCTTTTCATGGTAAATTATCATATGTGGTTTATGGACTAAGTTCAACAAATTTGTGATTTTCACACACTTCTCTTTGCCGAAATTAGAAAAGTAAAGGATGTTTACAACACACAAGCACAACAGACTATATTATATCAAAGATAGTTAGGTTGATAATTGTGCATAAAATGTTCACATTTTTAGGCTTGTAAATTTGAAAAGGGAGAACATCATTTTGGTACACATAGTTTTTTCACCTAACAGGAACTTGAGTGTAGCAAATTGGTCATGACACTGTTTTAGTGTACACAAATTATGATTTTACAGTTTACATCGTAAGTGCAAACATTTAAATCATTAAAGAACTTTTTTGGGTGTGAGGTAGCATGTTGGACCTTGTTTTGGATTGTAAACCAGGCTTTTTTTCAAGTCTGGGATTTTTATAACATCATATATTATAACGATTGTGACCTGTCTTATCAATTCCAGTCTGGTTAATTTCATATGATAATACCCTGGTCTTGTTAATGTCATTTGTGCTACTGAAATTCACGAGATATAATAAGAATCTAGCAACATTGGTTGTTGCTGTGAACAACTAAACATGTAAATATAATGTTTGATTATTCGCTTCCTGCAGCTACTGTTTGATAATAGATCCTGATATGATTAAGGCCTAACCAATCACAAATGGTTTAAATCCACTAATCTTCTTCATGTTCGTGTATCTCAGGGAAGAAAGTTAGGTTTTGGAACCAAGGGAATGTTTCTTCTCTTTCTTCTTGTACTGCATATTTGAAGACAATCCCTTGGAGGCTTCAACTGCCAAAGAATATGGACATGGAAGAACCAAATATTCCTTTTTGTTAGCTATTTCTACAGGTACTTAAAACGAATTTGTATATATTTAGCTTGGTAAATTTAGTAGCCTAAGCACCCAAAATCTTGTTTTTTGTTCAGACAACCTGGACCATGATTACATGGATATCGATTGAACTCATAGAATTGTTGGGTCATGATTTTGATGTTATTAATATGACACAAAATTTGGTTGCATTGTCAGTACTTACAAATCATTTATCGCTTGCTAGTTATGAAAACATTTTTTTGTACATTCTTATAAGAGTACCTCTTCGCCAGTAGGAGGTAAATGCCAAAATTCAACCCATTCATAACTGCCAACAGCCAGTAGAACTTATCTAACCGACTACTACTTAAATCCCTTCCGAACCAATGTGTCCCAAATTTTCCACTTGCTTCGGTAACAACAGTAATCAAGAAACTGCTTAAGAAGCTTCCAACACCCATCACACTTAAATACAGAGCTATCCCTATGCTTCTCATTGATTCGGGTACTTGATCATAGAAAAACTCCTGCAACCCCACAAGTGTAAATCCGTCTGCTATACCCATAATCAAGTACTGTGGAGCTAACCAGTACACACTCATCGAAAGAAACTTGCTTTCCTCTTTTTCTGCTACTATTAACCTCCATTTCTCAACTAATGCCGCCACGATCATAACTACAATGGAAAGGAACATCCCTATCCCGACTCTTTGGAGAATTGAAATACCTCTTTCTTTTCCCGTTATTCTCCTTAGTATTGGAGTCAATAGCCTATCATAGCATATTACACATGTCAACATACCAAAGGCTGATATTGCATGAATACTTGCAGATGGGATCTCGAAGTTTCTACCCACATTTCTGTCCATTGTGATGCTTTGCTTTACAAAGAAGGTTGAACCTTGGGCAATGCATACACCAAATAGTAAAGAAGTTAACCATATGGGAATCACGTTTACTATTAGTTTTGTTTCTTCAACTTTGGTCACTGTTGTAAGTTTCCAAGGAGATGGTTTCTTTCCTTCTGTTATCTCATTATCTTTGACAATACATGCTTTGTCAAGAAATTTGAGGCTATTAGTATGACATAGCAGCCTTCTTTGAGGACTTCCTGGTTCATAGAATGAATCTGGACTTGAAGGATAAGGCAGGTTTCTCTTCATAATGGCTGCAACAAGAACTTGTAATATGGGTGTAAACGGGCTGCCTTGGGGAACTTGGTACCTGTAAAATGGTTTTCCCAAATAGAATATAATTATGGTTATGAACATAGTAGCAGTAAGAATGAGGTTCCCCGTTCCCCAGCCTACATTGTCTTGTACATATGCTAACACGGTTACTCCCAGAACAAGTCCAGAACACAATACTGCATTCCACCAGTTGAAAAAGGACATTTTTCCTATTCGTTCTTTTACATTGCTATCATCAAACTGGTCGGCTCCAAAGCTTTCTAAGGATGGTTTATGGCCGCCTGCTCCTATAGAAAGGAGGTATATTCCAGTGAAGAAGGTGATTTCATGGATCTTTGTTGGATTCACGCACACCCTGTTACTAACTCCACATGGCTTCAAGGTTGGTATGAATTGAGACAGGGCAAGTATTCCTAAACCCTAAAAGTAGTATAGACTGGTCAAATAACTCATGGTGTCAGTTACGAGTGTAATGCAATTTAAAGTTCATAAGGTGTTTAAATACCATGAGGTAGATGGTAGAAGAAATCCAGATCATTCGGAATCTGCCAGCATAGGAATCGGCAATGAACGCACCAAATAAAGGCATAATGGTTGTAACTCCTGCCCAGCAGTTCACATTATTGGCTGCAGTAGTAAGTTCTTGATGCATCTCTTTTGTTAGGTATGTGATGAGATTCGATACTATTGCAAAGTAGCTAACCCTCTCACTGAACTCGATAGCTAATAACAACAAAAGAATAAGAATCGAGATAACCCCAAACTAATAAGCTTTATCTATAGTAAAGAAATACCTTACGATTTAATACAAAGCTAAGTTCTAAACTGAAAGGAAACTATACCATTAAACATAAAGCTAATTATGATACTTTTTGATTTAAACGTTTTTTTTTTTTTTTTTTTTTTTTTTTTTTTTTTTAAGTTGGCATTCACGTTTTTTACGAATAGCTTATGACTTGGTAAAAATAGATAGTATATGTTTACTTGTTAAGTAATTTGCTATTCAAAAGTGAAAAGCAAATAAGTTGTAAACTTGTAAAGCTAGGAGAGCAAATGAGCTCCTACATGATGCATGTTTATTTCTCTCTGTTATGATCGCTTCCTTTAAAGCGAAGCCATGTTTGATAATCAACTTGGTAGTATGACTTGGTCAAAAATTAAAGTATCCACGCTTAATTATTTAACAAGATGTCTAATCAGTGAGAGAATATGCTTTAGACTGAAGCAAACCCTTCATTACTAGAAAAAAAACTAATCTATCTGAAAATGATTCACAACAATTTATGTATGCTATAAAAATTACATGCAAACATGAGGGCTTGTATGCATTAAAGATTGACGATCAATGGAGGTTGTAAAAATGCTTACCGATAATGAAGAAGGCTGCTTTCCAAGTCCCGGTAGAAGATCGAAGAGGAAGTCTTCCTTTATGATCCAAAGATGAATCAAAAACCCATCTCGTATCGTTAGCATCTCTCTCATTTCCAGCTATGTTCTTATGCTCCTCCAACTCTAACGCCATTTTTGTTACAAGTTAGAGAAACACAATAATGTTAAGCATAAACGATTCTAAAACACGATGTATGTGTAAGTGTTGTTGTTGTCTTTGTTGAATGAACATGAATGTGTTTTATGAGGAAGTCAATGATTCGATCTTATCTTGAGGGAGCCTGTACGCGCGGTTGCCAAATTGCGGGCTTCTCAATTCTCATAAAAACCTGTAACGTAGTGTTAGAGAGAGGTAGAGAATATATATAGCACATAAACGTGTTATGAGTTTTGACTTTTTGATGAGTATTTTCTTGTGTTCTATTTTTTAATTTTGAGTTATTTAAGGTCAAAATGATCACAATTTAGAGTACAGGATGGGAATAAGTACAGATTTAGCTACTATCTGACTTTTCGTATTGATTATTCAAAATGTAATGAACACTTCTAAGTTCTAACACACAATGGATAACGGGCTAATGACCTTCGGTAGTTGCTTCCTCTTTAAGGATTTCTGTTTCAATCTTCATCTCTTTTTAGCCAGTATATCAACCACGCTTATGTTTTATTTGGGGTTTTTGTCGCGTTCAGCTTTATGTTTTAGTTAGGAGTATAGCGTATTTGCTTGCAGGGTCTTTGGCTAGTTTCGGTAATCATCATTGTGCTTCAGTTAATAAATTTTCAAATCGCTTTAAAGCAGTAACAAACACCTCAAATATCTATTAAACACAAATCACAACAGATATGATGGCCTTATGTGGATATAAAATCGCATAACAATAAGTTGAAATAATTGAACAGATAAATCATTCGCATCAGTTCATCTATAATAATCGTCATTTCACTAGCTATAACGGTATTAATATATCGTAGCCAGATTAAAACAAGGGTTACTTCATTACTATACGTCTATAAAAATCAGTAGGATCTCTGGGAAATAAGAGTTTCTCATTGCTGGGAGGATTGTTGGGATCTATGAGAAATAAGAATTTCTTATTGCTGCCGATAGTGAAGCTGGTTCCTGCCGATAGTGTTCCATTGCTGCTGCGGTTGGTTCCTGCCGATAGTATTGTTTGTGTTTCTGCCGATAGTGATTATTGCTGCGGATATTATTGTTTGTTATCCGTAGGTTTAGAAAGTTTGTTAGATTTATTTTTAGAAGAGATCTCGTTTATCTCTTCACACGTTTTCTTGTAAGACGGGTTAGGGTTATGGTTTCTTATCATTATAAAAGAAACATCCCGTCCATGAGTTTAATGTACCTTTGACCTTTGTCGATTACAATTTATCAATAACATAATTCTTAGTTCATAGCCTGATCCATAGAGGATCATTGTCTTTTCTTCTTTATTATACTTGTTGTTTAGTTTCCGCATAAACACTTGTATACCATACAGAGGTTCTCGTTTAACCAAGCTCAATCAAGCTCGAAGTACTCGATCCTACAAGTGGTATCAAAGCCTGGTAAGGATCTCTGATAAAGAAGAAAAAGTTCGATTTCATATCTCTTAACCCTCTTTCAATGGAAGACGAAATCCCTCAAAACAATGTAATTAACCCGGAAGATCACCAACCCAAACCTGAAACCTCACAAGTCCAAACACAAATCGTCACCACCATGTCCACCAACAATGCTAAATTCCCATATCTGAAGAAAGATGAGTATGAAGTCTGGGCTATGAGAATGGAATATTGGATCACGAACAGTGATTACAATCTGTGGAATGTGATTCTTAGGGGAAACAGCAAGAAGAATACTGGAAGGGATAATGATGGCCATATCTATATAGAGCCACCTGTTACAGCAGAAGAACACCTTGCTGTTCAAAGGGAAACCAAGGCAAGAACCCTTCTACTTCAAGCTATTCCAGAGGATCATATGAGTGATTTTCATCACTTGGATGATGCTAGAAAGATCTGGCATGCTGTAAAAGCCAGATTTGGAGAGAATGATGAATCCAAAAAGATGAGAAAGTCTATGCTCAAGCAGGAGTTTCAGGAATTCAAGATCTCTGAGGCTGAGGGGATTCACAAAGGGTATGACAGATTCCACAAGATCCTGAGCCAACTCAACCAGTTGAAAGCTAGGCCGGACGATGAAGACTGCAACACCAAGTTTCTGAGGGCTTTGCCACCATCCTGGTCTCAGGTTTCCATAACACTCAAGGCCAAAGGAGGACTGGATTATATGAGCTTTGATGATCTGTACAACAAGCTGAAAACCCTTGAAATTGATATCAAAGGGTATTCCACCTATACACCTCATACTCCAACCCATACTGCTTTTGTTAGTAACTCTGTTGCTAACAAAGCATCATATGGAAACAGTCCGACACCATCAACATCATCAATCTCCTACTCACCTGCCACACCAAAAGCTCAGACCAGTTCTGATAATCTAGTAGTGGAGGTGCTTCATTCATTTGTTGCTGAGAGTACACCACAGCAGAAGATTGTTTATAAAGATTTCAATCAGGTTGATGAATTGGATCTGGAAGAGATGGACTTAAGATGGCAGGTGGCTATGATATCGTTGAAATTGGATAGGTTTGAAAAGAAGGCAGGAAGAAGGGTCAACTTTGATGGACAGGAACCTGCCAGGTTTGACAGAAGGAAGGTGAGGTGCTATAAATGTTCTCAAACAGGACATTTTGCCAGGGAATGTACAGATAAGAAGGTGGATGATAAAGCACGATATTCTGCTTTCAAAATTCAAGAGCTGGATTCAGAGGACCCCAAGGCTTTGGTATCTGTGGATTCGATGGTGGACTGGGAACATCATGAGAAAGCTGTTGCAAGTGGAGCAGAGAAGGTCTATGGGATGATAGCTGGATATGGTGAGAAGAAACAAGTGGCTGGTCAGTTTGGAATGATGGGTCATCCATCTCAGGTACAAAACTGCCCATTTGGTTGTGAATCTATATATGCTAAATTGAAACAGGAATTTGATGATATAGAAAGTGAAAATAAGGATAACTTTATTCAACTTAAGGCTCATAAAAAGGCTGTTAAAACATTAGAACAACAAAAGGTCTGGTATCAAAGGTACATTAAACTCATGGACGGGATGTTTCTTTTATAATGATAAGAAACCCTAACCCTAACCCGTCTTACAAGAAAACGTGTGAAGAGATAAACGAGATCTCTTCTAAAAATAAATCTAACAAACTTTCTAAACCTACGGATAACAAACAATAATATCCGCAGCAATAATCACTATCGGCAGAAACAAAACAATACTATCGGCAGGAACCAACCGCAGCAGCAATGGAACACTATCGGCAGGAACCAGCTTCACTATCGACAGCAATAAGAAATTCTTATTTCTCATAGATCCTAACAATCCTCCCAGCAATGAGAAACTCTTATTTCACTATCAGCCGTTTAGTTATGACACCAATGCAGGGGAAGAATTTAATGTTTCTCCACCCAGATCCAATGAAGCTCCTAATACCTCAGGCATTCCTGCTGGTGGAGCTGAGGATGCTGTTGATCTCACCTCTATGTCCCAGTTACTTGACAGGTCTGTGAAGAAAATTGAGGCATTGGAGTCAGAACTTAAAGAGACAAAAAGGGTTTTTAGTGAGAAGGTGGAAAATTTGGAAAAGGAGCTCAGGGATACTAAAAAAACCTTTGGTGAGATTGTTCAAAAGCTAAATGAAAGGATCAGCTCTTTGGAAGCTCAACAACCTCAGAAGAAAAGAAGGGTTGTACTTTCTGAGTCTGAGGAAGATCAGGATGATATGTCATTTGATGGGCTTAATGTGCTGGCTTCTGTTTCTCTTGATAGTGCACATACTGAAGTGCCTACATCTTCTGAGCACACTATCACTACTCAACCTCAGGCCTTCACTGGAACAAGGACCATTGCTGCTGATGTCTCTGGTGTTACTACTGAAGTTGGTGGTGTTTCTTCTGAATCTAAGGTTCCTGGTAATATTACTGGTAGTCCATCCATTGCTGCTGGTAGTGAGACCATTCCTCCTGAAGCAAAACAAGATGATGATGAGATAGCTAGACAGATCCAGGCACAAGAAATTGCTGATGCACATGCTAGACTAGCTCAGGTTGCTCAAGATGAGGAGCTTGCAAGGAGAATGTCTGAAGATGAGAAGAATATAGCTGGGATTATGAATAACACAAGATCAGAAGATCCTACTTCAGAAGAGTTCAGTGAGCAAGTTGAATACTTGTTGGCTACTGATATGATTATTAGAGCTCATGGGTTTATGATTCTTCAAGATTCAGAGTTGGATTCAGATGAAAGATCAAATCAGCTCAAGGCATTTATCTTAAAGACTCATAGAGCATCCACTTGGAATGAATTGATGCTTAGGATCAGTGAAAGACAGAAGTCAGGATTTAAGATGCCTACAAATAAAGATAATGTCAACTTTATGAAGGTATATCTGAAGAATGAAGCTAACTACAAGCTCAGTGACTTCAAAGGTTGGACTGATGCTGCAATCCACAAGTTGTTCCTTGATACCTATGCAAGGATAAATTCTTCAGTCCAGACAGATATTTCACAAAGCAAGAAAAGAGAGCCTTCATCTTTAGAGTCTGATGTTGCAAAGAAAATGAAGTCTGGAGAGACATTATCTGGTGCATCTTCCTTTGTTCCTGCTGAAGGTTCTCAGACTGCCACATTCATTTCACCAAGTCCTAATGTAGATGCATCTGAGGCACCACAAGAAGTTCCTGTTTCTGCTGGTATTTCTGCTGATCATGTCTCTGTTTCTGCTGAGCCATCTTTATCTGTTCCTATCCTGCAATATGGTCTAAGAACAAGGCAGAAGGGTCACTCTCTCCACTCTTCTTCTATGGATATTTCTGAAGTGGATGATCATGATTTGATTAGAGTTGACTCAGATAGTGATTCAGAAGGTGATTCCATTCATTCTTGGGGTAACATTGCTCACTGGGAGATTAGGTCTACTTCTGATGGTGAAGTCAATGTTTGGTTTTCTCTTAATGGGACAGTCAAATTCTTTACTTTTCTGAGGGAGATCTTGAATAAAGTAGAGAGGAAGGATTTGGAGCATCTTTATAAGATAGTGGATAATCACTATCAAACTCATACTCCTACTGGGATTGGCCTACTGCTTTGGGGAGATTTACAAGTCTTGATGAATTCATTGGAAGGAGAAAAGGCTAAATTGGTATGGGGTAATCAATCATCCTGGAGAGTATTTTCTTGGAGACTATATCCTTCTTCCAATGTTCATGTAGTGGAGCTCATCTCTGGCCAGTTCTTGACTATGTTTGTGGATGTCACTTATCCTATATCTGAGGGAGTTTTGAAGAGAATGCTCACACAGAAGGTCAGAGTTCCCAAGCATACAATTGGAAATGATTTAACTACAGCTGAACAGTTGATCAAATTCATCAAGGATCAACTTGCAGCTAAAGGTTCATCAGCTTAAGGGGAGGATGAAGCTTAAGGGGAGGATTTTTCTTGTTGTTGTTGTATATCTTTCTATCTTTCTTTCTTTTGGTTTCTTTTCTTATTTTCTTTCTTTTGGTTTTGGTGTGTTTCTGCTTTGTTTTTCTTAGTTCAAAAAAAAAAAAAAAAAAAAATTCTTATGTATATTTTGTGTGCTAATAAGTTGGTTTTGAGCAACACCTTGCAGGTACAGTGTTGGTGTTTACACCTACACAATAAATGGTACTCAACTCACCATGTCTTGCAGACAAGAAAGAGTTGGCTCACCATGAGGGTACGGCTCTGGTGTGATAATCAAATCCGTTGATAGCTGTAATAGCTTGCTTAAAGCTATAGGGTACTTCAACTCACCCATGATTCAGTTCTGAGAGTTGAAAATGGTTCTCAATTCACCATGGATGTAACCCATTATGGGATCCACAGAATTGGCTAGTCCACAAAAGTATGGTTTGTGGTAAAGACACTTGGTATCCATATTTGGTATTCAATTCACCAAGGTTTGCTGTAACCTAAGAATTGACTAGTCCTGAGCAAACGGCTACAGGTAAAGACAATTCAAATCTGTTTATAGTTGCTGATTTGCTAATAAATCAGATGGTTATCAATGTACCATGGTCTAACACACCTAAACATTGGCTACTCCAGTAGTGATGGCTATTGGTAAAGAGACATCAAATCCATTAATTTTCAATGATTCACCTCTCACAGGAGTTAACACACCTGGATGTGATGAGAATAGTATGAAACTTAAGTGATTTGATGTACATCTTGTCATAGTAGCAGTCAAGTTCAAGTGAATGTCATGGTGACCAGTATACATGTTTTGAAGAAGATTTCCTATTCCTGCTGAACTATTGAAGTTGCTGCTGGATGCTATAGAGGTTGGAATCTTGTAGGTTATGGATGTTGCTGCTGGTTACTGATTATTGCTGCTGCTAAGTCGCAATCCTCAAGCCTGAGTAGTTAAAGCTCTATCACATTGGAATCTTGCAGGTTAACCTAGTCAACCTCAAGATTAGGGGAGGATTGTTAGGATCTCTGGGAAATAAGAGTTTCTCATTGCTGGGAGGATTGTTGGGATCTATGAGAAATAAGAATTTCTTATTTGCTGCCGATAGTGAAGCTGGTTCCTGCCGATAGTGTTCCATTGCTGCTGCGGTTGGTTCCTGCCGATAGTATTGTTTTGTTTCTGCCGATAGTGATTATTGATGCGGATATTATTGTTTGTTATCCGTAGGTTTAGAAAGTTTGTTAGATTTATTTTTAGAAGAGATCTCGTTTATCTCTTCACACGTTTTCTTGTAAGACGGGTTAGGGTTATGGTTTCTTATCATTATAAAAGAAACATCCCGTCCATGAGTTTAATGTACCTTTGACCTTTGTCGATTACAATTTATCAATAACATAATTCTTAGTTCATAGCCTGATCCATAGAGGATCATTGTCTTTTCTTCTTTATTATACTTGTTGTTTAGTTTCCGCATAAACACTTGTATACCATACAGAGGTTCTCGTTTAACCAAGCTCAATCAAGCTCGAAGTACTCGATCCTACATTACTATACGTCTATAAAAATCAGTAGTAGTAGTTATCCCTTACGATCTACTAACCATTTGTTAGAGCTACATTTTCTGCTTGTAAGAGTACCTCTTCGCCACTAGGACAAAAATGCAAAAATTTAACCCAAATATAGCTGCCAAGAGCCAATAGAACTTGTCTAACCGACTGCTATTTAGATCCTTCCCGATCCAAGGCTTCCCAGTTTGTTTAGTAACCTGGTTTACAAAGATTATCAAGAAACTGGCGAAGAAGCTTCCAACTCCAATCACACTCAAGTACACAGCTATGCCTATGCTTCTCATCGAGTCAGGCACTTGGTCATAGAAAAATTCCTGCAACCCCACAAGCGCAAACGCATCTCCTATTCCCAAAAGCAAGTACTGTGGAGCTAACCAAAACGCGCTCATCGAAAGAACCTTGCTTTTCTCCTTCTCTGCAGTTGATAACCTCTTTTTCTCAACCAATGCTGCCACTATCATACATAGAATAGATAGAAACATCCCAATCCCGACTCTTTTGAGGATTGATATACCTCTTTCATTTGCCCTCTTTCTCCTTAGTATCGGGGTTATGATTCTGTCATAGATTATGATGGAAAAGAGCATCCCTAAGGCAAAAAAAGCTTGAATACTTGCCGGTGGGATCACGAAACTTGTACCAATCTTTCTGTCCATTGTGCTGCTTTGCTTTACAAAGAAAGTTGAACCTTGTGCTATTAACACCCCATATAGTAAAGAAGCTAACCATATAGGAACAATGTTTACTATTAGTTTTGTTTCTTCAACTTTTGTCACTGTTGTTAGTTTCCAAGGTGACGGTTTCTTCCCTTCTGTTATCTCATCATTTTCAACCACACACGCTTTGTCGAGAAATTTGAGCTTATCAGTATGACACAGTAGCAGTCCTCTTTTAGGATTTTCAGGTTCATAGAACGAATCTTGACTCAAAGGATAAGGTAGGTTTCTCTTTCTCATGGCTGCAACAAAAACCTGTAATATTGGTGTTAGCGGGCTGCCTTGGGGCACATGGTACCTGAAAAACTGTTTTCCCAGATAGAATATAATGATGGCTATGAACATGGTAACTGTAAGAATGAGGTTTGCGATTCCCCAACCACTGTTATCTTCCACATACACCAACACCGTTACTCCTAGAACAAGACCACAACACAATGCTACACTCCACCAGTTGAAAAACGACATTTTTCCCTTTCGTTCTTCCAAATGGTTATCATCAAACTGGTCGGCTCCAAAGCTTTCTAGTGATGGTTTATGGCCGCCGGTTCCTATAGAAAGGAAATAGATTCCTATAAAGAAGGCCAGTTCATGAAGCTTTGTTGGATTTACGCAACTCCCCTTACTGTCTCCACATGGCTTCAAGGCTGGTATGAACTGAGACATGGTAAGAATCCCTAAACCCTGCATTCACAAACATAAGTTAAACTTAATAAAAAAGTTCTCAATCGTGAAATGTATGTGAAGTTTGGAATTAATAGTGTATCCTCTAAGTATTGGTACATATTAGTATTCCGTAATTACCATGAGATAGATGATCGAGGAAAGCAAGATCATTACGAATCTGCCAGTATAGGAATCAGCGATAAAGCCACCAAGCAAAGGCATGACGGTTGTAACTCCTGCCCAACAATTAACAGCCTTGGCTGCAGTTGTGAGGTCTTGATGCATCACTTTCGTTAGGTATGTGATGAGATTTGATGCTATTGCAAAGTAGGTTAACCTCTCACTGAACTCGATTGCTAAAACAAAGAAACACAATAAGTTTGTTAAAAAAAATGTCGTGTATCCCATGCATTACAACTTATATCGTGTGCTAGGATAGAGAGTACGTATCCAAAAACGATATTGATTTTAAGTGGATATCATCATATATGTCCATTAATTGACTATATCAAAACGTAGCATATGTTACTCACATCAATGTATAATCAGCAATGCATATTTTATCAGTGTCTGCCTTACTATATGAACTTATATATCCAATCATTTTCGGAGCAAAGTATGCTCAAATTCTATTTGAGCAATCAATGGATTAAATTTGACATATATATGACACCAAAGAGCCTATGTAATAAAGGTTCGTGAGTAGTATATTTCCAGGTTCAAGTCTCAACAGAACAGAAGCATGGTACTATAAACTACTCCATACTTTTAAGTTTTAACTACACGCTTCTCGCTTTTCCTCCTTCCAGGTGGTAGAAAACTAAATTTTAGCTTCAACTCTTATTTTCGTTGATTTACCTAAAAATTTTTTGAACGGCAAAATATATCAAAAACTAACGAGAAGCTAGAAAATACGTTATAAAAAGTTATTGCAACACAACATTGGATGAATTCATATCCTATTTTTATTGCTAATCCAAGAATGTGAAAGCAATTTTATATCCTCGATAAGTGTATTTCTTTTATGGTTTTAAGCTAAGTCAACCCAGACACTGTTTCTGTATCTCCAGAAGTCCAGAGTCCAGACGACACAAAATATTGTTTAAATAATCACATCGAAACATCTTTTTGTCATATCACTCAGACCGGACACACTGGTCACCCTCTAATATATGTATTAAACAGTTATATCATGCTGTAACTGATTGTACAATAGATTGTGTAAATCAAAATCTAATGTGTGCAAATTATTTTTTATTAAAAATACTCACTTTTTATAAATATACGTCACAAAATACCAAAGACACACTCATAAATCAAATAAATAAATCATTAAAACACCCATGAGGCCCACAAAATACACAAAAGCCAAAAGGTGACCGGCCTCACCTCTTCTTCCTTTTTTTCCTTCCGTTGCGCGTGACATGAGAACCACACATTAGGGGTGAGGTGTGATGGCTTGTGGTGATGGTGAGGGCTCACCGGTCACCACCCACTGTGCTTACTAAAGTGCCCTTTATACATGCATAATAAACTAGTGTTGATTATGTTAACCTACTTTCCTTCTTAGGCATGAATAATCTAACCCAAGTAAAGTGTATTAATTACTCTTTGGATTTCTTTACTAAATAATCTTGTTCAAAAAAAAGAAAACAAAAAGAAAAAAATAAATTAAAAATTAATTATTGAAACTTATTTATAAAGGAAAAACTCATATTCTTGAAAAAATAAAAAAACTATATATGGAAACCATAAACTTTTATTATTATTTTCGTTTATAACTCATAACCCATATTATTTTCATTCAATTTAAATCGTGTTTAATCCTCAAATTATTAAATTTTTATTATTTTTAATTTATAACCCATAAACTTTTTTTTATCATTACAACTATCTACTGTTATAAAATTCCATTACCATTCACGGGTACTCATCTAATATAACCAAATATATTTAGTTATTTACTACCAATAGAAATAACCTAATAATAGTTATTTTATTAGACGGAACATTGACCCAAAGCTTGACCGCCGTTAAAGAGTCACTTTACTATTTTTATTTTATTTATTTCTTTTCGGATTAAAAAAAAGATAGTAAAGTGACTAAATAATGTACACATGCATAAGATGAATGAAAGCATAGCAATAAGAGCTTAATTCTAACCTTAACATCATCGAATATATGCTACTCGAATTTTATATACATTTTTTTTGTGGCCACTACATCACGCATGCTAATATAAGATTATATAAAAGCTACTTTAACGAATGCTCACCAATAATAAAGAATGCTGCTTTCCAAGTACCGGTAGAAGATCGAAGTGGAAGTCTCCCTTTATGATCCAAAGATGAATCACAAACCATCTTCGTCTCCTTAGCAAATCCTCTGTTTTCAGCTATGTTCATTTGTTCCTCCAACTCTAACGCCATTTTCGTTTCAAACTAAAGCAAAAAAAAAAAAAAAAAAAAAACTAAATGGTTAAAACATGAATATATCTAAAATTTGGGGTTCTGAGAGATGGAGTGTTGATGCATTTGTGAGCAAGTGGGGGTGCGTTTTATAAGGAAGTCAATGACTTTTGATTTTGATGTGAGCTTGTGGGGTCGCCACAAATTTAATGATTCTCATTAAGGTTGGTAACCATAACCTGACATCCTCATATGGGTCGTGATATCTTGACATCCTCATAGGGGCTATTTGCAATGATTATGTACATCGAAATGGTTGTATTGTTTGTTTTATGATTTGTACATTTTGACTGATATACATACTATCCTAACACCTCCTAAAAAGTGAAACCTACCTATATTAGTCAAAATGTACAAACCGTAAAACAGACAGTACAACCGTTCGATGCATCTAATCATTGCAAACACCCCATATGAATGTGTCAGGATAGAACCACCCGTAGCATGCAGATATACATAGAATTCTACTATAGTTTTATCCGCGTGTTATGAGTGCTCAGAAAAAAAGTGTTTTGAAAAAAAAGGTAATTGAGAATTAGTTTTTAATGTTTCAATAAAACCACTATATGCAATGAACAAGGAAGGTCATACAGGAAAAGCATAGGTAATAATTGCAAGAGTAGTTCTAATAATAGTAATACGCTCCAATAAAGTAATTATATAAGTAGGTTAAAGATTAACAAGATAATATAAACAATATAATGTTATAAAAAGAAAAAAGGTCCGTCTAACATTAAGAAAAATCACATTACGTAAACCTAATCCAAAAAGTTAAAATTAAATACAGATAAAATGAATAGGAGCATAAGACAAACTAATTATAAATTGTAAAGAAAACAACAAACGACAACGAGCCATGACAAACTTGCTTGAAAATTCTCGGTATGTTATTGTTGGCGTATGTGTCCGATCGATCTACATTGTCCGGACCGCAGGTACTATCCGAGTGTCATAAACCGTCCAGGTTATCGTCCAATCTCCGGACAAGCCTCCCGACAGAACCGCCGCCACCATCAGTGAGTAGTCACGTCAACCATTGCCATCCCAGATTTTGTGAGATTGTGTTCCCCACGGGGCCTGACACCTACCTATTATGTCAGAAGTAAGTCAACTCGCTTAGTCCCGAGGTAAACAGGTACAGTAGGTATGGGTAGTATAAATACCCATACCCCATTCATAATTTGGGATTTGACATATGTTTTTACACACACATAATTATTCAACCTCATTACTAGATACTTACTCTCACGCCGGAGGTTGGCCCTGGGACAAACCCCAGGGCGAGCCTAACGCGTGTTTCTTGTACGCAGAACCTCAAAAGTCAGAAGGAACCGATCCGAAGGACTTTACAAGGAAGTAGGACCCATCTACCAAGTTTTACTTCAACAAATTGGCGTCATCCGTGAGACCCGCTATTCAATCTACCAAAGCATTGAAATGGTTGGTTCTTCCTTTCGTTCTCCACGTCTCGAAGACGGGGAGGACGGAGCTAACAACAATAACTACAGCCGAAAGAGGAGGTACGGAGGACGTGATGATGAATGGATGAATGTTCCAATAGTCTTTCCCCCTATTACGACGGGAGACCTATCGGAGGAGCCGCTCATTGTCGAGGGGAATATAGAAGGGTATCTGGTCCGAAGAATATATATTGACGAAGGATCCTCTGTAAACGTGATGTACGAACACTGTTTCAATAACCTCAGTTTAAACATAAAGGTAAGGCTCAAAGAGACGAGCACGTCTCTTGTCGGCTTCTCAGGAGAAACAAGCAGACCGTTGGGAAAAATAGAGTTGGACGTATGCTTCGGCGACCACGGTATGTTCCGAACCACCATCATGAAATTTTGTGTAGTACAATCCCCATCACCCTATAACGTGATATTGGGCCAAACCGGATTAAAAGAACTAAGAGCCATCCCTTCGACAATCCACTCTATGGTCAAATTTCCCACACCAAAGGGAGTGGCAACTCTGGTCGCACGATCGGCCATGGTGCTGGAATGCCGGAGGTTAGAGGAGAAACAAATGATCGAAATACCACAGGAAGCAGAAATTGTTGACCCGGATACGAATCAAACAGAGTAAATTCTAGTAAACCCAGCTTACCCCGAACAACTGGTCACGATGGGAACGGGGTTCTCGAAGGAATGCAGGAGGCACCTGGTCGAACTGTTAAAGAAGAATAAGGACGTGTTCGCGTGGCAACCCTCAGACATGACGGGAGTCCCACGCCATCTGATCAAGCATCATCTGAATGTCAATGTCGCTGACACATCAATAGCCCAGAAGAAACGTAACCTGTCCGTGGAAAAGAATCAGGTGGTACTGAAGGAGGTTCACGAATGGCTGAAAGCCGGAATCGTCAGGCCAGTCCGTTACCCCACCTGGATCTCCAACCCAGTGCTGGTAAAGAAGGGGGACGAAAGCTGGCGGATGTGCATTGACTTCAAAAACCTGAACTCCTCATGTCCGAAGGATTACTACCCACTTACAGAAATTGATTGGAAAATCGAGTCAGTGGTGGGCTTCCGGTATAAATGCTTTTTAGATGCATACAAAGGTTACCACCAGGTCCAGATGGCCGAGGAGGACGAAGAAAAGACAGCATTCTACACGGAACAAGGAACTTACTGCTACATCAAAATGCCATTCGGCCTAAAGAACGCCGGAGCCACTTATCAGCGGCTCGTTGATTCCGCTTTCCAGAGTCAAATTGGGAGAAATTTGGAGGCGTATGTGGATGACATGGTAATCAAAAGCAAAGGAGAGAAAGAAATGTTGGCGGATATTGCCGAAACCTTCTACAACCTGCGAAAGATTAACATGAAGTTAAACCCTAAAAAATGCTCCTTCGGTGTTGAGGAAGGTAAATTTTTAGGCTACCTGGTGACCTCCGAGGGCATTCGAGCGAATCCAAGCAAAACAAAGGTCATCGCACAAATGAAATCCCCGGCAACTCTGAAGGAAATGCAGAGCCTAAGCGGCAAACTGGCGGCTCTCAATAGATTTTTAGCAAGGTCGGCCGAGAGATCCCTTCCGTTCTTTGAAACCTTGAAAAATATTACTAAAGAAAACAAGGACGAATACAAGTGGACCAGAGAAGCGGAGGAAACACCCAAGACCAAAGAGGTTTTGTACGTCTATCTAGCGGCGGCAAGAGACGCGATCAGTGCGGTCTTACTAACTGAGAGGAACGGAAAGCAATTGCCCATCCATTACGTGAGCCGAACACTGCAAGAGGCCGAAAGAAATTATACACCGGTGGAAAAATTAGCGTTGTCGTTGCTACACATGTCAAGGAGATTAAGGAGGTATTTTGAAGCTCACCCTATCCAAGTTATAACGGATCAACCGGTAAAACAAATTTTAAACAAACCGGAAGCATCCGGAAGACTGGCCAAATTTGCCGTAGAGTTGGGAGCCTACAACATCACGTACGTACCGAGAAACGCCGTTAAAGGGCAGGTTCTCGCAGACTTCATCTCGGAGATTTCCGTGGGCGCGAAAGTATCATGTCCGGTGAAACCGGGGAAAGAAATCCACGACATCTCTGATTCGGAGAATTGGATACTATACACCGATGGGGCGTCTAACAGCAAAGGTTCCGGGGCAGGTCTTGTGTTGATCGGACCCTGCCAAACCGAACATACGTACGCCCTCTGCTTAAACTTCAAAAGTACCAACAACGAAGCAGAGTACGAGGCGCTTCTCGCCGGCTTACGGCTCGCAAAGAAAATGAATGTAGAAGCCTTGGAAGTCAAAGTAGACTCCAAATTGGTAGCAAGCCAGATTAACGGGGGCTTCACAGCAACCAAAGAAAGCATGATACAGTACTTGGCAAAGGCAAATGAGTATATCAGCAGTTTCAAGAAATTCAAAATTCACAACATACCAAGGGCACAAAATCAAAAGGCCGATGTGCTAAGCAAGTTAGCCTCTGTAGCCTTCAACCATCTGACCAAAGAGATTCTGGTTGAAGTACTGGAGAAGCCTTCGACCGAAGAGAAACAGGTCGGAGCAATTGTAGAGGAAGAGGAAGATAACTGGATGACACCAATCATCCGGTGTCTGAAAGAAGGTATCTGGCCGGAAGATCCTAATGAAGCAAGGGCATTACGAATGAAAATCCCTCAGTATGTGATGGAAGGAAATGTGTTGTTCAAAAAGTCTTACTTAAGTTCGATGTTAAGGTGCGTTGGTCCGCTACAGGCAAACTACATCATACGAGAAGTCCATGAGGGTGCGTGCGGCATGCACCCCGGGCCAAGGTCGGTAGTGGCCAAGCTAATGAGGCAGGGTTATTACTGGCCGACCATGCACAGGGACGCCAGGGAAGAGATAGATAAATGTGACTCTTGTCAAATCCATGCGCCGGTGCCGAAGTTACCAAAAACCATCATGACGTCCATCATTGCACCATGACCCTTTTACCAATGGGGTATGGATGTGCTAGGACCGTTACCAGAAGCTCCGGGGAAGGTGAAGTTCGTTATTGTGGCCGTTGACTACTTCACGAAATGGATAGAAGCTAAACCCCTCGCCAAAACCACTGGCAAGGACGTAAAAAAGTTCGTATGGGAGAATATAGTCTGCAGGTTCGGGCTTCCGGGCATAACAGTCACGGACAATGGGACAAATTTCGTCAACGACCCATTCAAAAGTTGGTGCGAAAAATTAAAGATCAAACAGATAAATACAGCGGTAGCACATGCACAGGCAAACGGCCTGGTGGAAAGAGCCAACAAGAGTCTAATGCATGGTATTAAAACCCGGCTGGGGAGAGAACAAGCCGGATGGGTGGATGAGTTACCAAACATCTTATGGGCGTTCCGGACCTTACTGAAAACAAGCAATGGGGAAACCTCTTTTAGTCTGACGTACGGCAGTGAAGCTGTTATCCCGGCCGAAATTGGGATGCCCACACACCGCACCATGCTTTATAATCCGGAGGACAACGAGGAACAATAGCGGTTAAACCTCGATTTGTTACAGGAAAGACGGGAGATGGCGGCCATCCGAGAAGCCAAGTACAAAACTAAAATTGAGCAGTACTACAATCAAAGGGTACGCCCGCTGGCATTTAAAGTGGGAGACTTCGTATACCGAAGAAATGAAGCCAGCAGGGTAGAGAACCAAGGCAAATTAGGGCCCAATTGGGAGGGTCCATATTAGGTGGTCGAGGCCTACGGTAACGGCTCATATAAACTTCATACAATGAACGATCGGGAAGTTTCGAGGACTTGGAACGTGTCACAACCCGTAATTTTAGGTCCTTTTCCAAGCTTCAAAATTTCACTATTCATCTCGGAAATTACTATTCATGGGTTACTATTCACCAATCACTATTCATCATTCACTATTCATCGTTTTTGAAGTCAGTTTGAGACTTTGAGAAGTCATCAAAAATTTCACTATTCACATTACACTATTCATTCTCGGAGGAAAATCACTATTCATGCTCATCATTCATCATTACGTAAACTAGGTTTACGGGTATTCAAATTCGCGTAACCAGTAAGGTTTAGCTGCGTATTCATGCATCATCCGTAAGGACACTTCATATAGACTAGAGTAGTCTACATATCATCCGTAACATCATCAGTACATTAGTTCATGCACGGACATGCATTATTTTAATTTACGTATGGTTATTTATTTAATTAACGTTACCACTCAGTCATTACTACTAACATTATACCCAATACTCCCGACTATGATCCTAATACATTTTTAAACTAATTATAATGATATAGATATTATATTATTACTTTACCCGGTGTTTTTAAACCAATCGCTATATTTTTCGTTAGGAGCTTATAACTCCGTCGGTTTGCGAATTTTTAACCCGATCATTATTTTAACACCCGATTCTTGCAAGGAATATGATTTTACAATTTTTACAACTTCGTCGTACTTTATTTTACATCGTCACAATTTATTTTTAGTTAACTCGGTACCCGATAACACCTAATGTATGCACTAAACTAACTAATTCTAATTAATTGGAGACAAGAGCCTTAATTGCACATCAAATCTCTTCATTTTCTTGTCCATGTGCCGCCTCTCCCCTAGCACCACTAATTTCACATTTCACTTGATTAGCTATCTTTCATTTAATGCACCATTAATACATTTCTTTGATTTAATTTCACCAACACATAGATAGCAAGAATCAACTAGCTAAAAACATCAAAAACCTTCTCTTCTTCCTCCCTATGGATCGGCCACACCAAGAACAACAACAATAATCCATAATTTTTCCAAGATCAAGTCATAATCAATGCTTATTTACACTCCTTGTTAGGATTTTGTGATTAAATCTCAAGGTTTCTTACATATTTCTCATCAAATCATCACAAACCATCAAGTAAGCTTCAAGAACATTTTTGATCATTTTATACTTTCATTTTATCTATATATTGTGGTATTTTCAAGTGTTATTGGTATCTAGTTATGCAAAAATGTATGTTACATATACCACTTTACTCATTTTCTACATAAACACTAGATCTACAAGTTTTAGTAACATCCTCATGAAACCCACCATGGTTGGTGATGTTTAGGACCTCATGACACCTTAAGAAGGTGTATGGTAAGATTAGATAGGTTGTGGTGTTGATTTGAAGTGGTTTGATTAAGTTTTGAACTAGTCTTGAACCTTAAACATTGATTTTTCAACAATAGAAATAGCTACTGTCCAAAACCGTGAAAACTGGAAAAATAAGTAAACATTGAGACATTTTGGCCTTCATATTTATAAAATTCTTTCAAAAACGAAACCGTGGCCGCAAGAATGAGTAAAAACCGACTTACGATGAGAAAGTTATGATTTTTCAAAGTTGGACGACGAAAACTAATTTCTGAAAATTTAGCGTGCTGTTCGCCGAGATTCAAAGGACAAAACGAGATGTTAGACGTGATCTAGAGGAGCCGACCTACTGAGATTATGTTAGTTCATGTTTATATGAAGCCGGGGATATAAAAAACGTAGCAAACGAGCTTATAACGACCGAGATATGCACGTTTAAAGCCCGACAATTCACAAACTATTTTGACAGCCACTATATGAAAATAATTCTAAGTATAGAAATTGTTTTTACAAGGCACTATATTGATAGCCGATTTTCCTATTGATCGCGACGCGTATGATCAAAATGACAAACATATGAATTCAAAATAAAGTTATAAGGTTTCTAAAAACGCCAAGCTTATTTTCTAACACATAACGTACAACATTTCGCGACTAGTTTTGCGAGGCCATTTTGGGCATATTTTCACAAGTTAAAGAAAATAGTAAATTGCGACGAAAACATTATATTTACCAATAGAACACCAAACGAGGATCGTGGAGTATCGTTTCAACACATTTGTACAAAAAGGGTTTATTAACTTATCGAGACGTCAAAAATGTATTTTTCGTCGATAAACGATATTTTCAAAATTCACGAGTGGTATCGTTAACATACGTATTTGCATGTGTAGCATCATTTCATTGCTTACATTAGATCCTATCATTCATATTAGGTTGCGGTTAGAGATCGTGCCTCATTTCAGTGTATCCATTTTTGTCATCGTAGCTATTGCATCAGGTGAGTTTCATAGCCCCTCCTTTTACTTGTTTTGTAACTGTTTTGGGGGAGAATACATGCTCGTTTTTCATTAAACTCTATGCTCATTTTACATTTAAACTCCATGCTTGTTTTGCTTGAGACGTGAGTTGTCTTTCAAACATTATTGATTGGTTAAAATACTTGAGTCGTTGCTCGGAAGTATTTTGTGTTTACATTATTCACCCTTGATCATTTCATTATGGACACTAGTACATTAAGCTATTTCATATTGCCTATGTCATGGACTGTTAATTTCGTATTATTTTAGTTATATGACGACATTGTCAGATATATATATATATGGCGACATTGTCATGGCGACACTGCTAGATTAGATTATATGGCGACATTGTCAGAATTTATCTAATGACGACATTGTCAGATTTAATTATATGGCAACATTGTCAGATTTAGTTATATGGAGACATTATCACACTTACCTTTATATGGAGACATTGTCACACTTAACATTACATTTTGTGGTCCATAAATCATTTGACGTTCACTTAAACCAAATCATGTTTGGCATTGGGTTGTAAACACACAGGTTGCAAGTCTTGTATGGGCGGGGCTTGGAGCTGGGTGGATTTATAACGCCTTTGCTGGGAAATCTTCATTCTAATGCATTACATTTTTCACTAATCTCTATGAACTCACCAACCTCGTGTTGACACTTTTAGCATGTATTTTCAGGTATTAAGCAATAGCACGCTACAGGAGGCTTTTGGCAGGGCATGGCATGGTCATAGGAGACTCTGATATTCATTTGGGGACCGTTTTAATTGTTTTAAAGGCCTATTTCCGCACTACTTTTATCAAAGTAAATTCAACACTTTTGTTAAACTATTTTAATCTAAATGATTGAGGTGAAAACCGTTATTTGCACTAGTGTTGTGATACCAATTAAGTTGCACCCCAGTGGCATGTATGCTTCCGCTAAACCCGATTTCTGGGGGTGTGACAGAACGCAATGAATCTGCGGAATTGTTTCTTGTAAAAACGGTAGGCCACACCTCATTATCATTAATGGCAATATATAGTTCCCCAATACAAGGGGAACAGTTTTCCGATAAACTATGTTATGTCCTGTGATTGTTTTGCAATAACAACGGATCGTGGTAAACACTCCCTCTCTTACGAGCGGATCATGGAAAACACTCCGTATATAATCAAACGGATCGTGGTAAACACTCCCTCTCTTACGAGCGGATCGTGGTAAACACTCCCTCTCTTACGAGCGGATCGTGGAAAACACTCCGTATATAATCAAACGGATCGTGGTAAACACTCCCTCTCTTACGAGCGGATCGTGGAAAACACTCCGTATATAATCAAACGGATCGTGGTAAACACTCCCTCTCTTACGAGCGGATCGTGGAAAACACTCCGTATATAATCAAACGGATCGTGGTAAACACTCCCTCTCTTACGAGCGGATCGTGGAAAACACTCCGTATATAATCAAACGGATCGTGGTACACACTCCCTCTCTTACGAGCGGATCGTGGAAAACACTCCGTCCGAGATAATTTTGTCACACTCCGTCCGATGAACGGATTATAGAAACAAAAAGTGCACAGAAATTAAACGTTCAGAGAAACATAAACAAGTTATCATTCCATCGAACCATCCGATAGTGCAAAAAGTAATACCATCGATCACAAGTTAAGACATGCATACAAGTTCCAACATCTGTTCTATTACATTCATCCAACAAAGAAAATTAAAATGAAACTAAGGATCCTGATCAGCAATCTCATTTACACCGGAAGCTTCAGTTTCCTGAGATGGGGGAGCTCCAAGAGTTTTCGGTCCAGGAGGAGGCAGGTCCGGAAAGAGATTCATAAGATCACCTAATGGAAGGCGACACGAGTCCGAAAGTTTCTGAATATACGGGTATTGGGCCTCAAACAGCCTTGCATACTTCGCTTTCCAAATCTTCGGAGCATCCAGGTTGAGTTTCTCAAATCGGCCCAGAAATCTGTCAATATCTTCTCCCTTCCGCTCGTACTTAAGACCATCTATAAACCCAGCGGAGTATGACAAAGTATAGACCTTACCCATACTCTTTTTATACTCATGGCTGCTGAACAACCTTCGACAGGAGGCTGGAATCAGATCCTTAACAGTGTTATGCCGGATGATCTCTGACTGACTGACTTCTTCCATCAACTCCCTTTTCTCACTTTCCAACATCTCAACAGCCCGGTCTTTTTCCCCCAGCTCCCGCTCCAACTGCCTAATTCTCTCGGCTTGGTTACCAGCAGTCACCCTCCAGTCATCCCTGTCTTTCCGCGTATCCTCCAGCTGATCAGCCAAACCCTGTTCTCGGACCACAACAGCACTACGCTCATCCGCCAGTTGCTTCTCCAGATTCTTGAATTCCCCCATCAACCGATCATACTTCCCGATCATAGCGGCACGACCCTGCTCAGCAGCTTGATGGGAATGCTCCAACTCCCGGTATTCTGTGATTAGTTGGGTAAAACGACGTAACACTTCAGCCTGTGTTGCAATCCCATTGGCAGACTGCACATAGGACGAACGAATTAGCCGAATGGTCGTTAACTCTCCCAAGGCATCTCGCTCGGCAGGAGTAGCAACGTGCGTCAACATCTCACGGCACGCCATATAGGAACTCAGCCTAACATCATCAGTCAAAGACCAGTCCGGGACATAAACCTGCCTCCCGGATGAGTTCTCATCTAAAACATAATTAACCCCAAGTTAACATAAGACAAAGAGCTAGCACAAGAGCCACAGAGAGATTTGTATACCTTGGGCATCTGAGTTATGCCCCTCGAATCCAGGTGAAGGATGCAGAGAAGGTGTGGAATGGACTGAAGGCTCTAACAACAAGAAGATGGAGGGGGTAAGACACGAAAAAAAAAAAGAGAAGACAATATGATGAACAATTCTAACCATCGGTGTGCGGCTGCTGGTTCTGTGGCTGAGTCTCCTGGACCGGTTGATCTTCCAAATTTGTTTCATTTATATGACCTGTCTCAGCAGTCTGCTCCAGGTTCACATCCCCTCCATCTTCGCCGCCCGGCCTCTCCTCATCATGAATTACCCCTTGCACCAAGAATTGTTGGGAAGGAGTCACCTCGGGAACATGCTCGGAGGATGCACGCCCCTCGGCATTTCCCTCAAAACTTTCCTTGGCCTTTTCCTCCTCTCCCGAACAATGCCAGACCCCTCGGCATTTTTCCTCGCTCCCACCTGCTCCAACAACTTCCTCTTTCTTTCCTTGTTTGCTGCAACCACATTGACGTCCGGTCTCTCAACGGCCTTTTGAAGTGGATTTTTTTCAGGGATCACACTCCCTGGGACCAATGGTTCCACTGTTCGTACAGGCCTTTGACTTTCCTCCGGTAAGGGACCTCCCTTGCTTACCTTGACCCCAACCTCCACCGGCAGCTCCAAATACTCTGACATGGTTAACGCTGCGAACAAAAGGAAGGTAAGATCAAAACAAGAAGCAAACAAACACGACACAATATATAAGTCAGGAAAATCATTTATTACCACGCCCCTTGGCATCCTTTAGAATGGCCTCATGTCCGGGATGTTCAAAAACCTTGCAAAGAAAAGTCATCCATAACAGGGCTGCGGAGGGCTTCCGTAGCGGAATCACCTTCCTCGCAATTATCTCAACATCCCTGTCAGAATGCGTCTCTGGAAAGTCATCGGTCACCTTCGAATCATTATGCCTCCACGGCATGGCATCCGGAATAGCCCTCCAGTCTATTAAGAAGAAATACTCCTTCCAGTGTTTTAACCCCGTTAACACCTCCTCAAAGCATTTCCTCGCCCTCCTTCCTGTTCGGTTCTCAAACGAAAACCAATGGCCTTGTTTACACAATCGGTAAAAGACCCTAAACAACGGAACGGTGGGCTGTACCTCTAGACTATAACAACGAATCTCAAACATCGTTACCCTATTCAGACCAATCGGAACGAGCTGAGAGATGTGTACCCAAAAGTACTTTATCACGGCCAACAAAAACTTCAAAAAAGGAACCCTAACACCCCCCGTCCTCAACTGATGAACATAAATACCTATCTTATACTCCGGTAATTTGTCCATGGTCATACCATCCGGAGGAAGTGTGGGACGCAAGTCCGCAGGGATACCAAATTCTCTAACCACCCTATCTAGATCTCCCTGCGTCATCTTGGAGGTATGTATATGCATGTCAAACTTAGGTACTACCCTACTGGACGAAGGTCCAGGCCTACCAGCTACTGACAGATTTTTCGGATCATTTATCTGAACGGCCATTACTAAAAGGATGCCGGGATATGTACAAAGAAGCTAATTACAAGAAAAGATGATGAGGCGAAAAGTGTACCGCTTTTAAGGGGTCATTTAAGCCCGAAATCGTATTTATTTGATCAAATATTGCCCTAAATCGTTCCTTTTGTCATTTTAGGTACTTTTGAGGAGAAATCTGGAAAAGGAGGCATTTTGGACGTTTTTGGAGCATAAAAGTGAAGAAAACGGCAAAGTCTCAAAATTGTGCTGAAAGTCACCTTTGACGGCGTCAACATTAACTCC
The DNA here is from genome assembly GCA_021014915.2 of Artemisia tridentata subsp. tridentata. NCBI lineage: Eukaryota > Viridiplantae > Streptophyta > Magnoliopsida > Asterales > Asteraceae > Artemisia > Artemisia tridentata. Next base: position 339,353,359 of record CP139503.1, on the reverse strand, counting down.
AGACGGCGTCATGCCTTGGCAAGAAAAGTTGGATGTGAAATTTACTCATGACGGGCCAGTGAGTTTGCATGAGAATTCTGACGGCGTCACGCTTTAACTAAATCAAGGGCGTCACGGCTTAAATCATAAGGGGACGGCGTCACGTTCAGGATCCGACGGCGTCAAGCCTTGATAAGCCAGAATGGATTTTTGAAGAGCTAAAGAGGGACGGCGTCAAGATGGTCATCCGGGAACCCTAAAAGCGGCGAGGTGACGGCGTCACAATCCATAAGGTGACGCCGTCAGATGTCAAAGTCTATATATAGTTTTCTAATTTTTTGTCATTAAGGGAGAGCTTAGTGTGTGGAATTTTGGGATAAAACCCTAAGACGATTTTAGCTACTTTTTCAGGGCTTTTTGCCTTGAGATCTTCCATGTTTCATTGAAAGATAAGTTATCAATTAATCATTCAATATGTCTATGTGTTGTTTGATTCTATCTTATGCTTGTCTTTTGTTTAACATGTTAGGCTAATTTTATCTTGTGTTTGCTTAGATCTAATGAAACCTAGCTATTGATTATTGGTTGTTAGTGTGTTATTAGTTGTATTGGATGATTGTTTATCTATGTTAGGCTTAAGAAAACTGGCTAACTTCCTATTCGGTAACTTGCTTGAACGTCTTAAGAAACATGAACCAAACGCGTACTAAAGGTTTTTATGGTTGTATTTAATGCACAAGCGAATTCTAGTGATCCCATGTTAGGAGCTTCCTAGCCGGCTCGACATAGGAGTGAAGTAGGAGCTTGTAGAGTTTGGGGAAGTAAGTACGCCACCCCACGAATGGTATTAAGGAATACACCCGTCATCCACGCGACTAATGCACACTAATTAACCGGTAAAAGATAGTTAGGGAGTAAGGAAATCTAAGTAAACACATTTCTCTACACATAAGTTTCTCACCACTTTTCATTTTTGTTATTTTATTTTATTTGCATTTGTAGTAATTTGGGTTAGTTGACTAGCAACTAATTCCGCCCACTCCTTCAAAACCCGAGATTTTACTTGCTTTCATAAAATTATAAAAACATAAAAAGAATCTTCCTCAACCCTTAGACCTAATTAGAGTAGCCTTTCACACCTAACGAACACTATTCCCTGTGGAGAACGATCAATCCCCCGTACTTACCACTACACTATACTACACCGGTCAGGTACACTGCCTGGTGGGGTTTGTAAGCCTCTTGAGATCCCTCGAGAGGTAAAACCTGTTGTAAGGTTGCAAAACCCACGCATCAAGTTTTTGGCGCCGCTGCCGGGGAGTAGTTATTGTTTAGGTTGAATTTTTATTTCTATTAGGTCTACTCACTAGATTCCTTTCTAGTGAGATTTTTTATTTTATTTTTCTAGGTTTTCTTTAGTCTATCTATTTTCTTCGTGTCTTTGTTCGTAACCATTACCGTCCGACATCATGGAAGATGGTAATATCCTTAACCCACACAACCCACCACCACAACAACCACCACCACCTCCTAGAGCCCGTACTTTAGGAGAGTATTCCCGTCCTAGCCACCACGGCTATCGAAACACCATTGAGCTCACGCAAGGAGCCAATATCACACCCTTGCGATCCGACACCATCCGGTTGGTGCAAAGTGGATGCGCATTCCATGGACTTCGTTCTGAAGATCCTAATCAACATCTCAAGGACTTTCTTAAAATCGTTGATTCTATAGACCTTGATGTTGCCACTCGAGAGACGACCAGATTGCGTCTCTTCCAATTCTCTCTGCGGGACCAAGCTAGTCAGTGGCTAGAACGTCAACCCGCAGGATCCATCACCTCTTGGGATGATCTCACCACTCGTTTCCTTGCTCAGTTTTTCCCACCGGGAAGAACTACCAAGCTAAGGAATGATATCTTGATGTTCCAACAACGTCAAGGCGAAACTCTCTACGAGGCATGGACTCGATTCAAGGACTTACTCCGAAAGGTCCCTCACCATGGCATGGATCCTTGGCTACAAATCCAAATCTTCTATGATGGTGTCGATCATCAAACTAGAAGAGCCATAGATTACGCCGCCAATGGGAGATTGAGCAGGCTCAGTGTCGATAAGTGCTGGGAAGTCATTGAGGACTTAGCACAGTACGAAGAAGAAGAATGGGATGACTCAACATTCTCGGAAGGAGGGATTTTAAATTGCATGAATGCAACCCAAGAACAGCTGTTCGCAAACATAAAAAGGCAGGTTGAGAGCTTAATGAAAGCTGAGATACCTACGGCTGATAAAAATCCCGATGAGTGCGTGAACACAATTGGTAAACATACGTTTCGCCAATTCTCACGACAAGATGAGTTTGAAGGGATAATGTTAACTTTCGTGAACAACCAAGAGAGACGTATCAAGGAATTAGAAACTCACTTGAAAAACACCCAAGATATGTTCATGGAGCTAGCAGAAAAATTCATCTCGAGAATAAAAGAGAAAATTAGGGAAGAAGCCTCACACAAAAAGATCGAGAAGATCTTTGAACTCCCGGTCCCTAATGAACCATACAACGAATGGGATGATGAAATCCTCCTCCCCGAGCCTTCACTGTCAAAACCCTCTTATTTATTTAGATCCTCTCGCGAGAAAAACTCTCATGATCGCAGCATTTTCGTGGGGAGCATGGTTGTCACGCTCCCTAACTTTTATGAAGCTAGGAAACGGTCTTTTGGCTTTAAGCCAGGTGTGAGAAGAACTCAATTAAAGCACACCATCATTTTGAAAACCCCCTGGGAAAGTTCCTCCCACTCCCTGAATACTCGCCTTGATGGAAATTGGGACCCGAATAAGACGTCAACCGACCCTTTTCAACATTTTACTACACCCCGTGACAGTAACAAAACATTTGACCCAGGAGGAACTTGTTAACGAGACTAGCTATCAGGATTATTGACCCTGACTAGCTGCTCTCTTAAAGTACGAGGGGCTCATTTGTAAACTGGCACAAAGTAGCAAAATACGCTAATCTGACGGCGTCAGAATTTGCACTTGACGCCGTCACCCCGCCTGCACAGCAATAATAACTTTAATTCCATCACTTTCATCACAAACCCCACAAACCATATCCTCTCCAACCCCACCTCCGATTTTCCCAGGACAAATTCGCCAATTCCCGCTTCCAATCTTCACGTGGTAAGTCATTTTTACTCATTCTTTTCGCTTCAATTACTCATAGGATTTGTAAATTTCGAAAATCCCCAACTTGTGAAACCCTAGGATTGATTCATGCTTAGAACTCATAATGTGTTTTAATTAGTGTTATTTAAAAAAGATTAAAGCATTTGATGATTGGCAATCAATTGGGTCTATTCACTAATAGGGAGGCCACGAATTTGAACCATAACCTGTGATCCAATCACCCATTTTTCTGCAAAAAGTGGTGTGTGGTTATTGAGCCTGAAGTTTGAATATTGATTTTTCCCTCGTAATTATGGATTTGAACACTGATCAAATCTGACGGCGTCACCTATCAAAGCGTGACGGCGTCAGACCTGTCTGATGCGCCACCAAGTCTTTTAATTCACATATTAACACTTGTATTCCTCCTGCTTTGTTCCAGATAATGAGTAAGCGTCAAAGACCCAGCCGAGGAAGTTCTTCCCGATCTCAACAAGAAAACTTTGGGGATACGGTCCTCAGTTGGGGTATCTTTGACAACGATGCTGCTACAAGCAAATACGCACAATTGCTACTGCACAAGGTCGAGAATGGAGCAGTGGTTGACTGGGGCTTTCTGAGGAGAGTAGGTCTTGAGCAGACTTTTCTCCAAAGTTTTCAGACAGATGGGTTTACCGGCCCCCAGTGGGAAAGACTGTTTAAGATTCAGGAGCCGGTATATGAGGAGTTGGTACGGGAGTTCTTTGCCACCGTTCATTTTGACATGGCTGAGGCGAGGACCGATGTGGGCGGTACCACGATCTATTTCAGGCTGGGGGGTGAGCTAAGGACGTGTTCTGTTACTGAGTTTGGGTGGAGACTGGGGTTATATGATCAGCATGATACCATTCAGGCAGGGTTCATGCAGAGGTTGTTGCATGGGGAGTCGATGAAGAATGATTTTAGATGCTCTATTTTCTGGCAGACTATTGGGGATGGGGTGTATACCTCGACCACTGTAGCATCCCAAATCAGGGATCCTAGGGTTCGGTTGACTCATCGTTGCCTCACCTACAGCTTGACAGGGCGTCACAGCTCTCACCACCGTGTCACAGCTTCTGATCTCTTCTACCTGTACACCATCTATTCTAATGATGTTTACTGCAACATCCCGTTTTGGGTTGCTAGCTTTATGCATGGTGGAGTTGGGGAGCGGGAAGGTGACAGGATTTATGGTGGGATGTTCATCACCCGACTGGCTCAGTCTTATGGAGTCCTCAGGCCCGAGGTCATGAGGTATTTGAGTGGTGATAATGCAGGACGGTGAAGGAGAGGTCCCTGAAGCAGATGGAGGTGATCATGGAGATGCATGACGGGTCCTTTATGTGGTATCACCCGGTTGGAGCTGAGGATGATGGTGATGAGGATGACGATGAGGAGGAGGAGCCCCAGCAGCAGCAGCATGATGGGTATGAGGCCGGTACAGCTGATTACTACCGGCATATGAGCAGGGGGGACTGGCAGGCTCACCAGGGGACCTGGATGGGCCAGGTTGATGCTTGGAGGACCAGGGCGGACGAGAGGTTCGACTGGATGTATGATCACACGGTTCGTCAGATGCAGCATCTATCCACACGTGATCAGATAGACCCGCATCTGCAGATTGACCCTTTCCCGGGTCGTGAGCAGGATTACCCTCCATACGGGTACTACGGGCATCTTCCTCCTGGCTATGACTATCGCCAAGGACCCCCTCCCCAGTGATGTTGTGATTTGATGTTTTGATGTTTGAACAATTTGATATTTGGTTGTATGAGTTGAAACAATATGGTCTGTAATAATTTAGGGAAGGCATCTGTTTGCCTTAAAACATTTGTTACATTGATTTTTCTTTTATCGCATGCTAGCCTCATTGGATTGTTATTTTATTTGTTTTGTGTGTTTATCTATTTGTTTGTTTGATTTTATTTGTTTCCGTATGTCTGTTTAAATTTTATTATTATTGATTCATGTTCAAAACTAATTTGTGAAAATGCTTTATTTTGTTTTTAACTTCGTCTTAACTACATATAAAGGTATTTTGCAAAAGATAAGTGTAAGGGAAAGTCAAATCGGTTTATTAGAACACAAATTAACATGAATCGTAATAATATTAAATTAACATACATATTCGTATTTGTTTGAGTCAAATGCTTGTATCGAGTCATAATGATGTTTTGCAGGATTTCCAGGAAGTAAGTTAAAGGTTTTTCCAGAAATTTTCCGGAAACTTAAAACGAAAATTTTTGTCAGGTCATTTCTGACGGCGTCAGGGGTTATAACCTGACGGCGTCAGATTTAATTTCCAGAAATTTTTGAAAATTTTGTTTTCATAAAAAGTTTTTATTAAAATCTCCAACTTATAATCTCCAGGAATCTGCAAAATTATCATTCCACAAGCATTATATCCTTATATATAGATTTTATCCCGCCGATGTTATGCAGGTTTTCGTGTTTGTTTTCTCAGGTTTAACAGGTTATTTTGGACAAGGAGATGTTTTTTGGAATCAAGCTTATGGCGATGCATTAGTCATGGAGCTTCAACATTCTCTTTGGAGGAAGATTTAACCGTGTAATTTCATTATCCAACGAGCGAATCAGGGGAGTATTTGATTTCATTCTTTTACTTTATTCTTTTACATCTTGTTATTTGAACATTGGGGACAATGTTCATCTTAAGTGTAAGGGGAGGGTAAAAGTACGATTTTAGAGAATACAATTGCGCTTGATTTTTGTTTGTTTGATGGTAGATGTGTAATAAAACTGAGAGAAATACTTGTTAAGGTAATTTTAGTGCCAAATTTAAAATTTTTTACAACATATAGGAGTGAAACTTTGATCCTAATAAGCGTCTCATGGATAGGAGTTATATGACTAGCACAAAAACCGTACAACAAAAAAATTTTCCACCCCCAAATATGTGAGGTTCGCCCCTAGAATTGGTAGGAAAAGCATTTATGCTATGATGTGTGTACCGGTAGCACTTAGATTCTAGAACTTGCGTTAGGACCATTCCGAGGCCACAAGTGAGACTACATTCGTGTAGTTAGATTTACTACATGATAAGAGGCATTAGGATTAACCCATGTTTTACACCTGTGTTTTTGTTATAATTACATTGGCTACATTGGTCAAGTAATTCTCCCACACCCTTTGCGTTGTACTCATTTTTAGTACACGATACCCCTAGTACACCCCTCAGAGCCTATCTTTTCGTTTCAACCTTTAAGCATTTTACTTAAAGGAAGAATTTGTTTACACCCCACTAAAATGTACACCCAAATCGCCTTAGCCTACCTTGTATGCACTCATTTTTAGTGCATTATTGTTACAACATTTGTTTAAACCCAAGTTAATTATCTAGTTGATTACATGGTTGCTAAGTCGAGTCATATCCTTGTACATATTGTTTTGGGACGATTGAGACTCATGGGTAAAGTACTAGTGTAATGGAGTAATGGGGAAGAACACCATTTATTACCCCCATATGTGCTAAATGTTTTAAAAGTACTCCAAGTTTTTCAATTATCTTAATTCGAGTCATTAGATTAGTATTTGTAAAGTTATGTAAAAGTTCAAGTGTAAGGGGATGCAACGCCCCTATGATGTATTATTTTGGATGGTAGGGTAAAAGTGTATGCAAAAAAAAAAAAAAAAAAAAAAAAAAAAAAAAAAAAAAATCGAAAAAATCAAGAAAAATACAAAAAAAAATGAGAAAAAGAAAAATAGAAAAAAACATACGGACTACCATCCCGTTTTATTTTTATTTTATGTTTATGTTATTTTGTTTCTAGCTTAAGATCGAGTCTAGTCTTGGCTTAGCAACATTGTATAGTACATGTAATTGATCAAGATCTTTAACTCGCCACCAGTAAAATATCCCGTATCCAACAAAACCGTGTTTTCCTTTTCCCTACACCTAACGTTATAACCCATTTAAAAGCCCTCTTTGATAGTTTATCTTAGGTGCTTACGCCTAGTGGAGGAGGTTTTCGATCCTTTCCCAAGCCTATGGTAATCTATTTGCTATGACAGGTAGTGAGAGATATTATCCGTTTTCATTTACGAGATTTATTTTGATGACACTTGAGAGATGTGAGTATCTAAACACTACTTGTGAGGTGCTAGTTTGTAATCTCCGTGCTTATTATGATTAAAGTGGAACGAATAATTGTTGTAATTACTTTTATATTAGCATTAAATGACCCCTAACTTGTATTTTGATTAGAATAAAAGCGCATTTGCTTGAGGACAAGCAAATCTCAAGTGTAAGGGTATTTGATGAGGCGAAAAGTGTACCGCTTTTAAGGGGTCATTTAAGCCCGAAATCGTATTTATTTGATCAAATATTGCCCTAAATCGTTCCTTTTGTCATTTTAGGTACTTTTGAGGAGAAATCTGGAAAAGGAGGCATTTTGGACGTTTTTGGAGCATAAAAGTGAAGAAAACGGCAAAGTCTCAAAATTGTGCTGAAAGTCACCTTTGACGGCGTCAACATTAACTCCAGACGGCGTCATGCCTTGGCAAGAAAAGTTGGATGTGAAATTTACTCATGACGGGCCAGTGAGTTTGCATGAGAATTCTGACGGCGTCACGCTTTAACTAAATCAAGGGCGTCACGGCTTAAATCATAAGGGGACGGCGTCACGTTCAGGATCCGACGGCGTCAAGCCTTGATAAGCCAGAATGGATTTTTGAAGAGCTAAAGAGGGACGGCGTCAAGATGGTCATCCGGGAACCCTAAAAGCGGCGAGGTGACGGCGTCACAATCCATAAGGTGACGCCGTCAGATGTCAAAGTCTATATATAGTTTTCTAATTTTTTGTCATTAAGGGAGAGCTTAGTGTGTGGAATTTTGGGATAAAACCCTAAGACGATTTTAGCTACTTTTTCAGGGCTTTTTGCCTTGAGATCTTCCATGTTTCATTGAAAGATAAGTTATCAATTAATCATTCAATATGTCTATGTGTTGTTTGATTCTATCTTATGCTTGTCTTTTGTTTAACATGTTAGGCTAATTTTATCTTGTGTTTGCTTAGATCTAATGAAACCTAGCTATTGATTATTGGTTGTTAGTGTGTTATTAGTTGTATTGGATGATTGTTTATCTATGTTAGGCTTAAGAAAACTGGCTAACTTCCTATTCGGTAACTTGCTTGAACGTCTTAAGAAACATGAACCAAACGCGTACTAAAGGTTTTTATGGTTGTATTTAATGCACAAGCGAATTCTAGTGATCCCATGTTAGGAGCTTCCTAGCCGGCTCGACATAGGAGTGAAGTAGGAGCTTGTAGAGTTTGGGGAAGTAAGTACGCCACCCCACGAATGGTATTAAGGAATACACCCGTCATCCACGCGACTAATGCACACTAATTAACCGGTAAAAGATAGTTAGGGAGTAAGGAAATCTAAGTAAACACATTTCTCTACACATAAGTTTCTCACCACTTTTCATTTTTGTTATTTTATTTTATTTGCATTTGTAGTAATTTGGGTTAGTTGACTAGCAACTAATTCCGCCCACTCCTTCAAAACCCGAGATTTTACTTGCTTTCATAAAATTATAAAAACATAAAAAGAATCTTCCTCAACCCTTAGACCTAATTAGAGTAGCCTTTCACACCTAACGAACACTATTCCCTGTGGAGAACGATCAATCCCCCGTACTTACCACTACACTATACTACACCGGTCAGGTACACTGCCTGGTGGGGTTGTAAGCCTCTTGAGATCCCTCGAGAGGTAAAACCTGTTGTAAGGTTGCAAAACCCACGCATCAAAAGAATGGAACGCACCTTTCAAAAACCCAATAAGATTTTTAACAATGCCATCCGATAGCGGAAACCACTAAACTCCGATGACAAAGAGAGGAGACACACAGTAAAAAGTAAAAAAAATGAAGAAAGGTAAAGTGATATATATAGGGGAGCCTAGGGAGAAGAGGAAACGTCAAATCAGTCTGCCACTTGATGACGTGACAAGCTATGGGACGTTGGATCAAACGGTAAAAAACCTACGCGTGGCATACCACTGTCTCCACATAAGTAAAATATTATTATATTCGGCCCATGGGCCTAGGACTAGGCCAGCCCAACAAGGTTTTAAGGGGCTCCACCTTATTTACCCGAACCGACACTCATATTACCCGAATAGTGGCCGGACACAGCACCGAAGGACCCAAGCATTTAAAAAGTATTGAACTATCGACTCAAAAGCCGATACTCCAATACTAGGGGGGGTCATGTTGGCGTATGTGTCCGATCGATCTACATCGTCCGGACCGCAGGTACTATCCGAGCGTCATAAACCGTCCGGGTTATCGTCCAATCTCCGGACAAGCCTCCCGACAGAACCGCCGCCACCATCAGTGAGTAGTCACGTCAACCACTGCCATCCCAGATTTTGTGGGATTGTGTTCCCCACGTGGCCTGACACCTACCTATTATGTCAGAAGTATGTCAACTCGCTTAGTCCCGATGTAAACATGTACAGTAGGTATGGGTAGTATAAATACCCATACCCCATTCATAATTTGGGATTTGACATATGTTTTTACACACACATAATTATTCAACCTCATTACTAGAAACTTACTCTCACGCCGGTGGTTGGCTCTGGGACAAACCCCAGGACGAGCCTAACGCGTGTTTCTTGTACGCAGAACCTCAAAAGTCAGAAGGAACCGATCCGAAGAACTTTAAAAGGAAGTATGACCCATCTACCAAGTTTTACTTCAACAGTTATCGATCTTAGTTGTCGTCTGAATAGAGGTATTCTCAATGTGAATAACGCATGAAGCAAGGTCTTTACTTATGCTAAAAACTTGTCTTGATCATCAAGACAAATCTCAGTTAAATAAAGTTAGATTTTGTAAATCCATAATATCAGTTGTCTAAATTGGTTCAATAAATTCCCTAAATAGCTTAAACAAATTTAAGAGATAATTTATAAAAAAAAAATGAAATCTGTAACAAAATAATTTTATGCTTATAAACTTTGACTGAGAATATGAACACAAAAATAGAAAGTTGTACTAAGAATATGAAACACAAAAATAAATTGCAGCTAAAGTTTTTTTAAGTTTTGGACCGAGGAGAATCATATTTATTTCTAGAATGAATTACACGGATGGTCTCTGTGGTTTGTCGAAAATTTTACCTATCGTCCCTCAAACTTAAAAGTTGCATGTATCGTCTCTATCGCTGCCAAAGAATAACATGAATGGTCCTTTTGAGAGATCATTCATGTTATTATTTGGTTTGTCGAAAATTTCACCTATCGTCCCTCAAAGGGACCATTCATGTTATTCTTTGGCAATGATAGAGACGATACATATAACTTTTAAGTTTGAGGGACGATAGGTAAAATTTTCGACAAACCACATGACCATCCGTGTAATTTACTCTTGTTTCTAAGTAGGCCAATGGACTCACTTAACAAGCTTTAATAAAGTAATTGGGCCTGTTGGAGGTGCCACCCACCAATTCTTTACTGGCTTACTATCACCAATCACCATCAAGGTGAAAGCATCATAGAATACTGCTAAGAATAGTGTCACTTTTTATGTGTGGTAGTATAAAGTTGTTTGACATGACCACAAATAATTCGTTAAAAACATCACGTTTTAATTTAACCAGTGACGAAAATTCTCGAAATAAATCATAAATAGCTGCGTTGCTCTGATCACATTGTACGTCGCGTTCCTATTTCCCTAAGCGCGCCAGCTTATGCGCACTCAAAATCAATTCGCGCCCCAATATTTATGTGCGCTTCAAATAAAAAAACAGACCCAGGTGCGCATGAAAATACAAACACAAACGCTCCCCAATGTTTATGCGCGCTTCTAATAAAAAAGTAAACGAAATTTGATGAAAATCCAAAACCAGACGCGCATTAAAGCACAAACACGGCCCAATTGCCTATGCGCGATTTGAATCCGAAAACCAAATAATTAGACAAAATACGACAAACTGTAGCGCGCATAAACAGTCCATGTGCGACTATATAGAAAAATTGGAAGACAAAAATTAAAAATAATTAAAATAATAATAATAATAAATAAAAAATAAAAATAAAAAAAAATTAAAGTCAACTATTCCTACTGCACAAAGTTGAAGCGAATAAATAGTTAATACACTGTGAACATTGTGAACCAAGGCTGTCAATTTCGCGTATAAACTCGTAGGATTGTACGAGTTTACGTGCTCACTAGCTAAACCATATAGGATCGTCATAGGATCGTAAGTAAGATTGTAAGATCGAACGTAAGATCGTAAGATCGCGTGTCGACCCGATTTTACCTAAGCCCAAATCTATTTTATTTTTTGCTAATCTTTTAAGCTTTTACATCATATTTTTGCATAAGGCAAAAGAAAATAAACAAGTAGCAATAAGTCAATAATTAGTGAAGTCTCATTTACCCCAAATCAAATTCTAAGAGATAACTATTGAAGTTTTCATTTCATCTCATCACTTGATTGAAAATCTTGTATTTTAACAGCCAACTGGTAATTTCGTAATTATTTTTTATTCTTGTTTTTTATGTATACCTTTTTATTAGTTAGAGTTTACATTTGTCATTTAATAGTTAATTTAAATTAAATGTAAGCAATCTTTCTTATTGATTGATATGTGTAATATAGGATGCACGACATTTCATGTTAGATATCTAATACTCATTCAAATCATTTTGTGGAGGATATTAATTGTGTTAATACAAATATCGTCCTAAAAACGTTATTTATATTTTACGATCTTTGCTTAATTTTGTTAATGACAATTACAAAATTTATCTTTAAGCAAGACATAAATATAAGTCTTTTGAATTTATAGCAACAATTCTTTTAAAACATATTTAATCATTATATCACATTGATTGCATATATACATTGTACATTTACATGTTTTACTTTTATTTCTTAAATTAAAAATATTAAGGATGACATCATGGCATGCATCATGAACATAATCTTATAAAGATTTGTGAGATATCTTGTATAGATCTTCAAGCTAAAGAGTTGACATTTGAAGATATGGAAATATTGTGCAAGATATGGAAAGATTTGAGAATCTATTAGCTGTCATGCACTGGCGGATCCAAACCCATACAAGGGCGGATCCAAATTTAGGGATCCGCCAAATCCGCCAACTGTTTTATCAGTTTGCCTATAAATAGCAAGTTGATCATTCTGGCATAATCATCACTCATATAGCTTGTAACACCCCCAAATTTGGATTGTGGCAGCGGAAAAATAATTTGAGTGTTACGGTGAGGATCGAAGTTTAAATCTCAGAAAACGGCCCGGAAGGGGGGCGTTTTGAAAGTTATGTCATTCTAAAATAATATTTTTGATACAAAGGTAAATCATTTGATTTGAAAATCCCATAAAAAGATATGATAATTTGGAAAGAATGACATATTTGATTTTACACCATTTAAGTTATCAGAGTAAAAGATGCCCGTTCCGTGTCTTGTCCTGCTCCGTTATTTACCTGAGACAAGCATGCTTAAAACATCAACACAATGGTTGGTGAGTTCGCGGAGTTTATAGAAAATAACTTTCTTCGAATGATGTATAGTGCTTGTTGAAATAAATAGTAATCCTTTATGAAATAGTTAATAAGTTGTTTTGGATAAAATTCATAAGTAATTCATGTATGATATTCAAAATCATAAGTTTCAAATTATGATTGCAGATGAGCTACGTTGTTATATGCTCAATGTAAACTGTTGTATCATCATTTAACTATAATAATGTACCAAGCATTTGGAGTTAATTGGTGCCAACTTCTCATTTAAGTCACCTATAGTAACAGTTAAAGTTCAAGTACTAGATTTATAATCATGTCATGTAGTGGGAATGATAATTTAAAATCTGAAGTCTATCAATGTAAAGTGGTGGTCTTCTAGATACAGCTGTATCCTAGGATATATATATGAAACATTCATATATTCATAAAGTTATATTGCCCTAAGTCTCATGACACGCAAAACGTTAACCATTTCCGTAAACCGGCGGGGTCCCACCAGGGATACCTGATGGGGGATTTATGGCCCTCATGTGAATAGGGGATTTGCCAATTCCTATTTTTCTCAAATATAGTGCACCACGACTAATACGACTAACCATAAGGCATTCCGTCAAAGTATTAGTGGGGTAGGTCGTCAGCCTCCAACAGGTTTCGAAGCTGTTCACTATATTCGCGCTCACCGCAGTGATTAATGGCTCATGATCGAGGGACTTTATGGCAATAAAGGGGTACTTAGGCAATATAGGTCTCAGGGTTCATCAAGTATACGTATTCTGGTTTTTGGCAATTCTCTCCAGAAAATGTAGAATATCATAATAAAGTTAACAGTTCATTCATTTGTTATATGAATACATACAGTGAGTTTCAGTATCATGTTACGTCAAGTAGTCCGAAGATGTTATGTTTCAAGTTCAGTGTTTAAGCTAATCAAACAATTTGCACATATAACGTACACGTATTCCTTTCAAGTATGATTCAAACATATAAAGCATAGTTGATAGTTTTGAGCAAATCATGAGAGTTTTCAAGTAATATAAAACAGTTAAAGCATGTATCTCTCCCAAAAGAATTATTAAAAACAAGTGTGAAAGGTAGGGGCCACGACTCACCTGAGCAGTCTGGATGGAAAGAAAGTTAAGTGAAGTTGATAAACGTCTCTGGCACGCTACCTGGGTTATTATGTCAAGTTCTCAGTAATCGTTTTCAGATGATTATAGTTTATTTGTTCGTTTCGTTCTATTGTTTACATCTTTCGTTCTTATATTTTTGTTCGTTGTTTGTTTGTTTGTTCGTTAAAGATATCTTTCGTTATTTCGTTCGTCAAGAAAATAAACGTATTACGTTGGTATTAAATCGGAAAGTAGAAACAGAACTGATAAAAATAGTAGTTACGAAAGTTAAGTTTTAATCCCTAAGGTTTGGTCAATTGACAGTTTACACCCTGAACTTTTGGATAAGGACAGTTTTTACCCTTAAGTTTCAAAAATGACATTTTCTACCTTTCTTATTTGTTATTATCAAAAATAACCCCTAATATGAATTGTTTACGAAATCAGCCCCAAAATAACTCTTATCAAATAAAATTAATATGCTCAAAATAAGTGACTCGGCTAAAGTTTTTTTTTTTTTGGACGCGAATTACTTGGCGAATAATAGATTATCTCACAAGCTCTTTGTTTCTATGAAAAGTCAGCCAGGTCAACTTTAGAATGAACCAGGATTCGTAATTTATAAAATTCGTTTGATGGTCGAATTACCTTGCCAAAGTCGAGTGATTAGACACAAGTTTTTAATAGAATCTGAAAATGGGTTTTAAAACTAGTGATGGGAAGAACTTTGAACGTAAATAACTTTTCACTCAATTAATCATTTTAAGTGTTTCTTGTTTCTAAATTAAGTTTGCTAAGTCATCTTTAATATGGGAAAAACCTTAGGATTTTTAGAGATATTATAAGGGTCGAAAACGTGGGCTAAAGTTGGGTCTTTGGTCGGCAAAATCTGAAAAATAACTAACTGAACATTGTTCTAGTTTTAGCGATAAGATCAAATTTTGTGAACTCAATAACTCTTTAATGGATTGATCATTTTAGTTGATTCTTTCGCCTAATTAAAGTTTGCTAGGTGGACTTAATAGATACCCAAATTCGGAATTTATAGTGGTCATCTATAGGTCGAAAACTGGGTCGAAAAGTAGGCTGGTCGAATGAAAAGTTTAAAAATGATAACTGGAAACATTAAGTTATTGTCCATAGCGATTTTTGACAAACTTTAGAGTTCTATATCTCAGCGAAAACTAAATCATTTTCCATGATTCTTTTTCCTAATTTTTGCTAGTTGGGTGAAATCTAGACATACCAAAAATCATAATTTTTAAAGGTCTCTAGGGGGTCGATATCTAGGTTAAAAGTTGGGTAGCTGGTCGAGTAGAACAAAAGAATAACTGGAAAAACATGTGCAGTCCTAGAGATAGGCAGATTTTAAGTTCGAATATCTTTGTGATATCTTGATCATTTTACGTGACTCTTTTTCCTACGTGTTGACAGCTAGGTGGTCTAGTTATAGACCAAGATTCAAAAATTTTAAGGGATTTTAAGAGGTCGAAGCAAGGGTGAGAAGTTGGGGTGCTGGGCATGTTTTGCGACAGAAAAACAGAAACAACAACTGATGGGGTTTTCGATTTTTAGGGTTTTCCTACTAGCTTTTTACGTGTAACATGACAATATTATGTATCTTTTAACATGTTTCGCTAGTTCTAGATTGGTTCTTACAAAAATCTAAGCACATAGGGTGCGTTGGTTTTACTGGTTCTAACAGAAAGAGAAAAAAAAGAAAAGAAAACATCTGGTTTTTGGTTTTAGTTTATATTGGAGATTACTAACTGATGTTCTTAGAGATATTTACAATAAGAAAAATGAATGAAAAAGGGATTAAATTTCTTACTTGAATTCTCTAGTCCGACTAGGGTTTTAGGAGGCATTCGGTTTGTAACTTAATCACCAATTACTCTCTCACTTTTAAGCCTTCTCAAGGATTTTATTTAACTTCTTAACAGGTTATGGATTCAGTGTTTTGGTGTGGTTAGGTTGTTTTGAGGGTTGGGTCGAGTTGGTGTGTCGATATTTATAGATGATGGGAATTTAAGGTTTTTAAAGTTGGCTGGGTCACCAAAATTAGACAAGGTGATGTGTTTTTATATATGCAATGCTTTAGGTTGTTGACTTGGTTGGTGGAGAATAGAACAAGTGAGGAGGGGGGAAGTGGTGTGATGTGGAAGAAAGGAAACCATGGACTTTATAGCAAACAAATATGATCAAAACATGGTACACGTATGGAAGTTTTTGAAAAGATATACAGTTTAGTTCTATGTTCACATGTAGTTTCTAAATACTTCGTCTATATGTATATATATATATTATAGATATTAATTTGCTATGGCAGTTTAACAGTACACGACTCATATACATACATGTTCTCATTTTGGTTGTTCAAAGTTTATACACGTTACATATGTTATGCTTATGCTTTTACCTTTTAGTTGCTGAGAATTTATGCTTACATAAAAACTACGTTGATCATAGGAAAACTCATAACTGTAGTCACATGTTTCGTCTTTTAATAAACCTAAAGGTTACCTATGTATTGTGATATTTTACTATATTTGATTTATAAACTTAAATCCATATGAAGAGAAGTTAGCGTATTTTGATATATGGTATTGATCATTTTAACATATCATAGTAAACGAAAGAATATTATCATTTCATGGTACAAAGTCATACACGTTCCTATGTGAGTTGTTGCATTTCATGAATAAATTTATTTACACCTAGCTTTGTATGATTAATGCATGTAGAATTGCATGGAGGAAATGTCCTACACGTTATCATATTACATGCATATTTGGTGAGTGAGAACATATACAAATAGTTATAGTTTGATCCCGGTGATTACTAACGTTAATTTATTAGGTCGCAAAACTTAAAGCCAGGCAACGTAAAAATATCAAAGTTTATTAATATACTCCAAATAATTTTATTAGACGTGTGATAAGTTTAACTAAAAGCGTATACGTTAATAAAATCTAATATGTTTGAGTATTCATATTACGTAAAGAGTATAATGTAAAATAAAAATATAAAAATAACAAAGTGGCAATAGTTCATATAAAATATGTAGGCTTATCCAAATCTTATGTTGGTCGTGAGTATGGTACATTAAAGAAAAATTTTAAAATTTCTCCATAAAAATGGGCTTTGTTAAATGATAAGTCAAAGGTATTATAAATCAACAAAGATTATTATGACGGATTTTTGTGGGATCTTACAGTATCTACCCCTCAATTTTGAACTTCGTCCCGAAGTTCAGTCCGTGATAGGTGTTGAAAAATGTGGCGTTATGAGGTGAGAGTTTATGGAAGATGTTGTCGAGAGATTTGTTATTTGAACATTAAAGAAGCGAGATTCTCACTAGATTTATTCGTACTAAATGAATTAAATTCGAAAGTTGGGTCAATAATTGACTTCATAGGCCACGAATAGTGAAATTAATAGTCAAAAGTAGGGAACACTTAACACTTAATGTTTAAAGTTCTAATGGTTGAGACTAGGGGAGTTTTAATGATAGCGGTTTGAAATTTAATGATAGTGAATAGTAAAATAGCGGGTACTATTTTTACCTACTTTTTCTATTTACTCTCTCCTTTTTCTTCCACTTTATTCCCTTTTCATCTTTTCACCCTTTTCAATTATTCTCATCATTCAAACTTCATCTTCTTCAATCCACTTTTCTTCCGAAAAAAAAAAATGCCTCCGATCGCCATAGTCTTTGCAGCCATGTTCATCATTTTCGTCGTTGCTGGTTTGGTTCTTCTTCCCGGCGAAGATACCCGTGGCTGGATCGGATACTTGTTGGTTATCGTACCCCTCACAATCCTAGCGATTTTTGCGGATAATTTTTGGAAGTGAAGGTCGAGCGTAGGTGCTTAAAATGTAGCTTTGTTGTGGATCGATGTAATGTGGAATAACTTCTTGTTTAGGTTTATGTTAAGTTGTTATGTTTAATGGTTCGCTTTTGTGTCTTCAGAATAATCAGGGTACTTCATCCTTTGGCGGGTCTTGTTATTGTTGGGTTGGTGGTGGTTTTTGTTTCTGTAGTAGGCCATCCGATTGAAGGTTGTATGTTTTATGTTGTGTTTTATGTACTTTTGATGTGAATCATCTCGTTATGTATTAACCTCCATGGTTTCTAATAAAATTTTATGTTGTTTGTGTTTTTCGTAAATTGTTGTGAATTTTTAAAGTTTCTAATTTCCGTAATTTCCTTGTCTTCGTATGATAGCGAAATGAGTGATGAGTGTAGATCTGACTGGGGTTGGTTAAAAATATAAAGTTTATGAACAAACTATTTTGTCTCAAAATTCTGTTTTTGAGATGAAAATTGTTATTAAAATTTGGAAAGGATAGCTGTCCCATTTATAACATGATTCTTCCTAAATTATACATAGGTAGCTAAGCTATGTATAATTTAGGACCAAATGATGTAACTCGTGGTTCGGCATTTATGTTTCTTCAAAAAGTTTTATCTGATTTAGTTGTAATAAATTTGGTCACAAAGTCAGGCTGTTTCTGATAAAAATAATAATATAAGTTTCTGTTCATTTTTTCGAGGATAAGTCAAAATTTTCTAAGATAACATTTGGACATCTTGGATATATACTTGGGTTTTAAGTGGGATTCCATTGCAATATGGTAACAACTTAGTGTTTGATCATGATAAAATTAATTAATTTCTTGAGGTATTATTAGTGTATTTGCTACATAACAACTAATAGTAGAGAGGTGTAATAGAAATGGGAATAGACATAGATTTTTATTGTCATGAAAATATTACAAGGTAGATTTTTCACACGGTAGAAAGATGACTTTTACACTTAGGTTACATTCATCGTACCTAATGTAAATACAAACGGAAATACAACTTAGATAGTCCTAAACTAGAGTTTATTTATTTTACAGCAGGAATCCATACATCTGCTTAACTTAGAGTTCATTCCTTGGTACTACTGAGCTCGAGTCTTCATCCTTTTACATCCATCTTGGCCTTCCAGTTGGCATTGTAGTTTGGGCAATGGCTCTTGTAATGCCCTATTGCACCACATCCGTGGCATCTTATGGATGAATGCTGTTCCTTTCTTTCCATAACTTTGCAGTCACTTGTCTTGTGGCCTGTCCTCCTGCACCTCCCGCATATTGCAGTGCAATCTCCGGTGTGATGCATCTTACATTTTAGGCATAGAGGTTTATTTCCACGGTAGTTGTCTCGGTTGGTAGGGGTGGTGACGTAGTTTCCTTCCATTTCTGAGCCGAGCCTTTGCTGGCGATGGTAATCAATGCGGTCTTGTAGATGATTGCGGGTGCAAACATCATTGTGAAACTCGCATTCGTTGAGGGTAAAGGGTCTTTTCTCCTCATGCCTTTGCTTTTGGTTATTTTTCTTAAGTGCAATATTCTGCCTAATTCTTTGGGTACACGTGCGGATTGGTTTTGTTGTTGTTCTTGACTTCTTTAGGCATGCTGGCCTACATCCCATGAAACGTTCATGGTTATGCTTACAAGGTGTAAACTTCTTTCTTTCTTTGCTTGTCATATCATTGTTGTTTAGACGGACTGTTGAGGTGACTTCCATTACTACTTCAACGATTTTGTTTACCATTTCCTCGATGGTTTTAGGGGTCATGATTGTTGTGGGCACCACGTGGTTCATGTTGTCCATTCCCTATGAACATTACATGAAACGTTGATTTAGTATTTACTTTATCGTTAGAAGAATTCAAGTAGTAAGATATTTTGTATGTTAATGCTAATAATGTGGTCTCAATACGAAATCAAATCAACTGAGGATCATAGAAGTACGATGTGTCTAGGTAGCATCGTAAAATAATAATCAACTCTTGATATGTGATTGTTAAGGAGTACATGAATTTATTCACAACAGTTGAAGTTTAACAACTTCCTCTTCATTCATCAAGTTTCTTCTGAATATTTGTTCTTGGAATTCTATGTTTCATTGATTCATGTGAAATTATTTGTTTATTCAAGAGAGTAACAATTAGTGAGGTTTTGCATGACTCTTTGCACTTACAGCATCATGATAAGGTTGAATGAGAGGAATTTGTTTCCAACAGGAAGGTATACGAAAGGATAGCTATTATACATTAAAAGTCGATTACAAGCTCTGGAAGTTATTGGAACTACATGAACTACTAACCAAAACTATTTGGTTTATTTAGTACAGCAACGTTACTTAAGATCAGTTACGTCTCTGACGTAGACGTCTAACTTCTGCCTCAAGGTCCAGTTGTGCAGCTTCCATGGCCGAGAAACATTCTTGGCATGCATTCATCTGATTAGCTAACATGTTTTCCAAGGCTGCAATCTTTTGGCTTTGGGTTCTTGCTGTGTCTCTAGCTAACCATAATGCTCTTTCAATGTCTTCAATTCTAATGTGGGTTTGAGTATGGCCTCTACCTAAACAGCGGGTTCTGGCATCCAAGTTTCTAAGTTCTTGTTCATAGTTGTCCTTCATATTACCAATATTCACTCCTAAACCAAACACTTCTCGTCTCTCAGCATCGGTCCTCTTGAACAGGGTATCAATGTTACGGTCGAACCATTCAAATCGTAATGGATGTAACTCTTTTAGCTGTTCAGAGTGAGCGTTCAGTATGCTGGCGTGTTGGTGAAGGCGAATCCATATGGAGTCTCGGGTGTTTACATTGTAGTTGGGAGATTTGGGTGAGGATACATTGTTTGGGACATCTGGCATAGAGAAATCTGAGGTATTGAGTAAGGGAGAATTTAGGTTGAGGTTTTCCCAGGTCATTTCTTGACGTGAACTTTGTCCAATCTCACATGTTGGTTGACCACCAATCGGATCTGAATAGGATTCAGTTGCTCTCCTAAGTTTATGACGTGGAGGGGAGTGAGTAGGTGATGACGAAGATGAGTTTTGAGTAAGTTTTATGTCAGGCTGAGGTTGTGACATTTGTACATAAGGATCTTCAGTATTTGGTGTAATATGATAGCTAGGCGATACATGGGTAGTAGGAGGGGTTGTCTTAGCGATGTCAATGGTTAGAGAAGTCATGTTACTGTAGCAATTGAAAATAATAATTATGAGTATTTATACGTTTAAGATGTAACGTCAAGTGTGAAATAATACAGTGTGTAATGTGTGAAGAATAAACATTAAGCATGTAAAGATTAGTACAAAATAATCTTAATAGGTAATGTATTGAGCACGGCAGTCTGCGGACACGGAAGGCATAAGATGATAAGGTGTAAAATCATTTATTTTGAAAATGTGGTTATAGTTCGATGTTTTAAAACGTTTGATTCTCTATAACCATAGGCTCTGATACCAAACTGTAACACCCCCAAATTTGGATTGTGGCAGCGGAAAAATAATTTGAGTGTTACGGTGAGGATCGAAGTTTAAATCTCAGAAAACGGCCCGGAAGGGGGGCGTTTTGAAAGTTATGTCATTCTAAAATAATATTTTTGATACAAAGGTAAATCATTTGATTTGAAAATCCCATAAAAAGATATGATAATTTGGAAAGAATGACATATTTGATTTTACACCATTTAAGTTATCAGATTAAAAGATGCCCGTTCCGTGTCTTGTCCTGCTCCGTTATTTACCTGAGACAAGCATGCTTAAAACATCAACACAATGGTTGGTGAGTTCGCGGAGTTTATAGAAAATAACTTTCTTCGAATGATGTATAGTGCTTGTTGAAATAAATAGTAATCCTTTATGAAATAGTTAATAAGTTGTTTTGGATAAAATTCATAAGTAATTCATGTATGATATTCAAAATCATAAGTTTCAAATTATGATTGCAGATGAGCTACGTTGTTATATGCTCAATGTAAACTGTTGTATCATCTTTTAACTATAATAATGTACCAAGCATTTGGAGTTAATTGGTGCCAACTTCTCATTTAAGTCACCTATAGTAACAGTTAAAGTTCAAGTACTAGATTTATAATCATGTCATGTAGTGGGAATGATAATCTAAAATCTGAAGTCTATCAATGTAAAGTGGTGGTCTTCTAGATACAGCTGTATCCTAGGATATATATATGAAACATTCATATATTCATAAAGTTATATTGCCCTAAGTCTCATGACACGCAAAACGTTAACCATTTCCGTAAACCGGCGGGGTCCCACCAGGGATACCTGATGGGGGATTTATGGCCCTCATGTGAATAGGGGATTTGCCAATTCCTATTTTTCTCAAATATAGTGCACCACGACTAATACGACTAACCATAAGGCATTCCGTCAAAGTATTAGTGGGGTAGGTCGTCAGCCTCCAACAGGTTTCGAAGCTGTTCACTATATTCGCGCTCACCGCAGTGATTAATGGCTCATGATCGAGGGACTTTATGGCAATAAAGGGGTACTTAGGCAATATAGGTCTCAGGGTTCATCAAGTATACGTATTCTGGTTTTTGGCAATTCTCTCCAGAAAATGTAGAATATCATAATAAAGTTAACAGTTCATTCATTTGTTATATGAATACATACAGTGAGTTTCAGTATCATGTTACGTCAAGTAGTCCGAAGATGTTATGTTTCAAGTTCAGTGTTTAAGCTAATCAAACAATTTGCACATATAACGTACACGTATTCCTTTCAAGTATGATTCAAACATATAAAGCATAGTTGATAGTTTTGAGCAAATCATGAGAGTTTTCAAGTAATATAAAACAGTTAAAGCATGTATCTCTCCTAAAAGAATTATTAAAAACAAGTGTGAAAGGTAGGGGCCACGACTCACCTGAGCAGTCTGGATGGAAAGAAAGTTAAGTGAAGTTGATAAACGTCTCTGGCATGCTACCTGGGTTATTATGTCAAGTTCTCAGTAATCGTTTTCAGATGATTATAGTT
Organism: Artemisia tridentata subsp. tridentata; assembly: GCA_021014915.2. Lineage (NCBI taxonomy): Eukaryota > Viridiplantae > Streptophyta > Magnoliopsida > Asterales > Asteraceae > Artemisia > Artemisia tridentata. The sequence goes on along the minus strand of CP139503.1, from coordinate 339,330,704 downwards.
TATTTGTTCGTTTCGTTCTATTGTTTACATCTTTCGTTCTTATATTTCTGTTCGTTGTTTGTTTGTTTGTTCGTTAAAGATATCTTTCGTTATTTCGTTCGTCAAGAAAATAAACGTATTACGTTGGTATTAAATCGGAAAGTAGAAACAGAACTGATAAAAATAGTAGTTACGAAAGTTAAGTTTTAATCCCTAAGGTTTGGTCAATTGACAGTTTACACCCTGAACTTTTGGATAAGGACAGTTTTTACCCTTAAGTTTCAAAAATGACATTTTCTACCTTTCTTATTTGTTATTATCAAAAATAACCCCTAATATGAATTGTTTACGAAATCAGCCCCAAAATAACTCTTATCAAATAAAATTAATATGCTCAAAATAAGTGACTCGGCTAAAGTTTTTTTTTTTTGACGCGAATTACTTGGCGAATAATAGATTATCTCACAAGCTCTTTGTTTCTATGAAAAGTCAGCCAGGTCAACTTTAGAATGAACCAGGATTCGTAATTTATAAAATTCGTTTGATGGTCGAATTACCTTGCCAAAGTCGAGTGATTAGACACAAGTTTTTAATAGAATCTGAAAATGGGTTTTAAAACTAGTGATGGGAAGAACTTTGAACGTAAATAACTTTTCACTCAATTAATCATTTTAAGTGTTTCTTGTTTCTAAATTAAGTTTGCTAAGTCATCTTTAATATGGGAAAAACCTTAGGATTTTTAGAGATATTATAAGGGTCGAAAACGTGGGCTAAAGTTGGGTCTTTGGTCGGCAAAATCTGAAAAATAACTAACTGAACATTGTTCTAGTTTTAGCGATAAGATCAAATTTTGTGAACTCAATAACTCTTTAATGGATTGATCATTTTAGTTGATTCTTTCGCCTAATTAAAGTTTGCTAGGTGGACTTAATAGATACCCAAATTCGGAATTTATAGTGGTCATCTATAGGTCGAAAACTGGGTCGAAAAGTAGGCTGGTCGAATGAAAAGTTTAAAAATGATAACTGGAAACATTAAGTTATTGTCCATAGCGATTTTTGACAAACTTTAGAGTTCTATATCTCAGCGAAAACTAAATCATTTTCCATGATTCTTTTTCCTAATTTTTGCTAGTTGGGTGAAATCTAGACATACCAAAAATCATAATTTTTAAAGGTCTCTAGGGGGTCGATATCTAGGTTAAAAGTTGGGTAGCTGGTCGAGTAGAACAAAAGAATAACTGGAAAAACATGTGCAGTCCTAGAGATAGGCAGATTTTAAGTTCGAATATCTTTGTGATATCTTGATCATTTTACGTGACTCTTTTTCCTACGTGTTGACAGCTAGGTGGTCTAGTTATAGACCAAGATTCAAAAATTTTAAGGGATTTTAGAGGGTCGAAGCAAGGGTGAGAAGTTGGGGTGCTGGGCATGTTTTGCGACAGAAAAACAGAAACAACAACTGATGGGGTTTTCGATTTTTAGGGTTTTCCTACTAGCTTTTTACGTGTAACATGACAATATTATGTATCTTTTAACATGTTTCGCTAGTTCTAGATTGGTTCTTACAAAAATCTAAGCACATAGGGTGCGTTGGTTTTACTGGTTCTAACAGAAAGAGAAAAAAAAGAAAAGAAAACATCTGGTTTTTGGTTTTAGTTTATATTGGAGATTACTAACTGATGTTCTTAGAGATATTTACAATAAGAAAAATGAATGAAAAAGGGATTAAATTTCTTACTTGAATTCTCTAGTCCGACTAGGGTTTTAGGAGGCATTCGGTTTGTAACTTAATCACCAATTACTCTCTCACTTTTAAGCCTTCTCAAGGATTTTATTTAACTTCTTAACAGGTTATGGATTCAGTGTTTTGGTGTGGTTAGGTTGTTTTGAGGGTTGGGTCGAGTTGGTGTGTCGATATTTATAGATGATGGGAATTTAAGGTTTTTAAAGTTGGCTGGGTCACCAAAATTAGACAAGGTGATGTGTTTTTATATATGCAATGCTTTAGGTTGTTGACTTGGTTGGTGGAGAATAGAACAAGTGAGGAGGGGGGAAGTGGTGTGATGTGGAAGAAAGGAAACCATGGACTTTATAGCAAACAAATATGATCAAAACATGGTACACGTATGGAAGTTTTTGAAAAGATATACAGTTTAGTTCTATGTTCACATGTAGTTTCTAAATACTTCGTCTATATGTATATATATATATTATAGATATTAATTTGCTATGGCAGTTTAACAGTACACGACTCATATACATACATGTTCTCATTTTGGTTGTTCAAAGTTTATACACGTTACATATGTTATGCTTATGCTTTTACTTTTTAGTTGCTGAGAATTTATGCTTACATAAAAACTACGTTGATCATAGGAAAACTCATAACTGTAGTCACATGTTTCGTCTTTTAATAAACCTAAAGGTTACCTATGTATTGTGATATTTTACTATATTTGATTTATAAACTTAAATCCATATGAAGAGAAGTTAGCGTATTTTGATATATGGTATTGATCATTTTAACATATCATAGTAAACGAAAGAATATTATCATTTCATGGTACAAAGTCATACACGTTCCTATGTGAGTTGTTGCATTTCATGAATAAATTTATTTACACCTAGCTTTGTATGATTAATGCATGTAGAATTGCATGGAGGAAATGTCCTACACGTTATCATATTACATGCATATTTGGTGAGTGAGAACATATACAAATAGTTATAGTTTGATCCCGGTGATTACTAACGTTAATTTATTAGGTCGCAAAACTTAAAGCCAGGCAACGTAAAAATATCAAAGTTTATTAATATACTCCAAATAATTTTATTAGACGTGTGATAAGTTTAACTAAAAGCGTATACGTTAATAAAATCTAATATGTTTGAGTATTCATATTACGTAAAGAGTATAATGTAAAATAAAAATATAAAAATAACAAAGTGGCAATAGTTCATATAAAATATGTAGGCTTATCCAAATCTTATGTTGGTCGTGAGTATGGTACATTAAAGAAAAATTTTAAAATTTCTCCATAAAAATGGGCTTTGTTAAATGATAAGTCAAAGGTATTATAAATCAACAAAGATTATTATGACGGATTTTTGTGGGATCTTACATAGCTTAAAATATATACTCAGTCATTTGCATATCACTAACCCATATCATTCATTTCATTCTTGTTGATCTCACTTTTGTAGCAAAGAAGATCAAGCATACAAGCTTCAACATACTTACTGTTGCAAGTTTCATTAGTTAGGTTCTATGTGATTTTGCATTAGTTCACACATCATTGTTTATACATTTCATTCAGTAGTGTTTGGTTAGTGTTTTAGTCCTTAAAACACAAAGAGTGTCGGGAGTGATTGTACCCTTGTGAAAGAACCAACGGGAGTGGTTGTACCCTTGTTAAAGAACCAACGGGAGTGGTTGTACCCTTGTAAAGAACCCGGTGTTTAGCTTAGTACCGGATAAAGTGTAAGCGACGTGTAAAAAGGTTTTTCCCGCCGTGAAGGGAGTTTGTTTCTTAGCTTAAAAGTAAAATCATCGGAAAATGTACGATTTCTCATGACTCTCTCACTATTGATGATGTTGCTCATGTAGACAACTTAGGATTTAACTTACTTAGTATTAGTCAATTATGCCGCAAAAAGTATAATGTCCTTTTCAGTGAAAATAGAAGTAAAATACTTAAGGATGGCATAACCGTAGGAAAAGATGTTTTGAAGAATAACGTTTACGTTATGAAATTAGACAAAACACCTAAAGACAAACTTTGTCTCACTTCTTTGGACGATAACTCAACTCTATGGCATCGACGCTGTTGGGAATTATATTTTCATAGATTTGATGATCACAGAACAAGAAGAATGAAACATGAAGTATACTGAAATGATAAGCAAAATACGCTAAGTAGATTCTACTGCTGGTCCGTTCCTGTTGGTAGTGTATCAGTTTCTGCTGGACCGTTCCTGCTGGTAGTGTATCCGTTCTTGCTGGTAGTGTATCTGTTCCTGCTGGTAGTGTATCTGTGCCTGCTGGTAGTACAAATGAAGCTGCTGCTGATCAGTGAGTCATACTGCTGCTGGATGGATAAGAATGAAGAAGACATTATCTATAGATAATATCTAGATATTTGTTCAGTCAACAAAGTTGTAAAACAAGATACATGTTGTATCTTAATGACTGAAACATAACAAGCAAGTAGTAGACCAAGTCATACTAACAATAAGTTTTGTGATCATTTATGGGCTCTAGGTTGTTACACCTTTGATCTAGGATTTTAACTATGATAAGTATGATGAGAATATTGACGGAATATTCTATGAAAGAAACAATACTATCACAACAAGGTTTTGCCAAACTTTCTCTTTTGTTATTAAACTCAGCCCCAATGCTATGTGATCAAATATAGCACGGTTACTCTAAAACAATAACAGGGATCAAGGAAAACCTTGATTACCTTGAGGCTTAACAAAACTAAACAACATCAGACCCCATGTCTGATGTTCCCACACACACTCTTTTGATGTTTTACATATTGACACCCTTTGGTGTTTAAATTCTAAGCACACTAGAACACTACATAAAACATACTGGTGTTCACATAGTGACACAGTGACACACACTTTTATCTAAGGGTGTGATCTCCTTTTTATAGTACAAAGGAGATCATTACAAAGTTGATAAGACTTGGTCTACTACTTGCTTGTTATGTGTCAGTCATTAAGATACAACATGTATCTTGTTTTACAACTTTGTTGACTGAACAAATATCTAGATATTATCTAAGGATAATATCTTCTTCATCCTTATCCATCCAGCAGCAGTATGACTCACTGATCAGCAGCAGCTCGTTTGCACTAGCAGCAGGAACAGATACACTAGCAGCAGGAACAGTACACTACCAGCAGGAACAGATACACTACCAGCAGGAACAGATACACTACCAGCAGGAACAGACCAGCAGTAGAATCTACTTAGCGTATTTTGCTTATCATTTCAGTATTCTTCATGTTTCATTCTTCTTGTTTTTGTATCATCAAATCTATGAAAATATAATTCCCAACAATCTTCCCCTATTTGATGATTACAAAACAAACACGTTCTTGTACGAATTTCCCTAGACGAAGTAGAGAAATTGAGATAATTAAATCTCACCATGAATGAAACCATACTGTCTTCCCCTTAATCTATGCTATCCACCACATCTCTTCCCCTTTTTGTTATCAACAAATAGAGAATATAAACAATAAAAATTTGGTGTAGCATATAAATGGTTAAACATCTGAACATTTAAGCTTCCCCTGAAACCCATATGTTAACCATTCGAATCTCCAATTCTGTAGGCTTTTATGACTGATGAAGAAAAACCAACCATTACTAACTTGTTGATGAAGCAGAATAAACCAACCTTGTGTCTTATGTCTTGTACTAAAACTGACTTCGAACGTATACCCAACTTTCTTGTATAGGGAGACCTCAGTCTCTTGACAATAAACTCATCTCCAATGAGACACTGAGCACTACAATGTAACTCCTTTAAGTGTTTGTCAATTCGTAGTCACTTGAACGAACGAACAAGTTACCTTCTTACAAAAAGTATGATAAAACACAATTTTGAAAAATTCAACTTTAACTTCAAATAAGCAACAAATAATTTTTTTTACCAATAATAACTTGATAAACAAGCCTTTAATCTTTTAAGAACATAACCTAACTCTCTTCCCTCTGAGTGAGTGTTCTTCCCCTTTGTGTGTGTAAACCAAGAAAGAAAACCAAAAATTCGACCATACCTCAACTGTTTCTGCATCAGTTTTTAACGATGCATATCTTGTAACCTAAGGCTCAGATTGAAGATCCCTCCGGTGAGAATCTACCTTGATATACCAAGAACCTCCAGTAAAAATTTCAGCCCGATCCAACGGTTAACGAAGGAGTTATAGCCCTTTGAAAACAGCCCTGGAGTGAGTTACGAAAATACGAACCAGATCCGATTTTTTTTTTCTTTAGCTAAAACCTTTTCTTTTCCTAGATCCAGAGCCCCCCGCTCTGATACCAATTGTGGAAACTTATTTTTGAGGTTACTAACAATAAGTTTTGTGATCGTTTATGGACTCTAGGTTGTTACACCATATTGTGGAAACTTATTTTAGAGGTTACTAACAATAAGTTTTGTGATCGTTTATGGACTCTAGGTTGTTACACCTTTGATCTAGGATTTTAACTTTAATAAGTATGATGATAATATTGACGGAATATTCTAATGAAAGAAACAATACTATCACAACAAGGTTTTGCCAAACTTTCTCTTTGTTATTAAACTCAGCCCCAATGCTATGTGATCAAATATAGCACGGTTACTCTAAAACAATAACAGGGATCAAGGAAAACCTTGATTACCTTGAGGCTTAACAAAACTAAACAACATCAGACCCCATGTCTGATGTTCCCACACACACTCTTTTGATGTTTTACATATTGACACCCTTTGGTGTTTAAATTCTAAGCACACTAGAACACTACATAAAACATACTGGTGTTCACATAGTGACATAGTGACACACACTTTTATCTAAGGGTGTGATCTCCTTTTTATAGTACAAAGGAGATCATTACAAAGTTGATAAGACTTGGTCTACTACTTGCTTGTTTATGTGTCAGTCATTAAGATACAACATGTATCTTGTTTTACAACTTTGTTGACTGAACAAATATCTAGATATTATCTAAGGATAATATCTTCTTCATCCTTATCCATCCAGCAGTAGTAATGACTCACTGATCAGCAGCAGCTCGTTTGCACTAGCAGCAGGAACAGATACACTAGCAGCAGGAACAGTACACTACCAGCAGGAACAGATACACTACCAGCAGGAACAGACCAGCAGTAGAATCTACTTAGCGTATTTTGCTTATCATTTCAGTATTCTTCATGTTTCATTCTTCTTGTTTTTGTACCATCAAATCTATGAAAATATAATTCCCAACAATCTTCCCCTATTTGATGATTACAAAACAAATACGTTCTTGTACGAATTTCCCTAGACGAAGTAGAGAAATTGAGATAATTAAATCTCACCATGAATGAAACTATACTGTCTTCCCCTTAATCTATGCTATCCACCATATCTCTTCCCCTTTTTGTTATCAACTGTGAAAACTTATTTTAGAGGTTACTAACAATAAGTTTTGTGATCGTTTATGGACTCTAGGTTGTTACACCTTTGATCTAGGATTTTGTCTATGACTAGCATGATGATAATATTGGCGGAATATTCAATGAAAGAAACAATATTATCACAACAAGGTTTTGCCAAACTTTCTCTTTTGTTATTAAACTCAGCCCCAATGCTATGTGATCAAATATAGCACGGTTACTCTAAAACAATAACAGGGATCAAGGAAAACCTTGATTACCTTGAGGCTTAACAAAACTAAACAACATCAGACCCCTTGTCTGATGTTCCCACACACACTCTTTTGATGTTTTACATATTGACACCCTTTGGTGTTTAAATTCTAAGCACACTAGAACACTACATAAAACATATCTTTTATCTAAGGGGTAAGGTTTTCTTTTATAATCCAAGAAAACCTTTTACAATATGATAAGTCTTTGTCTACTACTTGCTTGTTATGTGTCAGTCAACATGTATCTTGTTTTGCAACTTGTTGACTGAGAACATATCTAGATATTATCTTTTGTACATCTTTGACTTTGATACAAATAATATCTTCTTCATTCTTATCCATCCAGCAGCAGTATGACTCACTGATCAGCAGCAGCTTCATTTGTACTACCAGCAGGAACAGATACACTACCAGCAGGAACGGATACACTACCAGCAGGAACGGACCAGCAGAAACAGATACACTACCAGCAGGAACGGACCAGCAGTAGAATCTACTTAGCGTATTTTGCTTATCATTTCAGTATACTTCATGTTTCATTCTTCTTGTTCTGTGATCATCAAATCTATGAAAATATAATTCCCAACAATCTTCCCCTATTTGATGATTACAAAACAAACACGTTTGAAAACTTATTTTAGAGGTTACTAACAATAAGTTTTGTGATCGTTTATGGGCTCTAGGTTGTTACACCTTTGATCTAGGATTTTAACTATGACAAGCATGATGATAATATTGACGGAATATTCTATGAAAGAAACAATACTATCACAACAAGGTTTTGCCAAACTTTCTCTTTTGTTATTAAACTCAGCCCCAATGCTATGTGATCAAATATAGCACGGTTACTCTAAAACAATAACAGGGATCAAGGAAAACCTTGATTACCTTGAGGCTTAACAAAACTAAACAACATCAGACCCCTTGTCTGATGTTCCCACACACACTCTTTTGATGTTTTACATATTGACACCCTTTGGTGTTTAAATTCTAAGCACACTAGAACACTACATAAAACATATCTTTTATCTAAGGGGTAAGGTTTTCTTTTATAATCCAAGAAAACCTTTTACAATATGATAAGTCTTTGTCTACTACTTGCTTGTTATGTGTCAGTCAACATGTATCTTGTTTTGCAACTTTGTTGACTGAGAACATATCTAGATATTATCTTTTGTACATCTTTGACTTTGATACAAATAATATCTTCTTCATTCTTATCCATCCAGCAGCAGTATGACTCACTGATCAGCAGCAGCTTCATTTGTACTACCAGCAGGAACAGATACACTACCAGCAGGAACAGACCAGCAGAAACAGATACACTACCAGCAGGAACAGACCAGCAGTAGAATCTACTTAGCGTATTTTGCTTATCATTTCAGTATTCTTCATGTTTCATTCTTCTTGTTTTGTGACCATCAAATCTATGAAAATATAATTCCCAACAATCTTCCCCTATTTGATGATTACAAAACAAATACGTTCTTGTACGAATTTCCCTAGACGAAGTAGAGAAATTGAGATAATTAAATCTCACCATGAATGAAACTATACTGTCTTCCCCTTAATCTATGCTATCCACCACATCTCTTCCCTTTTTGTTATCAACAAATAGAGAATATTACAAATATGATCTTTACAACTACAAACTAATATTACAAATCCAATCTATCCTTCTAATATCTCAAATTACCCTCCATTAAGCTTTCCGCACTAAAAATGAACTTGAGACAGCAAAATTTTAAACCATCAGTAGCAATACTAATCAACAGTAATAAAAATCAATAACTTTCCCTTGTGGTGTTGCACAAATACAATAAATGGTTAAACACTTGAACATTTAAGCTTCCCCTGAAACCCATATGTTAACCATTCGAATCTTCCATTCTGTAGGCTTTTATGATTGATGAAGAAAAACCAACCATTACTAATCTTGATGATGAAACAGAATAAACCATCCTTGTGTCTTATATCTTGTACTAAATCTGACTTCGAACGTATACCCAAGTATAGGGAGACCTCAGTCTCTTGACAATAACCTCATCTTCTATGAGACACTGAGCACTACAACGTTACTCCTTTAAGTGTTTGTCAATTCATAGTCACTTGAACGAACGAACAAGTTACCTTCTTACAAAAAGTATGATAAAACACAATTTTGAAAAATTCAACCTCAACTTCAAATAAGCAACAAATGACCTTTTTCACCAATAATAATTTGATAAACAAGCCTTTTTATCTTTTAAGATCCAACTCTCTTCTGTGTGTGATTCTTCCCCTTTGTGTGTGAACTTTGAAAGAAAACCAAAAATTCGACCATACCTCAACTGTTTTAGCAGCAGTTTTCAACGATGCATATCTTGCAACCTAAGGCTCAGATTGAAGATCCCTCCGGTGAGAATCTACCTTGATATACCAAGAACCTCCAGTAAAAATTTCAGCCCGATCCAACGGTTAACGAAGGAGTTATCGCCTTTTGAAAACAGCCCTGCAGTGAGTTACGAAAATACGAACCAGATCCGAATTTTTCTTCTTTCTTTAGCTAAAACCTTTTCTTTTCCTAGATCCAGAGCCCCCCGCTCTGATACCAACTGTGAAAACTTATTTTAGAGGTTACTAACAATAAGTTTTGTGATCGTTTATGGGCTCTAGGTTGTTACACCTTTGATCTAGGATTTTAACTATGATAAGTATGATGATAATATTGACGGAATATTCTATGAAAGAAATAATACTATCACAACAAGGTTTTGCCAAACTTTCTCTTTTGTTATTAAACTCAGCCCCAATGCTATGTGATCAAATATAGCACGGTTACTCTAAAACAATAACAGGGATCAAGGAAAACCTTGATTACCTTGAGGCTTAACAAAACTAAACAACATCAAACCCCATGTCTGATGTTCCCACACACACTCTTTTGATGTTTTACATATTGACACCCTTTGGTGTTTAAATTCTAAGCACACTAGAACACTACATAAAACATACTGGTGTTCACATAGTGACACAGTGACACACACTTTTATCTAAGGGTGTGATCTCCTTTTTATAGTACAAAGGAGATCATTACAAAGTTGATAAGACTTGGTCTACTACTTGCTTGTTATGTGTCAGTCATTAAGATACAACATGTATCTTGTTTTACAACTTTGTTGACTGAACAAATATCTAGATATTATCTAAGGATAATATCTTCTTCATCCTTATCCATCCAGCAGCAGTAATGACTCACTGATCAGCAGCAGCTCGTTTGCACTAGCAGCAGGAACAGATACACTAGCAGCAGGAACAGTACACTACCAGCAGGAACAGTTACACTACCAGCAGGAACAGACCAGCAGTAGAATCTACTTAGCGTATTTTGCTTATCATTTCAGTATTCTTCATGTTTCATTCTTCTTATTTTTGTATCATCAAATATATGAAAATATAATTCCCAACAGACGCTTAGGTCATGCCAATAGGAGGTTAATTCAATCCTTATCATCTAAGGAACTCGTTAGGAACCTGCCCAAGTTGAAATATGACCAACACTTTTGTAATGCTTGCAAAATAGGAAAACAAGTTCATAATAGCCATAAGGCTAAAAACATGGTGTCTACATCTAGGTGTGTAGAATTGCTACATATGGATTTGTTTGGTCCATCCGCTATACAAAGTTACGGGGAAAACTTCTATATGTAGGATTCTACAAAAATCCATTGTAATAATTCTCAAGGATTAATGATAATCTTGTATTACCGTTTAGCAAAACCCATTTTTACGAGGAAATTTGAACTTTTCTCTTATTATTATTCTTACCACGTCACGTTATCACAATGATCAACGAATAACGACACGGACTCGAGACACAATTCGATTACGACACCACTTTTATTTTCATGAATGACATCAAATGACAATACTCACATTTAATTGATTTCCATTCCCTAATTACTCTAAATTGATGTTTAAACATTTTAATCAAAACATACATAACCATAACTAATATTACTAAATACTCACTAATCCTACCAATACAAACCAACCGGGCCTTTTAATCTCAGCCCACCACACGAGCCCAAGGTTCAACCCATCTCACTTTATGTTTCTTTTCTTTGTTTTCTTATAAACCCGATCGCAAACACCCTCCATAAACGCCCTAGTATCTCAGTAACATCGAACGTAACCTATCTTTATTTTTACACCAACGTGATCACCACCCAACGAACTCACTTTGTGCAAATTCCCAGCTATGAATGTCATGTACTACCACATTAACTAAAGTCACTTTGTTCGTCCCATAATTGCACCATACGCATGCATAAATATTGCAAAACACAACCATTTCGCACCCTGCTTTTTCCTGCGATCTTCTAATAACATTCTTAACATATTGTGATGTTTAAAAGAAGAATAGAACTGCAGAAAAGGTTTGTGGCTCGAATGTATCATTTTGGTGCCATATTTAAACACAACCGAATACGTATGTACTCCAAGAAGTAAAATACAATGTACCTAACTCTAAATATCTTCGCAAAATCTACAAATGTCAGTGAATAAGCATAGGTGTCCTTCTATCCACAGTAACTCCAATGATAAGATCAATTTGTCAAATGAAACGTGTGTGAATCTTCTATAAGAATACCTCAATCTATCACACTCTACCCTACCCACATTTCACTATCTTTCACCTCACAAATACCCTACCAAATCCAGCAACTTTCTGTCTCTCATTAGGAAGCAAAAGAGTTAAGGGTGAATACGTATAAAGCGTATTCGAAGCTCACTAAGTTACTACCTTCCTTGTGCTCTCATTCGAACATCACAGTTTCATCACCACCTTTCAAAGGTGTGGTATTTGTTCACGCCCTTTTTCTTATTCCATATCTTTATCACGTTAAGATTTTTAGTTCATGCATGACAAATACATACATTTGAAACGTATCACATTTTTCTTTGCAATATTGCCACGTTAAAATGAAAGAAGGGATTTCATGTGAATAATCAACTCACAACTTAGAACAATATTGGATCACTTATGATCACAGTAACATTCCATGCATTACACCTCTCTTAATCACTTGCATTCGAACACACATGTACCTATACTATATGTGCATCATCTAAAATACCATGCAACATGTATAAAAATTGCGAAGGCATACATGAGAGACCTTAACATACCATACTCTAACTAATACCAAGCTAAATTGAACGTAAAACCCCTCGTTAGTCAAACCGAGTATAAACTATGTAAATATATCAAGTGTTCTCAAATTATTAAAAACTGACTCGAACCCACTCTTTCATGCTTAATTTAAATTCGATTCACATATGTAATGTACCTATTTTTCTTCATATATCGAAAGACCACATGGCCATCTATAAGTTTTATTCGTAGTAATTTTTCTCACAAGCTCATCTCGACGTTTGAATCGAACTATCATAATCGCTTCATGAATGGGTAATTTAGACTTAGAAAATATTAAGTGTTTTCAGTTTCAAAATGTGCGACTAGGCCAACTCATGACCTGTTTATTTTGAATTCATGAAAGTAACACATATATATTTTTGCTCATCTCGATAGTACACCTGGAAAACTACATGTTTCGTGTTTTGACATCGACCTCATAATCTCTTAAACATGCTCAAATAAAACCATTTTGTTTGTCTCTCGCTACATATAAATAGAATTTAAATTTCAAAAAATTTATAACCTTCGGTATTGGACTAAACAAAAGACCATTAAGCTTTGGCGTTAGGACAGCCCACCAGGCCCATGTGATACATTTTCAAAATCATAAAAACAGTCTAAGTCCAGGCCCAAAGCAGTTTACACACCCTCGCCTCTAGATTTCTTAACGGGCCTTAAGTTGATTCGTTAGTTGGCCCATTAACAACAAAATAAGTTCTTTTCTGGAATAAGCAATTGAAATAAGTTATAATGAACTTAATAAAGTTATAGAAATTATCAAAATATTTTTCTCGTCATTTTATGTAAAAAGGACTAAAAATGTAACGCGATCTAACTAGAAGGATTAAAATTGCCAAACTATGAAACTTGCGGACTGAAGCTGTGAAAATAGTTTGTACAGGACCTAAATTGACCATTGAATTAACTCCAAGCCTTATATGCACATATGGACAAGTTTTGGACTATTATGGACTTTGGACTTAACGAAGGACTAACAACGTAACGCAAGCACCGTTAGGGTAAAAAGTGTAAAATCTGGAAAAGAACAAGGACCTACTGTTATAACTTGACATTCTTATTTCATTTTCCATTTTTCATCACATTTTCACTTCATATGCATTTTACACATTTTATTTGCATATTATTTAACTTTCGATACTTAGTAACACTAGAAACATTTCGAGTTAACATTTCATAGCATTTCATTCATTCTTCGAAGAAATAACACTACGGGAGCACTGACACAAAAATCAAGAAAATCATATATGTAGCATTATTCTGAGCTTCAAGCATTTTGAGTGTAACACACTCACTTTCAACGATCAGATCATTGCACATCATTCGTTATTCATCATCCACTATTCATTTCACATACACCACTAGTAATTAGTCAGATTCTCAGACATTTATATATTTACCAGGTTCCGTATTGAAGTTGTTATCATAATCACCTCAAAGTTTACTTTCACATTCACCAGTAATGCTTAAGGTGAGTCATGACCTCACTTTTAAATCATTTATACTTTTATACTCTGTGAGGGGGATACATGCTATAAACAGATCACAAGTATTTTTCTGTATGATTACCTGACATGATATATGCCTAAGTTACCTTATTGCCATAAGACCCTCTATCATGAGCCATTAATCACTGCGGTGAACGCGAATATAATGAATAGATCTATTAGAGGCTGACGACCTATCCCACTAATACTTTGACGGAATGCTATATTGCTAGTCGTATTAGTCGCGATGCATTATATTTGAGAAAAATAAGAATTGGCAAATCACCTATTACACGAGGGCAAAACTTTCATCATTAATTTGATGAACACCTCCGTTTATACGGTACTTTTTTAACGTTTGCGTGTCATGAGACTTAGGGCAATATATGAACTGCAATATCAATTTTCAAACTGATTGTATCTCCAATACAATCCTACTTGTGTATCGAACTGATATTTAAATTTCAAACTCCATGATTTCACTCAACATTTTGTTGACTTTTAAGCATGTATCTCAGGAAATTAGCGGAGCGGATCAAGGCTTGGAGCAGGCAAAACCTATCTTAAATAAGGGTGTAAAATAAAGTTGTAATTCAGTTAAAATGATGTTTCTTTGGAGAAACTGTTTGCACTCTGATGTAACGCTTTATAACTGAATTCACATTATGGACCTATAATAATTAAAAATTCCTTTACAGGCTGTTTTCTATGATTTTGTTTTCGATCCTCACAGTAATACCCCAATTAGACTTCCGCTGCTATCTTAAAAATTTTGGGGTGTTACAGATTGGTATCAGAGCCAGGTTATAGAGAACCAAATGTTTTCAAACGTTGGACTATAACTACATTTTTCAAACAAATTAATTTTACACCATGTTACCTTAAGCCCTCCATGCCTGCTTGCTACCGCGCTCAGTATATTATGCATCAGGATTATCTTACACAAGTCTCTGCATACTTGATAGTTACTTTGCACAACTAGATCATTTCATGCTTACATTACACCACTTGATGTTAGTAATTACTTATTTTTACTATATATGGATTATTACAGTACCATGTCATTCGTCACGCATTTTAGTGTATCATCGGATTCAGATTCCGAAGGATCACTAGCATCAGTTACATCACCCGTACTTCCTGGTACCGTAGCACCAGAGGTCGTGCCTGACGAGACTGAGCCCTTCGAGGAGGGTGAAGCCGCCGCCACACCCTTATTTGAGAACCCCCATGTGCTAGCTTTGCCAGCACCTACGTTGCCACCACACTTTGTTTATGACTCATATTCTCCTTTACCTGGAGAGTCAGCAATGGCTTCCTGCTGATGATACACCCGAGCACCACCATGTTTCACCACCCTTACCACCTGACCGCTTACTTGAGATGCATACCCAGACATACCCACTACCACCTTGTCAGCGGGACCCGATTCCTGCGGAGGATATTCCTTCATCGAGTAGACCTCGTATTGCAGACCCATATTCACCATCGTTACCCTATCCCCCTGGTTTCACTCCCCCAGCTCAGATCCATGACGCTAGGGAAGGGTTCAGACCAGTAGTCACTCATACCCTCATACCATCTACAGTGGTGACACGACTGGAGAGTCATGGGGAGCAGATTGACTCGCTTCTTCAGATGATCGATCACGTACCACTAGATCACCCGGGGACTATCAGTGACACCTTGCATAGGTTAGTTTCCAACAGAGCAGTTATACAGCAGTGTTTGACGCAGATGCAGTCAGATCTAGCAGACACCCGTTCTTACGCGATATCTATACGGAGAGAGGGACAGGCCCTAGCCTGGGAGGCTCATCTTGCGCAGCGTAGAGCCGACAAGTTGGAGAACATCATGGGAGATATACAGGTTGAGCATCAGACGGAGATACGAAGACTCCGAGACCAGATCTCAGAGCTTACGAGGCGTACGGATGGACCTAATCATTAGACGTAGTTAGCATTTTGTATAGTTTGAGACATTGTAGTCTGCCGCATGTGGCAATTAATAAAGATTCTTGTATCGTTTGGTTATGTAACTCAACGGATTCAAGTTATTAATGTTATGTTGTGGATTATGATATACTATATATTAATGTTGACTTATGTATTATGGTTGTTCGTATGTATTGTAATTGTATCCAGACATGTCATGATGTTGCTTGTTATTATTATGATCCTCTAATCGTATAGATACTGTGAATATTCAAACACATAAAGAATAGAAACTCAAAATAAAATTGATTAATGTAGAGAAAGTTGTTGAACTTCAGTTTTTGTGATTAAATCGTTTGTTCCTTAGCAATCCCATATCCATAAATTGATTAGTTGCTTACGATGACATCCAAAGACATCGTAATTGTTGAAATAATCAATTTACTCACGACTTCACACCATAATTACATTGTTCATGTACGTATTTTTCAAATACTCAACTATTCTGTCCGAAATCTAAATCTGTGTTCTTGTGACATTAATAGAAAATGGCACGTACCAGACGAGGAACTACCAACCATACCGCAACACTAACGCCCGAAAATGTCCAGAGAATGATTGATGCCGGCATCGCCGCAGCTCGCGAGGCCGATGCTGCAACCCGTTCGAGCAATAACATTGGAGCAACGACTGAAGGTAAGGCATCTACACAGCGTAAATGCACTTACAAGGAATTCATAAGTTGCCAGCCAACCATCTTCAAGGGCATAGAAGGAGTGACAGAGTTAGCACAGTGGTTTGAATGCATTGAAACTGTATTCATGAGAAGCAACTGCGCAGAACACAACAAGGTCACCTTTGCCACTGGAGTCTTAAGGGGAGATGCTTTATCTTGGTGGAATGCTGTTGTTAAAAACATGGGTGCCGAAGCAGCATTTCAAATCTCCTGGACTGAACTGAAAAATAAGATGTTGAAGAAGTATTGTCCTCGGACAGAGGTCAAGAAGCTAGAAGATGAATTTCATCAGTTAGTGGTGAGAAACAATGACCTGAGTACGTACAATCGGAGTTTTCAAGAACTATCTCTTCTGTGCCCGCATATGGTGCCTGACTTGGAAAAGATGTTGGAACGATATGTGGAAGGACTACCTTCAAGTATTGAGGGAGACGTCACCGCATCAAACCCAAAAACACTCGAAGCCGCAATCACGTTTGCTCAGCGAATGTTGAATCGAGTGCTTAAACGGGGTTCTACTTCCACAGTCAATGGACACAAGAGAAGTTATGATAACCATAACAGCAGCAACAGAAACAACAACAGCCATTACAACAACAACAGGAGGTACCACAGCAATGACCGAAATAACAACCGTAACAGAGATTACCAGCAAAGCCGTAACGACCGTCATCAGCAACAAAACCGCCGTCAAGAAGCTGCCAGGGCTTATGTGGCTGCACCTACTGAAAAGAGAGCTTATGCTGGGACACAACCCCAGTGTAACAAGTGCAAATTGCATCATACCGGACCATGCATCGCAACCTGTGGTAACTGCCGAAAGGTAGGACATGTGACCAAGGATTGCCGGGCCACTGGAGCAAATGCACAACCAGTAGCAGTGAAGTGTCACGGCTGTGGTGAATTAGGACATTACAAGAGCCATTGCCCAAAGAACACCAACAATGTTGCAAGCGGAAGAGCCTACATACTTGGAGATGGAAACGCGCCCCAGAATCCCAACGTCACTACGGGTACTTTCTTACTGAATCAACATAGTGCTAAGATATTATTTGATTCTGGAGCCGATAGGAGCTTTGTATCTACTTCATTTGCTTTGTTACTTAATATTGCACCCATAGAATTAGATACTTCGTACGAAATTGAAATAGCAGACGGAAAATTGCTAAGCACCAACACCGTACTCGAAAACTGCACCTTAACACTCCAAGACAAATCTTTCCAAATTGATCTCATGCCCATCCAACTTGGAAGCTTTGACGCAATTGTGGGCATGGATTGGTTATCCAAACATCGTGCCAGAATCATATGCGACGAAAAAGTCATCCAAATTCCCTTCGACAATGAAACACTCACCGTTCGTTGTGACCAATATAAAACCCAACTCAATATCATCTCGTACATCAAAATGGTGAAATACATAAACAAAGGATGTCACGCATTTTTGGTCCAAGTAACGGAAGATAAATCGAAAGAAAAGGAGAAACGACTAGAAGAAGTACCAGTCGTAAATGAGTTTGCGGAAGTATTCCCTGAAGACTTGCCAGGTGTTCCACCAATCCGGCAAGTAGAGTTTCGAATCGAGTTAGTGCCTGGAGCAGCACCCGTTGCGAAAGCACCTTATCGATTAGCCCCTTCCGAAATGAAGGAATTATCTGAGCAGTTGAAAGAACTGTCAGATAAAGGATTCATCCAACCCAGCTCATCACCTTGGGGAGCACCAGTCCTTTTTGTCAAAAAGAAAGACGGAACATTCCGAATGTGCATCGATTATAGAGAGTTAAACAAACTCACGGTGAAAAATCGATACCCATTACCAAGGATTGACGATCTATTTGACCAACTACAAGGATCGAGTGTTTACTCAAAAATCGATCTAAGATCGGGATACCATCAGTTAAGGGTTAGAGAAGAAGACATACCCAAAACAGCCTTTCGAACACGGTACGGGCATTATGAGTTTCGAGTAATGCCATTTGGTCTTACCAACGCACCAGCAGTGTTCATGGATCTAATGAACCGAGTATGCAAGCCATACTTGGACAAGTTCGTGATCGTGTTCATCGACGATATTCTAATCTATTCACGTAACGAAAAAGAGCATGCGGAACACTTGAGAACCATTTTGGGATTACTCAAGCAAGAGAAACTGTATGCAAAATTTTCCAAATGTGACTTTTGGATCTCCACCGTTCAATTCTTAGGCCACATCATCAACAGTCAAGGTATTCACGTTGACCCCGCCAAGATCGAAGCAGTTAAAGGTTGGGCATCGCCCACCACTCCAACTGAAATTCGACAATTTTTAGGACTCGCTGGTTACTATCGAAGGTTTATAGAGGGTTTTTCCAAAATCGCAAAACCTTTGACAGATTTCACTCAGAAAAACAAGAAATATATCTGTGGAGAGAAACAAGAATCAGCATTTCAACTTCTCAAACAAAAACTCTGTGAAGCACCAATTCTAGCACTACCGGACGGGTGCGACGACTTTGTAGTATATTGTGACGCATCGCATCATGGTTTAGGTGCGGTACTAATGCAAAGAAACAAAGTCTTAGCTTACGCGTCTCGACAGCTCAAGAAAATGAGGAAAATTATACCACTCACGATCTAGAACTAGGAGCAGTAGTATTCGCTCTTAAAATATGGAGACATTACCTATACGATACAAAGTGCACAGTATTCACCGATCACAAAAGTCTTCAACACATACTGGATCAGAAGGAGCTGAACATGAGATAGCGCCGATGGTTAGAACTGCTCAACGACTACGATTGTGAAATTCGCTACCACCCCGGTAAAGCGAATGTCGTGGTTGACGCATTAAGCCGAAAGGAAAGGATCAAACCCCTTAGAGTCCGATCGTTAGGAATGACAATATGTTCACCCCTCCCATCTCAAATTCTCATAGCCCAATCAGAAGCTCTTCAGGAAGAAAACCGACCTCACGAGAAAATTGATGGCATGCCAAAAAGTGAGAACGGATTCGTAAGAAGAGCCGATGGAATGTTATGCTTCAAGAAAAGATGTTGGATTCCTCTTTACGGAGGTATTCGAGATCTTATCATGCATGAATCTCACAAGTCTAAATATTCCATCCATCCCGGATCCAACAAGATGTACCAAGATCTCAAGCAACTTTACTGGTGGCCAAACATGAAAGCCGACATCGCAACGTATGTTGGGAAATGTTTGACTTGTTCAAGAGTCAAGGCTGAAAGCCAAAAGCCATCCGGACTACTTGTACAACCTGAGATACCAGTTTGGAAATGGGAAAGAATCACTATGGATTTTATTACCAAGTTACCAAGAACGTCGACCGGATTAGACACCATCTGGGTTATCGTCGACCGTTTGACCAAATCTGCCCATCAAAGAAACTGACGAGATGGACACACTCGCTCAGTTGTACTTCAAAGAAATCATAATCCGACATGGAGTCCCAATCTCTATCATTTCAGATAGGGACAGCCGATTCACTTCAGGATTTTGGCAATCCCTACAGAAAGCTCTCGGTACTCGATTGGACATGAGCACCGCCTATCATCCCCAGACTGATGGACAAAGTGAAAGGACAATCCAAACCTTGGAAGATATGCTTAGAGCATGTGTACTTGACTTCGGAAAAGGTTGGGACAAACACTTACCATTGGTTGAATTCTCTTACAACAATAGTTACCACGCTAGCTTAAAGGCCGCACCTTTTGAAGCACTTTACGGGAGAAAGTGCAGATCACCTGTCTGCTGGACGGAAGTTGGAGACATGCAACTTACCGGACCAGAACTTATTCACGACACGACGAAGAAGATCTTCAAAATCAAACATCGTCTCCAATCCGCTCGTGACAGACAGAAGAGTTATGCGGATGTGAGGAGGAAACCCATGGAATTTGAAGTCGAAGACAGAGTCATGCTAAAAGTTTCTCCCTGGAAGGGAATGATACGTTTCGGAAAACGTGGAAAACTCAACCCAAGATACATTGGACCTTTTAAAATCCTTGAGAGGATTGGTCCGGTTGCTTAC
The DNA here is from genome assembly GCA_021014915.2 of Artemisia tridentata subsp. tridentata. Taxonomy (NCBI): domain Eukaryota; kingdom Viridiplantae; phylum Streptophyta; class Magnoliopsida; order Asterales; family Asteraceae; genus Artemisia; species Artemisia tridentata. The sequence goes on along the minus strand of CP139503.1, from coordinate 339,309,922 downwards.
AGGTTAGAGCTTCCAGAAGAACTCAGTAGGGTACATCCTACTTTCCACGTATCACAACTTAAGAAATGCCTGTCAGACGAGACTCTCGTCATTCCGCTGAAAGAGATTAAATTGGACGACAAACTTGTATTCACATAGGAACCCGTAGAGATAATGGATAGAGAAGTGAAGCGACTTAAGCAAAACCGCATTCCTATTGTAAAAGTTAGATGGAACTCTAAAGAGGACCAACGTACACATGGGAACGCGATGACCAAATTCGTGAAAAATATCCACACTTATTCTTGTAAACCACTCTCGTTAGCTATCTCAGACATGAATTCCGGGATGGAATTCAGAATGACGGGGGAGTACAATAGGATTCTACAAAAATCCATTGTAATAATTCTCAAGGATTAATGATAATCTTGTATTACCATTTAGCAAAACCCATTTTTACGAGTAAATTTGAACTTTTCTCTTATTATTATTCTTACCACGTCACATTATCACAATGATCAATGAATAACGACACGGACTCGAGACATAATTCGATCACGACACCACTTTTATTTTCATGAATGACATCAAATAACAATACTCACATTTAATTGATTTCCATTCCCTAATTACTCTAAATTGATGTTTAAACATTTTAATCAAAACATACTTAACCATAACTAATATTACTAAATACTCACTAATCCTACCAACACAAACCAACCGGGCCCTTTAATCTCAGCCTACCACACGAGCCCAAAGTTCAACCCATCTCACTTTATGTTTTTTTTCTTTGTTTTCTTATAAACCCGATCGCAAACACCCTCCATAAACGCCCTAGTATCTCAGTAATATCGAACGTAACCTATCTATATTTTTACACCAACGTGATCACCACCCAACGAACTCTCTTTGTGCAAATTCCCAGCTATGAATGTCATGTACTACCACAGTAACTAAAGTCACTTTGTTCGAACCATAATTGCACCATACGCATGCATAAATATTGCAAAACACAACCATTTCGCACCCCGCTTTTTCCTGCGATCTTCTAATAACATTCTTAACATATTGTGATGTTTAAAAGAAGAATGGAACTGCAGAAAAGGTTTGTGGCTCGAATGTATCATTTTGGTGCCATATTTAAACACAACCGAATACATATGTACTCCAAGAAGTAAAATACAATGTACCTAACTCTAAATATCTTCCCAAAATCTACTAATGTCAGTGAATAAGCATAGGTGTCCTTCTATCCACAGTAACTCCAATGATAAGGTCAATTTGTCAAATGAAACGTGTGTAAATCTTCTATAAGAATACCTCAATCTATCACACTCTACCCTACCCACATTTCACTATCTTTCACCTCACAAATACCCTACCAAATCTAGCAACTTTCTGTCTCTCATTGGGAAGCAAAAGAGTTAAGGGTGAATACGTATAAAGCGTATTCGAAGCTCTCTAAGTTACTGCCTTCCTTTGTGCTCTCATTCGAACATCACAGTTTCATCACCACCTTTCAAAGGTGTGGTATGTGTTCATGCCCTTTTTCTTTTTCCATATCTTTATCACGTTAAGATTTTTAGTTCATGCATGACACATATATACATTTGAAACGTATCACATTTTTCTTTGCAATATTGCCACGTTAAAAGAAAGAAGGGATTTCATGTGAATAATCAACTCACAACTTAGAACAATATTGGATCACTTATGATCACAGTAACATTCCATGCATTACACCTCTCTTAATCACTTGCATTCGAACACACATGTACCTATACTATATGTGCATCATCTAAAATACCATGCAACATGTATAAAAATTGCGAAGGCATACATGAGAGACCTTAACATACCATACTCTAACTAATACCAAGCTAACTTGAACGTAAAACCCCTCGTTAGTCAAACCGGGTACAAACTATGTAAATATATCAAGTGTTCTCAAATTATTAAAAACTGACTCGAACCCACTCTTTCATGCTTAATTTAATTTCGATTCACATATGTAATGTACCTATTTTTCTTCATATATCGAAAGACCACATGGCCATCTATAAGTTTTATTCGTAGTAATTTTTCTCACAAGCTCATCTCGACGTTTGAATCGAACTATCTTAATCGCTTCATGAATGGGTAATTAAGACTTAGAAAATATTAAGTGTTTTCAGTTTCAAAACGTGCGACTAGGCCAACTCATGACCTGTTTATTTCGAATTCATGAAAGTAACACATATATATTTTTGCTCATCTCGATAGTACACCTGGAAAACTACATTTTTCGTGTTTTGACATCGACCTCATAAGCTCTTAAACACGCTCAAATAAAACCATTTTGTTTGTCTCTCGCTACATATAAATAGAATTTAAATTTCAGAAAATTTATAAATTTTGGTATTGGACTAAACAAAAGCCCATTAAGCTTTGGCGTTAGAACAGCCCACCAGGCCCATGTGATACATTTTCAGAATCATAAAAACAGCCTAAGTCCAAGCCCAAAACAGTTTACACACCCTCGCCTCTAGATTTCTGAACGGGCCTTAAGTTGATTCGTTAGTTGGCCCATTAACACAAAAATAAGTTCTTTTCTGGAATAAGCAATTGAAATAAGTTATAATGAACTTAATAAAGTTATAGAAATTATCAAAATATTTTTCTCGTCATTTTATGTAAAAAGGACTAAAAATGTAATGGAATTTAACTAGAAGGACTAAAACTGCCAAACTATGAAACTTGCGGACTGAAGCTGTGAAAACAGTTTGTACAGGACCTAAATTGACCATTGAATTAACTCCAAGCCTTATATGCACATATGGACAAGTTTTGGACTATTATGGACTTTGGACTTAACGAAGGACTAACAACGTAACGCAAGCACCGTTAGGGTAAAAAGTGTAAAATCTGGAAAAGAACAAGGACCTACTGTTATAACTTGACATTCTTATTTCATTTTCCATTTTTCGTCACATTTTCACTTCATATGCATTTTACACATTTTATTTGCATATTATTTAACTTTCGATACTTAGTAACACTAGAAACATTTCGAGTTAACATTTCATAGCATTTCATTCATTCTTCGAAGAAATAAAACTACGGGAGCACTGACACAAAAATCAAGAAAATCATATATGTAGCATTATTCTGAACTTCAAGCATTTTGAGTGTAACATACTCACTTTCAACGATCAGATCGTTGCACATCATTCGTTATTCATCATCTACTATTCATTTCACATACACCACTAGTAATTAGTCAGATTCTCAGACATTTATATATTTACCAGGTTCCGTATTGAAGTTGTTATCATAATTACCTCAAAGTTTACTTTCACATTCACCAGTAACGCTTAAGGTGAGTCATGGCCTCACTTTTAAATCATTTATACTTTTAAACTCTGTGAGGGGGATACATGCTATAAACAGATCACAAGTATTTTTCTGTATGATTACCTGACATGATATATGCCTAAGTTACCTTATTGCCATAAGACCCTCTATCATGAGCCATTAATCACTGCGGTGAACGCGAATATAATGAATAGATCTATTAGAGGCTGACGACCTATCCCACTAATACTTTGACGGAATGCTATATTGCTAGTCGTATTAGTCGCGATGCATTATATTTGAGAAAAATAGGAATTGGTGATGAACTCAAATAAGTACATTTTATTACTATCATTTATCCTATTAATTTGACTTGTTTTGCTATATTATGTATGAGGATTGATACTTAATCGTTTACTTTTGTAATTCTCAGGTAAAAACAAGCATTTGGTGAAACTTGGCGATTTTGGACTAATAATGGAGCAAAACGTGCATAAAGTGAAGAGTCTACTGAAATGAAGAAGATCAAGACTAATCTGCTCCAGATGCGCCGCATCTCACTATCAACATGCGCCGCATCTCTATCAAGATATCACCAGATACGATCCAAGATACAAGAGGACATGCGCCGCATCTAATCAAGAGTTACGCCGCATCTTCTGGCGGTGTACGAATATTCCTGAATATTATAATCTTGGACCCCACGCGAAGTTACGTACATACGCCGCATCTACTTAAGTAGATGCGCCGCATCTTTCCTCAGACACAAACTATAAATACCCCGTAGACCAGACGCATTAAAAGGATTGGAGATTCGGAAGTTCGAAAACCTAAAGACCGAACAGAAGAGAAGGACGAATTCAGTCAAGAAGGCAGCACAAGACACACCCAAATCTAAGATACAAGAGCTGTAAGAAGGTGCTGCATGTATTTAATTCATTAAGTAGTTTTGTTTTATTGTTTTAGCAAACTTTAATTCATCAGGATTGGTGGCTTGTGTAATGTGACAACGGAAAGATTGCACTCCCTTTAATACTTGCTTTCCCATCAATTAAAGTTTATATGTTGATGTCTTTGGTTACTACTTATTAGTGCATTGACCACCTCTGTGTTTATTAGTGGCTTGCGGGCACCCGACTGCGGGACAAGGTGTGGCTCCCACGGTTGTTTCTAAATTGATCACTTAGGAATAACTTTTAGACATAAGTCGTCATTAAGGGTTTACTCGCCGATAAGAATAGGACCAACGAGAAAGGGTTAATTACATACACTTCATATAAAGCTATCAATAAAACAAGTGACAATCTACTTAATCATAAGGACAGCCCTCTTATTGTCTCTAGTATCTATCTGTGTACGTGTGTGCTACTTGCTGATTCGTGCCTATTTGTTTATTTTATTATTTAATTGCAAACAAAACTGTGCCAGTCTCTCAGGCTGAAACCCCCTTGCGTTAGGATATTAAAATACTGATTAGATTAACGAGATTATACGTTCCACTCTTAGTGATCGACACTCTACTTACCATTATCTTCATACTGACCGGGTACACTGCTCGTTAAGTGTGTGTGTTATTGATAAGTCGGCTAAATATAAATTTAAAACTTGAGTAGGCATTAAAACTGCTAAACCGCAACGACACATCACGCGCATCAAGTTTTTTGGCGCCGCTGCCGGGGAGTGAATTGTTATTATCTGTTAATTTGATTAGTATTTTAATTAGGTTATTTTTCTTTTTATTAGATTAATTGCATCATTGTACTATTTTGCATATTTGTTGTATTGTGTGCTATTTGTTTTCTTTTATTTTTGCTTTTATTTATTTTTGTTTCGTGTGTTTTAATTTTTATTTTTATTTTTCGTATTTTTCTGTTCTGCTATCGTTGTACTGTGCTAAATCAAACGATACGGCGCATCTGATCTCTCAGATACGGCGTATTGCGTTTAATTTTTTTTAATACAACGCGTTTAATTAATTCGATACGACGCATCTTTTCCCCAAGATACGGCGTATCTGTTTTTAACAAGAAAATTTTTCTAAGCGATAAAGTAATACGACGCATCTTCTTTTGAAGATACGGCGTATCTGTTTTGATAAAAAATTTTTTTCTAAACATTAACGCCATACGACGCATCTTCTTTTGAAGATACGGCGTATCTATTATTTTAATTAAAAACAGTTTGCGAATTATTAAACAAATACGGCGTATCGATTTCCGTCGATACGGCGCATCTTACTGAATCAAAAATCTTTTATTTTTAAACGTAACGAAAATACGGCGCATTAACTTTCGTTAATACGACGCATTTAATTTTAATTAGATAAATTGATTTTTGATTAATTAATTCGATACGGCGCATTCATAAATTTAAAGCGGCGTATCTATTTTCTGAATAAAAATCTGATTAAATTTTAACGTATTAAGATACGGCGTATCCAACTCTTTGGATACGGTGCATCGTCTGCAGATATCAGCTATTTTTATTCTTATATCCGTTTCTATATTCATTAATTTATCTCCTAGCGAACAAATCCTACTGATGATTTTACCTTGGATGACAGATTTTGCTATGGAAGACATGTCAGTTAACGGATATCTTGCTAAGGAATGCTTGTTTTCAGATTCATTCAATGTACTCATGATCGATGCAGACTTATTCTCTTGGGAGACTCCTCTTGAAGCAGCTTTTAAGGAATTTATGCGTTTATGCAACATTGACAAAGAGGTATTCTCTTATGATGTATTTGTGAGGTACACTGGAGAAGAATTGTCGCTCTTATGGCCTAAGATTGAAGCAGAAGGGTTGAACTGGACTACTATCAAAGAGGATGATGGGAAATTCTCTCTTGCATACATGGACTCAAGCAACAACAACTGTAGTGGAGACAATACCCAAAACTCTTACATGCCTTATTTCGAGTGGTACAAGGGATTAGATGAGAACTATCAGGATAATGACATGAATTATGCTTTGGCGGAATTACTATTTCATGGCAGGATAGTAAGATTGATAGACCTCTCCCTCAATGATTGGTTAGAACTCAAATATGGTAGTTCGGAATTTGCCCCTGCAAACGAAGTCAAGGAGATTATGACTTCATGGTTGACTCGGAGTTTTAAGAAGCAATTTAACGAGTTCATGGAGATAAAAAAGAATATGATTGGAAAGGTTTGCTTTGACGTTAACCATGACCCTAACGATGTTGATTTTTCAGAATGGTTAGCTAGTAAGTTTAATAACCATAAGAGCATGGATCGAGCTACTAAGGATGCATTATGGGTATATTGGATGAGAGGAGAAGACGAAGAAGTAGAAAGCGATTATGGGTTGTCACATCATGATTCAACAATCAATGAGGGGATTGAAGAACTTTTCAGAATTGACATTGATTTGTTAGAATATGAGACACCCTTGTGCAAGCAGTTCAAGGAATTTAACTACCTTCTTCAAGTCGACGATGATGTGCTTACTGGAGATCTACCAGGATTTAAGACTTATGACGATTTCAAAAACACCTGGTACTATGAATGGAATGACCAAGTACCATGGGTTTGGGATAAACCATGGGAATTTGAGCACATTAATCATACCTGTACACCCTTCGTTTTCAAAGACGGGAGTAGTGTTTGGCCAACCTGTGATTATAAAAGTGACGGAACCTGTAATGGGGGAAGTATAATTGGGATGAAAAGAGTTGGAAAGGATGTAACCTTTGAAGATTATGAGTGGTACGATAATGTTGAAGACTGCCCACGAAAATCGGAGGCTTTACAAGAAAAGGGCAGGATTGAACGCTTGAAAGGACTTAAGGGGACATCGGATACTACTTTCTGGGAATGGGTGCATAAACAGTTTGATGATTTCACAAAGCTTAGTCGACGGTTACAATATGATTTGGAAAGAGAATGGGAGGCGATTCAAGATGATAATAATAATGAGTCGTTGATTGAGGAACTAGATGAGTATTTGATTAAGGATCCTTATTTTAAGTTTGTTGACAAGGACGAAGACGAGTTCACCAAAAGAAAGTGTCAACTACTTGGGATTCCATACAATGAGCCACCCATGATTATTTCTGAAAAATTTAAAATCATCAAATATTCTTTGGGTCCTGATGAAGAATATACTGCTGTGATGACCAAGAGTTATATTAGATTAAGTCGAACGGAGGAAAACGTCGCAGAGATATACGGGAAAATCTTTCGGATGAAGGAAGAAGGATGGACCGTGACAAGGACCAACTTAAGTGCTGAACGTGAGTCTAACTTGGAGACTCTGGAATAAAGACAAGTGCTTACCGGGAGACAACCCGGATTTATCTTTTATTATTCTGTTTTCTGAGTCGAGTCAGTCCAGGCCGCACGAAGATACGGCGCATCTCAGTCCTGAGATGCGACGCATCCTCTGCAATGGTCATATCTTATTTTATTTTTCTGCATTTTTTATTTTTCGACTTTAAAACTATTTATCAGTTTATTTTAATGCGGCGCATCCCTGGTTAAGGATGCGGCGCATCTTTATTCTGATCCGTATTTATTCCAGGCTCGATACGGCGTATCTTCTTCAATAAGATACGGCGCATCGACTGACCTGATGATTTTCAGTTTTAATTTTTAAGTTTTATTTTTCCTAACTACTAATGTATTATGCAAGTTGAACCTTTCTTATCTTAGGTGTGTTTTAAAAGTGTTGGTGGTATTATAGTTTCCTGGATTTCCTGTGGATAAATCAAGTATGAAGCTTTAACGTTCTAATCCACAAGAAGTTGATTTTTGCTCTTACACTAATGGAGGATCATACCGAGCAAATCTCAGGGGAGTTTTTCCGTTCTAATTCTTTTTATTTCCAGTTTTTAACCTTTTATACAAACAACGAGGACGTTGTTTAACTTAAGTGGGGGGATAGGAGAATTAGAACACTTAACAATTACTTGTCCTAAACTTTTTCAAAAATTATGCTTAAAATGTGCTAACAATTACTTGTCCTAAACTTTTTCAAAAATTATGCTTAAAATGTGCTTAATATATCAAACTTAAAAATTTTTTAGCATGTTTTTTTTTAAGATCTAAGTTACATAACTGCACACATGACGTTATTTTCAAAAATTGTGATTTTTACAAAATTCACAAATCTATGAGTGTGCCGGTGACTTGTAAACTTTAGAACTTGGCTTGTATACTATTCGAGACCACCATAATGAGTATTATTTATTTAATTGGAATGACTTGTCTAAATTGGTAAATTTCTAGGATTACACCAAATAGCCTTTATATGTTATGTGTTATTAACTAACTACACTGGTTAGTTAACCCCCGTATAAACCCTTTTGTTACTCTCATTTTAAGAGTAAGATACCCCTAGAAAAACCCTCAGAGCCATTCCTTTCGTTTCTTACACCTATGTTTAAAATGTTTCGTTACACCTTAAACCTTAGCCTACCCTGTAGATTAGAATCCGTGGTTGGTTAATTGCTATAGGCAGAGTGTGTTTCCTTACATTACCTGTGTTCGCGTGCGTAATTCATTATATATGGTTAGGTCGGGAAATTGCACAATGCAAATTGGAGTGAAAGTAAATATTGTATATTTTTGAGTTTATTTTTCGTGTGTTTACTACTTTCACTATTAGCGTTATTTCTGAAAGTATGAAAAGTATGAATAAAAATTATCCGGAAAGAAAGTTGTAGTGATGTGGTGAAATTTTACACATCTATGTTTATGTTTCAAAAAAAAAAAAAAAAAAAAAAAAAAAAAAAAAAAAAAAAAAAAGAAGAGAAAAGAAAAAGAAAGAAAAAAGAGTTGGATGTTTATTTTAAGCCAACGATGTAAAGTTATGTAAGTGGTTCATATGGCCACTATTTGTTGTACTATATCTATGGATTGAATGGGAATTGGCGGTTATGGGAATGCCAATTAAGGATTATTCTTTGATTAAGATTTTGTTGAGTATAATTCGTGTCTACCTAAAGCGTGTGTTTCAAGTGTTAAAGCGTGAGTTATTCAATGATATGAGTCTTATTCATGGGATGGTTGGGATAGTGATTAACCACACTTAGGATTTTAATTTATTTGTTTTGTTTATTTTTATTTTTATTTTTACACCAATTTATATCCCAAATGTTATCCATACCCTGTATTGTTCTTTATCCAACCGAACCTTTGATTTATTGAGATTAGGGATTTGAGCAATCTTAAGTATCGTAGTCGTGGATTCGGCTATGTATTTATGATTTTGTCGCCCTTTTTGATATATTATTATTGGTGAAGTTTGGACCTATCTTTAGCCTATTCGAGTTAAGGATTTGAGCAATTGCAAGTATCGTGTTCGTGGATTCGATCATGTATTTGTGATTTTGTCGCCTTTTCTGGAATTTGAGATCGATAGTGAAATAAGAATAATTAACCCTTAAGCCTAAAAACCCTTTTTACCGCTTTAGACTTGTTATTCCTTAGCTTTAGTGGTGGAGATGTGTATACTTGCCAAGCTTATGATAGAATATTCGTCGCGACTGGACAGTTAAACGATTAGATTTGCTTTTATCGACTTATTTTATTTTACTTCTAATTCGTTAAGTGTTTAGTTGTGTGATTACGAAATAAACGAATACATGCTTAAATATAAAAATAAATCCTAACATCTTTTAGGATACATTTTCATGAGATTTAATCTAAGGTTTACTTGGGGACAAGTAAAGTTCAAGTGGGGGGATATTTGATGAACTCAAATAAGTACATTTTATTACTATCATTTATCCTATTAATTTGACTTGTTTTGCTATATTATGTATGAGGATTGATACTTAATCGTTTACTTTTGTAATTCTCAGGTAAAAACAAGCATTTGGTGAAACTTGGCGATTTTGGACTAATAATGGAGCAAAACGTGCATAAAGTGAAGAGTCTACTGAAATGAAGAAGATCAAGACTAATCTGCTCCAGATGCGCCGCATCTCACTATCAACATGCGCCGCATCTCTATCAAGATATCACCAGATACGATCCAAGATACAAGAGGACATGCGCCGCATCTAATCAAGAGTTACGCCGCATCTTCTGGCGGTGTACGAATATTCCTGAATATTATAATCTTGGACCCCACGCGAAGTTACGTACATACGCCGCATCTACTTAAGTAGATGCGCCGCATCTTTCCTCAGACACAAACTATAAATACCCCGTAGACCAGACGCATTAAAAGGATTGGAGATTCGGAAGTTCGAAAACCTAAAGACCGAACAGAAGAGAAGGACGAATTCAGTCAAGAAGGCAGCACAAGACACACCCAAATCTAAGATACAAGAGCTGTAAGAAGGTGCTGCATGTATTTAATTCATTAAGTAGTTTTGTTTTATTGTTTTAGCAAACTTTAATTCATCAGGATTGGTGGCTTGTGTAATGTGACAACGGAAAGATTGCACTCCCTTTAATACTTGCTTTCCCATCAATTAAAGTTTATATGTTGATGTCTTTGGTTACTACTTATTAGTGCATTGACCACCTCTGTGTTTATTAGTGGCTTTCGGGCACCCGACTGCGGGACAAGGTGTGGCTCCCACGGTTGTTTCTAAATTGATCACTTAGGAATAACTTTTAGACATAAGTCGTCATTAAGGGTTTACTCGCCGATAAGAATAGGACCAACGAGAAAGGGTTAATTACATACACTTCATATAAAGCTATCAATAAAACAAGTGACAATCTACTTAATCATAAGGACAGCCCTCTTATTGTCTCTAGTATCTATCTGTGTACGTGTGTGCTACTTGCTGATTCGTGCCTATTTGTTTATTTTATTATTTAATTGCAAACAAAACTGTGCCAGTCTCTCAGGCTGAAACCCCCTTGCGTTAGGATATTAAAATACTGATTAGATTAACGAGATTATACGTTCCACTCTTAGTGATCGACACTCTACTTACCATTATCTTCATACTGACCGGGTACACTGCTCGTTAAGTGTGTGTGTTATTGATAAGTCGGCTAAATATAAATTTAAAACTTGAGTAGGCATTAAAACTGCTAAACCGCAACGACACATCACGCGCATCAATTGGCAAATCACCTATTACACGAGGGCAAAACTTTCATCATTAATTTGATGAACACCTCCGTTTATACGGTACTTTGTTAACGTTTGCGTGTCATGAGACTTAGGGCAATATATGAACTGCAATATCAATTTTCAAACTGATTGTATCTCCAATACAATCCTACTTGTGTATCGAACTGATATTTAAATTTCAAACTCCATGATTTCACTCAACATTTTGTTGACTTTTAAGCATGTATCTCAGGAAATTAGCGGAGCGGATCAAGGCATGGAGCAGGCAAAACCTATCTTAAATAAGGGTGTAAAATAAAGTTGTAATTCAGTTAAAATGATGTTTTTTTGGAGAAACTGTTTGCACTATGATGTAACGCTTTGTAACTGAATTCATATTATGGACCTATAATAATTAAAAATGCCTTTACAGGCTGTTTTCTATGATTTTTTTTTCGATCCTCACAGTAATACCCCAATTAGACTTCCGCTGCTATCTTAAAATTTTGGGGGTGTTACACTATACTTTGGTAATAGTAGATGATTACTCTAGGTATACATGGACTAAGTTTTTGAAAACTAAAAACAAAGCGTTTGATAAATTTGAAATCGTAAGTAAGAAAATTCAAAATCAAATAGGCAGTAACATAGTGTCAATAAGAACCGACCATGGTCGTGAATTTGACAACGAAATCCAATTTGGAGCTTTTTGTGATGCTAATGGCATAACACATAATTTCTCAGCTCCTCGAACTCCTCAATCTAACGGTGTAGTAGAACGCAAAAATAGGACAATTCAAGAAATGAGTAGAACCATGTCAAATGAACAAAACATACCTCAAAAGTTTTGGTGTCACGCTGTAGATACATCCACATATATCCTAAATCGAATTCTAATTAGACCATTCTTGAAAAAGACTCCATATGAGTTATACAGAGGAAAAAAGCCTACTTTAGGATATTTTAGAGTATTTGGAAGCAAGTGCTTCATTTTAAACACAAAAGATTATCTCACCAAGTTCGAACCAAAGTCATATGAAGGTGTATTTCTAGGATATTCACAAACTAGTAAAGCATATATAGTTTTGAACAAAGAAACCTCAAGAGTCGAGGAATCATTGAACATAACATTCGATGAAAGTCCACCTCCCTCTAAGACATCACCTTTAGTAGATGATGACTTAGTTGAAAGTCAAATGGTTGAAAACCAAGAAAACATTGAAAGTGACAAAGAAGATGAACCGGTCAAAAGAGAAATAGTTAATATCAAAGAAACCAAAAGTCATCCATTAGAAAACGTCATAGGAAAAATCAATGAAAGAACATTAAGGTCTAAAGCTCAAAACGAAAGTAATTTCTTTTGTTTTGTTTCAACAATTGAACCTAAAAATGTTAATGAAGCCATAAAAGATGAATCTTGGGTCATTGCGATGCAAGATGAATTAAATCAATTTGTTAGAAATGATGTTTGGACATTAGTGCCACAACCTAAAAATCAAACCATAATAGGTACCAAATGGGTTTTTAGAAACAAAATGGATGAAAATGGCATAGTGTCTAGAAACAAAGCTAGGCTAGTAGCACAAGGCTACAATCAACAAGAAGGTATAGATTACGACGAGACATTTGCACCAATAGCTAGGCTTGAGTCAATTAGAATATTACTTGCATATGCATGTGCACGCGACTTTAAACTATTTCAAATGGATGTAAAAAGTGCATTTCTTAATGGTTTTATAAATGAGGAAGTGTATGTAGCACAACCTCCCGGCTTTGCCGATTTTGAAAAACCAAATCATGTCTATAAACTTAAGAAAGCTTTATACGGACTTAAGCAAGCACCAAAAGCTTGGTATGATCGACTTAAGACTTTATTAGTTGACCATAAGTATACCATGGGCCTAGTAGACAATACTCTTTTCACCAAAAAAAAGGGATCACATATTATCATAGTCCAGATATATGTGGATGACATTATATTCGGTTCAACTTGTCAAGAGTTATGCGATGAATTTTCAAAAATCATGCATGACGAGTTTGAAATGAGTATGATGGGGGAACTTAACTTTTTCTTAGGTCTCCGAATTAAACAATTAGAAGATGGGATATTCTTCAACCAATCTAAGTATATCAAGGATATGCTTAAGAAATTTGGTCTTGAAGATTCAAAACCTATGAAAACACCAATGTCTTCTGAAACCAAACTCACCAAGGATGACGAAAGTGAATCCGTAGATAGCACTAAATATAGGGGAATGATTGGTAGTTTACTTTACCTAACGGCTAGTAGACCGGACATTATGTTTAGTGTTTGTCTATGTGCACGCTTTCAAGAAGATCCCAAAATATCCCATCTTGAAGCCGTGAAACGGATATTCAGGTACATAAAAGGCACTACACATCTAGGATTATGGTATCCCAAAGGGACGGGAATGGAAACCATAGTGTATGCCGACTCAGACCATGCCGGTGATTATGTTGATAGAAAAAGTACAAGCGGTATTTGTACTTTTGTAGGACATTGTCTCACCTCATGGTTTGCTAAGAAACTGATGAACTCAAATAAGTACATTTTATTACTATCATTTATCCTATTAATTTGACTTGTTTTACTATATTATGTATGAGGATTGATACTTAATCGTTTACTTTTGTAATTCTCAGGTAAAAACAAGCATTTGGTGAAACTTGGCGATTTTGGACTAATTATGGAGCAAAACATGCATAAAGTTAAGAGTCTACTGAAATGAAGAAGATCAAGACTAATCTGCTCCAGATGCGCCGCATCTCACTCATGACATGCGCCGCATCTCTATCAAGATATCACCAGATACGATCCAAGATACAAGAGGACATGCGCCGCATCTAATCATGGAGTTACGCCGCATCTTCTGGCGGTGTACGAATATTCCTGAATATTATAATCTTGGACCCCACGCGAAGTTAAGTCAATGCGCCGCATCTACTTACTAGATGCGCCGCATCTTCCCTCAGACAGAAACTATAAATACCCCAAGACCAGACGAATTTCAAAAAAGGGCTTTTGGTCAGACATATATCAGAACCGAAGAGCAGAACCCTAGGACGAATTCAGTCAAGGAGGCAGCACAAGACACACCAAACGAAGATACAAGAGCTGTAAGAAAGTGCTGCATGTGTTTAATTCATTAAGTAGTTTTGTTTTATTGTATTAGCAAACTTTAATTCATCAGGATTGGTGGCTTGTGTAATGTGACAATGAAAGATTGCACTCCCTTTAATACTTGCTTTCCCATCAATTAAAGTTTATATGTTGATGTCTTTGGTTACTACTTATTAGTGCATTGATAACCTCTGTGTTTATTAGTGGCTTGCGGGCATTTGACTGCGGAAAATAATGTGGCTCCCACGGTTATTACTAAATTGATCACTTAGGAATAACTTTTAGACATAAGTAATCATTAAGGGTTTACTCGCCGATAAGATTAGGACCAACGAGAAAGGGTTAACTACATACACTTCATATAAAGCTATCAATAAAACAAGTGACAATCTACTTAATTATAAGGACAGCCCTCTTATTGTCTCGAGTATTTATCTGTGTACGTGTGTGCTACTTGCTGATTCGTGCCTATTGGTTTATTTTATTATTTAATTGCAAACAAATCGTGCCAGTCTCTCAGGCTGAAACCCCCTTGCGTTAGGATATTAAAATACTGATTAGAATAACGAGATAATACGTTCCACTCTTAGTGATCGACACTCTACTTACCATTATATTCATACTGACCGGGTACACTGCTCGTTAAGTGTGTGTGTTATTGATAAGTCGGCTAAATATAAATTTAAAACTTGAGTAGGCATTAACACTGCCAAAACTTTACTCCAACGCACGCCCATCAAGTTTTTGGCGCCGTTGCCGGGGAGTGAATTGTTATTATCTGTTAATTTGATTAGTATTTTAATTAGGTTTTTAATTTTTTTTTATCTAACCGCTAATTCTGTTGTTTATTAGATTAATTTGCATTCATTGTACTATTTTGCATATTTTCTGTTTTGTGTGTTATTTGTTTGCTTTTATTTGTGTTTATTTTCGTTTGTGTTTTTATTTGTTTTTATTTTTCGTATTTTTTGTGTTCTGCTATCGTTGTACTGAACTTAATCAAACTATACGGCGCATCTGATCTCTCAGATACGGCGTATTGCGTTTAATTTTTATAAAATACAACGCGTTTAATTAATTCGATATGACGCATCTTTCCCCAAGATACGGCGTATCTGTTTTTAAGGAAATTTTTTTTTCTAAACGTTAACGCCATACGACGCATCTGCTTTGGCAGATACGGCGTATCTATTATTTTAATTAAAAACAGTTTTCGAATTATTAAACAGATACGACGCATCGATCTCTGTCGATACGGCGTATCTTCTGAATCAAAAATCTTATATTTTGAAACGTAACGAAATACGGCGCATTAACTTTTGTTAATACGACGCATTTAATTTTAAATAAATATCGATTTTTGATAAATAAATTGATACGGCGCATTCTACTTTGTAAGCGGCGTATCTATTTTCTGAATAAAAGTCTGATTAAATTTTAACGATTATAAGATACGGCGTATCCAACTTTTAGGATACGGCGCATCGTCAGCTGATATCAGCAACTTTTATTTTACTTTGATTGTTTCACTCTTCTTTTGCACGAGTAAGTTTTATTTCAGGAAGATGGACAATCCGGATATTACAATGGAAGAATATCTCAGGTTTATAGAGGAAAGAACCTTGAGCAATAATCTGGTGTATGATTGGAAAAGAGCAAGATATGGTGCACAAGCCATTGAGACGAAAGAAATCACTATGGAAGAATACTTGATTTTAGGACAAGAAAAGTCAAGGAAAGAAAGAAACAAATTGCCATTTCAACATACTTGGTGTATGTCAAATGATGATGAAGAAGATTCATATACCGTGAAACCAATTCCGGCAATTGTTATTGATAGTACTTTTTCTCCGGAGATTGCACAAGATGATGATGTGTATACGGAACCCTACGTTGAAGAATATTCTGCAATCGTATTACCACCATTAGACAATCCGACGGATGAAGATGAAAAGTATTCTAATTTTGATTTCGAACCATTTGACGCCATAGTTTATAATGACATACCTCAGCCAGATTTTGACCCAACGAGGGATTTTGAAGAAATCTGGGATTACTTATTTAAGGATGAAATTCAGGACGATGCTAAAATTGCAAGACCACTAGTTGAAGATGGAGATTCACAAGATGAATTGGAGTCACTTACAACACAAAGTGGTACAAATTTATTTAATATTATTAATCCCGTTACTAATAATCTTGCTAGTTTTCCTAAATAGGTTGCAAAACAAAAAGATGATGAGGTGAAATTTATTGCACTACCTATTGAAGCACCTGTGATCAACCCGTATTTGGTGGAGCTCGAAGAAGAGTTTGGTGATGAGCTCTTAAACATTGCTATGATTGATGAAGATGATGATTCCGACCCTATGAAGTATATAGAGGAACTCGAACTTTTACTTGCCAAAGACACTTTCTCACCTTCTGCGGAAGTCAAGGGACGCCTTACTACCAAAGAGACTAACCAAGAAGAAAGGAGACTCATTTTTCCTCAACATACTACTCTTTCAGATGAAGTGGTCAAGTCATCCAATTTATCAACCAAACCGGGTATGAATAGGAAAGATATACATGTATTGCCAAGGTATAATCTTTATGTATTTCTTCCATCTTTAATAGCAAATGTACACTCTTTTCGTGTTTATTGCTATTATCACCCGCACTTGATCCCAAGTAGGGGGAACAACACCCTATTACACAGTAAATAAGGGTGGAGTCAGGCTCGTGACTCGAACAAAAACAAGCGCTTCGTGGGAGGCAACCCATGCTTATCTTTTTTATTATTCTGTTTTTGTGTCGAGTCAGTCAGGCCGCAGAGGATACGGCGCATCTCAATCCTGAGATGCGACGCATCTCCTGCACTGGTCATATCTTACTTTATTTTTCTGCATTTTTTATTTTCGACTTTAAAACTTTTTATAAGTTTATTTCAATGCGGCGCATCCCTGGTTAAGGATGCGGCGCATCTTCTATTCTGATCCATATTTATTCCAGGCTTGATACAGCGTATCTTCTTCTATAAGATACGGCGCATCGACTGACCTGATGATTTTCAGTTTTAATTTTTAAGTTTTATTTTTTCTAACTACTAATGTATTATGCAAGTTTGAACCTTTCTTAACTTAGGTGTGTTTTAAAGCCTTGGTGGTATTATAGATTCCTGCATTTCCTGTGGATACATCTATTATGAAGCTTAAACGTTCTCATCCACAAGAAAGATGATTTTTGCTCTATACAAATGGAGGATCATACCGAGCAAATCTCAGGGGAGTTTTTCTGTTCTAATTCTTTTATTTTCCAGTTTTTAACCTTTTATACAAACAACGAGGACGTTGTTTAACTTAAGTGGGGGGATTGGAGAATTAGAACACTTAACACTTACTTGTCCTAAACTTTTCAAAATATGCTTAAAATGTGCTTAATATATCAAAATTAAATTTTTTTTAGCATGTTTTTGTTTAAAGTCTAAGTTGCATTGCTGCACACATGACGTTATTTTCAAAAATTGTGATTTTTCAAAATTCACAAATCTATGAGTGTGCCGGTGACTTGTAAACTTTAGAACTTGGCTTGTATACTATTCAAGACCACCATAATAAGTATTATTTATATAATTGGAATGACTTGTCTAAATTGGTAAAATTTCTAGGATTACACCCAAAAAGCCTTATATGTTATGTGTTATTAGCTAACTACACTGGTTAGTTAACCCCCGTATAAACCCTTTTGTTACTCTCACCTTTAGAGTAAGATACCCCTAGAAAAACACTCAGAGCCATTCCTTTCGTTTCTTACACCTTTGTTAAAATGTTTCGTTACACCCTTACACCTTAGCCTACCCTGTAGATTAAAATCCGTGGTTGGTTAATTGCTTTAGGCAAAGTGTGTTTCCTTACATTACCTGTGTTCGCGTGCGTAATTCATTATCTATGGTTAGGTCGGGAAATTGCACAATGCAATTGGAGTGAAAGTAAATATTGTATATCTTTGAGTTTCGTGTGTTTACTACTTTCACTATTACCGTTATTTCTGAAGTCATGAAAAATATGGAAAAATTATCCAGAATTATCATTATAGTGATGTGGTGAAATTTTACACATCTTTGTTTATGTTAAAAAAAAAAAAAAAAAAATGGAAAAAAAATAAGAAAAGAAAAAGAAAGAAGAAAGTTGGAAGATTGATAAACCAACGATGTAAAGTTATGTAAGTGGTCGATATCACCACTAGTTGTTGTATATTATATCTATGGATTGAATGGGAGTTGGCAGTTATGGGAACACCAACTAAAGGTTTATTCTTTGATTAAGATCTTGTTGAGTATAATTCGTGTCTACCTAAAGCGTGTGTTTCAAGTGTTAAAGCGTGAGTTATTCGATGATATGAGTCTTATTCATGGGATGGGTGGGATAGTGATTAACCACACTTAGGATTTTAATTTATTTGTTTTGTTTATTTTTCATTTTACACCAATTTATATCCCAAATGTTATCCATGCCCTTTATTATTCTTTACCCAACCAAACCTTTGATTTATTGAGATTAGGGATTTGAGCAATCTTAAGTATCGTAGTCGTGGATTCGGCTATGTATTTATGATTTTGTCGCCCTTTTTGATATATTATTATTGGTGAAGTTTGGACCTATCTTTAGCCTATTCGAGTTAAGGATTTGAGCAATTGCAAGTATCGTGTTCGTGGATTCGATCATGTATTTGTGATTTTGTCGCCTTTTCTGGAATTTGAGATCGATAGTGAAAGAGAATAATTAACCCTTAAGCCTACAAACCCTTTTTACCGCTTTAGACTTGTTATTCCTTAGCTTTAGTGGAGGAGATGTGTATACTTGCCAAGCTTATGATAGAATATTCGTCACGACTGGACAGTTAAACGATTAGATTTGCTTTTATCGACTTATTTTACTTTACTTCTAATTCGTTAAGTGTTTAGTTGTGTGATTATGAAATAAACGAATACATGCTTAAATATAAAAATAAATCCTAACATCTTTTAGGATACATTTTCATAAGAGAAATTCTAAGGTTTACTTGGGGACAAGTAAAGTTCAAGTGGGGGGATATTTGATGAACTCAAATAAGTACATTTTATTACTATCATTTATCCTATTAATTTGACTTGTTTTACTATATTATGTATGAGGATTGATACTTAATCGTTTACTTTTGTAATTCTCAGGTAAAAACAAGCATTTGGTGAAACTTGGCGATTTTGGACTAATTATGGAGCAAAACATGCATAAAGTTAAGAGTCTACTGAAATGAAGAAGATCAAGACTAATCTGCTCCAGATGCGCCGCATCTCACTCATGACATGCGCCGCATCTCTATCAAGATATCACCAGATACGATCCAAGATACAAGAGGACATGCGCCGCATCTAATCATGGAGTTACGCCGCATCTTCTGGCGGTGTACGAATATTCCTGAATATTATAATCTTGGACCCCACGCGAAGTTAAGTCAATGCGCCGCATCTACTTACTAGATGCGCCGCATCTTCCCTCAGACAGAAACTATAAATACCCCAAGACCAGACGAATTTCAAAAAAAGGGCTTTTGGTCAGACATATATCAGAACCGAAGAGCAGAACCCTAGGACGAATTCAGTCAAGGAGGCAGCACAAGACACACCAAACGAAGATACAAGAGCTGTAAGAAGGTGCTGCATGTGTTTAATTCATTAAGTAGTTTTGTTTTATTGTGTTAGCAAACTTTAATTCATCAGGATTGGTGGCTTGTGTAATGTGACAACGAAAGATTGCACTCCCTTTAATACTTGCTTTCCCATCAATTAAAGTTTATATGTTGATGTCTTTGGTTACTACTTATTAGTGCATTGATAACCTCTGTGTTTATTAGTGGCTTGCGGGCATTTGACTGCGGAAAATAATGTGGCTCCCACGGTTATTACTAAATTGATCACTTAGGAATAACTTTTAGACATAAGTAATCATTAAGGGTTTACTCGCCGATAAGATTAGGACCAACGAGAAAGGGTTAACTACATACACTTCATATAAAGCTATCAATAAAACAAGTGACAATCTACTTAATTATAAGGACAGCCCTCTTATTGTCTCGAGTATTTATCTGTGTACGTGTGTGCTACTTGCTGATTCATGCCTATTGGTTTATTTTATTATTTAATTGCAAACAAATCGTGCCAGTCTCTCAGGCTGAAACCCCCTTGCGTTAGGATATTAAAATACTGATTAGAATAACGAGATAATACGTTCCACTCTTAGTGATCGACACTCTACTTACCATTATATTCATACTGACCGGGTACACTGCTCGTTAAGTGTGTGTGTTATTGATAAGTCGGCTAAATATAAATTTAAAACTTGAGTAGGCATTAAAACTGCCAAAACTTTACTCCAACGCACGCCCATCAGAAACAAACAGCCCTTGCAATATCAACAACTGAAGCCGAGTACGTATCAACAGGAAAAGCTTGCCAACAAGCACTGTGGATGAAACAAGCTCTCTTCGACTATGGAATCGAACTCAACGACATTCCCATACTTGGCGACAACAAAGGAGCTATCGACCTCAGCAAAAATACAGTTCAACATGCTAGAACCAAATACATTGAAATACGACACCACTTCCTACGCGACAATGTTCAGAAGGGAAACATCTCAATCGAGAAAGTATCCTCAGAGGACAACATTGCCGACATCCTCACAAAACCCCTTAAGAGAGAACCTTTCAACTATCTTAGACTAGGTTTAGGATTAATGGAACCTAGTGAGTAGATAAAACGTTAGCTCAAACCTTAGATTAACCAAACACAGCAATAACCCAATTTTGTGTTCTGATCCTGCGGATCCAAACGACAACAAGGGCGGATCCCTTGTTTTGGATCCGCCAGATCCGTGGCCTGTTGAGCTTCTTTTCTGTATATTAAATAAACTTCCTGTACTATTCATCACACTTCCCAAAACATAAACACCTACTAGAACTCGACCATTATCACACCAAATTCACAATTTAGGCCATCTTTCACAACCAATTTGTACTTCAATCATCACTGTAAGTATCTTTATCATGTCTACATTCCTGATCTGCGTCTAGGATTTCTATTTCATGCACAAAACCAAAACTTGGGGTTTATGCATAATTCTTGTAAAATCATGAAGCATATTTACTGAATTGCATAACAAATCATGTTTTTCATAGTTAGGAATTGCACATCATATGGCATTATCATAATTCATCAAAAACCCCATGAGAAATTTTTGCTAAAATCTTCTCACGACTAGGAAAAACAGTTTTTGGACATTGTTCATACAAATACAAAAACGTTATGTTTTAAACATCACTTGCATAATGTCTCTTGATTGCTAAAGGGAATACATAACTAATATGTATTTTCGGGTACATTCAAATGAAGCTACATTGAAGTAGGAGCGTTTGGGTTATCTCTCGTTTTATCATAAAACTTGCATAAACAAAATTTTCGTGCATCAAAAGGAGTCGAGATAACCGTACCTCCACATTGTCCCCATGTAGGCACACACTAGACATATATACGTATTTTTGATAATTTCAACTAAACTATATATCTTTCGTGTCTAGGATAATCATGCCTCCCGCAACTAATTATGATCACAAAGAAACCACCAAATACCTACCTAAACATCACAAAACCAAAGGACTTAGTGAGGAACAAGTTGAAATATTCAAAGCCTTAGAAAAACGGTACGTACACGAGGGTAGAGCCGTAGAACCCTCATTCTATGAAGGTACCATTCTCCGCGAACAATTATCCGCGATTCATTTCGATAGTCTTTTATACATCTATGAGCCCATCATCCCTAGGTTCATTCTCGAGTTCTATGCTAGTGTAGGACTTAGTTCAAATGATTATGGATACATGAATATCCATTTCAAAGTCAACGGGTTTCAATTCAATATTCCTTTAGATCAATTTGGAGATGTCTTAGGAGTTCCAAATCAAGGAACTTGTTTGTATTCGGACAAGTGGTCATTAACCATTCTAGAGTCTAATCTTGATCGAACAGCACCATATGCTACACCTTTAACCGTAAAAAAAAACCATTCATGAGCATCTCCTTTTGCCTAGGAACAACCAAACTAGGTTACACCGAGGTCGTCAAGGATATAGAGATCCATTTGCCATGGAACTTAATGAACTTAAGCCTCAGTTTAAGAAGCTTGAAGAAGTTTTGAGGGCAAATGTCATAAGCACCATAGGGAATCGAGACCATATCAACGCATGTCTTTGTTATATGATGTATTGTGTGTCAAACCATCAACCGTTCAACCTTGCTTACTATATCGCCAAAAGAATGGCCGATATTCCTGTTTAAGGTACCACCGCAATGCCCTACGGGATGCTTTTGACCCGTCTCTACAAAGCTTTTGCACCCATTCCTAGAAATGCTTTAGGATTTGTTCCCGACTACACCGAGATTCCACACACCTTTGTTCCTTTAAGTGATCATCGGGTAGCCATAGGAAAGGGAAAACGAGCTTATCCACCTACATCATCATCATCATCATCATCCATGAGTGAAGAGGATGGTTTGCCAAACTCTAGGATCTCACCACCCGAGTACTTGAGTCAACTTCCTCCAATCCCGAACGAATCAGCGGAGTTTAAACAAACCAAAGGAATGGTGAAGAATTTGGGCCGTTGGATCATGAAGCTCCACAAGAAAATGAGCAAGAAGTGAATTATTGGGAGTGTTTGGTATTAGATATTTTCAAACAATGATGTGTTGAACTTGTGTGTTTCTTTAGATATTATGTTAGTACTTAACTTGTACGTGAACTAACTTAACATTGCAGGTCGATAACACTTGTTGTTATCAATTTTCCGAGATTAAGCCACTGTTTGGCTTAACCACTTTTATGGTAAGATATTATGATCGAATTAATCTATGTGCAAACGTATGCTAGAACCCGTATTTTTAGTTTTATTCTATCACATATTAGTAGTTACATATGTTTTAGGAGAATTTTCGGGATTTGAACGAATAACGAAAAATTTGACATATGTTATGTTTAAATTAGCACCCTTTGATTGGCGGATTTGGCGGATCCCAGAATTTGGATCCGCCTGTTATGCACTTTGGCTCCGCCATCTCTCAGCTTGCGGATTTGGCGGTACCTGTTAGGAATATAAATATTCAGTTGAAGACTCGGTCACCCCGAGTACTTAGTAGCACATCATAGCTCGTAGGATAATTAGTAATATTATTAGTAGTTTAGTTATTATTAATATTGTGGAGTGGGTCGGGTCTTTACCCACTGTCAGCTCGCTCCACAGCCCACTAGGGGCACCCTATGTAAGAACTATATAAAGCCCTCTCCACCAAAGGAGAGGGTTGGACCTCATTTGCTTATCAATCTAATATCACATTTGTTTCTCTCTCTACAAAGGTTCCATCTCTTTCTCTCTCTACAAAACACCATTCGATCCAATCTCTAGTCCCAAACTTGTGTTTCTTTGTTAGTGAATATCCTACAATTGGTATCAAGAGCCATGGTTAGGTTCACATAAGGGTTTATTCACATATTCGTAGTGTTTTGGGACAATCTTGGTTCGAAAAGTTTTTTTTTCTTAAAAGTCCATTTTGTGCTTTGTTTTGTTGGTAGAAGGTGTTAGATCTTGTACTTTCGAGCTTAGGGTTAACATAGGAGTTGTTCTTGGTGCTTGGAATCACATTTTGTGGCTTGGTGTGGCTGTTTTTGGAAGATTCGAAGGGTAGTACTTTGTGTTCTTAGTTGCGTTTTGTACTACTGAGGTTGTTTCTTAGTAGCGTTTTGTGTCTCGTGGGGTAAAGAAAGGTAGCGATTTGTGTTTCCTCAAAGTTGCGGCTTGTCTTCTTACCGGATTTGGCAAAAAACGACAAAACGCTACGATAGCGACTTGTCTGGCGTGTAGTGAAGTTGCGTTTTGTCCTTGATAGTGACAGCTCTGTCTTTTTGTGACTTGCGGTTTGTGTTTCAGAAGGTTGCGACTTGTTTGTTGCGTTTTGTGTTCTCAGAGGTAGCGACTTGTGTGTTGTGGCTTGTGTTTTCAGAAGTTGCGACTTGTTTGTTGCGTTTTGTATATTCAGAAGTTGCGACTTGTCTGTTGCGGTTTGTGTTCTCAGAAGTTGCGACTTGTCTGTAGCGTTTTGTATACTCAGAAGTTGCGACTTGTCTATGGCGATTAGTGTCAATCAAGGTTGCGATTTGTCCTATTTCCAAAAGTTGCGGTTTGTATTGCGGGGTGAAAGTGACAGCTTTGACTGGTCAAAGTTGCGTTTTGACAAAGTTGCGTTTTGACCAAAGTTGACTTTTTACGTCAAAACTTCAAACGGCTATAACTTTTGAACCGTAACTCCGTTTTCAGGCCACGACCTGTCAAAATGACCGTGAGACCGAGGAGAAGGACATGTTGAAAGAATTCATTCAACCTAACTTTCAAAGCCCGAAATCGCTCCAGAAAGAAGTTATCGAGCTGTGAAGTTGTCAGACCATAATTTCACCGTAACAACTTGCATCAACCAAACCAAATCGCAACTTAACAACAGATCATCAAGTCCACCAAACCTTCATCATAACACATATCAAGCATCATTTCACGGTTTATTCTTGATTTTGTAAAATCCCGCGAAAGAATCTATTTCTCGGTTTAAATCATAGAATTGTAAATCCCGTGCACGTTAATATCATGTCAAGTACTTCAGATTCTGCCATATCTGAGATACTCAGATTGTACAATATGATTGACAAACAAAAGGTTCCCAAAGATGTACAACAGATAAACGTGTTTGAGTATGTTAGTGCCAATAGAGACTCTATTAGCTCGAATTCTCAAGAGAAAGAGCTTCATCAGCCACAGACAAACGTTGTTGAGTCAGATACTGCTAGGAACAACGTGCAACATGAGAAACACAACGAAGCATCGGCTGAACCTAATGGGGTATCTTCTGTCATTAATAATGATAATGTGTTGCATGAACAAAAGATTCCCGACAAAGTACAACAGACAAACGTTGTTGAGTCAGATGTTGCTAATATGGGAAATAGCGATGTTATCCCATATGAACAATTTGTGAAGCACAACGAAGCGTCTATTGTACCTAGTTGTGCATCCTCTGTTCTAAATGATGACTGTGTGCTGCATGAGAACACTGTGTTTGTCCCTGATGATATCTTGACCACTAAACTTAACATATATAAAGAACAAGTGGCCTTGTATGAACAGCGTGCTAAGTTTGAACTAACAGAGCGTGAGCAGAAAATGGAAAGTCAAATGCGTACACTTATTTCAAAGCATAATGTTAGGGAAGAAACATTAAAACTAGAGTTGAATTCTTTGAAAACTCAGCTGGATCAGACTGTTAAGCAAAAACAGGAAGCTAAAAAATGTATAAATACACTAAAGCAAGAATTCAAAGATAAAGAAACACAACTCTTAAATGATGTCTCCAGACTTGAAACCTTAAAGAATAAGCTTGAGGATAAGTTGTACACACAAGACCAAACCAGACAGACTGCCCAAATGATGCATAAGCACAAAAAGCTAAGTGATAAGCACAGTGAAAGTAATGTAGGTGAACCTAAATTAGCTCTCCTTATGACTGCTAAAGTAGCTCAACCTGCCTTATACGATGCCAATGTGATGATCATGCCCAATCATGCACCCCCTGAGCATTATTCTTTGAAAGAAAGTGAGGAGATAGAAGATAGAAATAGGGAAAGAATGAATGAGAAACTGAGGGATCCCGAATGCATAGCCAAACGAGTAATAGTCAAGCCCCATGATTATTATGAGGAGAATCCTTTGACTGTGTTTGCTCCTCAAAAGAAGTTAACACCTGAACAAATATTTTGGTCACAAGATATAGAAAAGCTAAAGGAAGATAAGCTTAAAGCCAACACCCCATACATTAGAAAAGTTGCGTCCATAACGGTGTATCCTCCCAATACACCTAGGAATTTGGTTCCTTTGTCTCTTCCCACTGAATGCAAAACCTTAATTAGCTTATACGTGCTTTGGCAACTATTTGCTGATTTTGATAAAACATGTAAGAAGAGAATCACACCAACCGGAATTACTGAGGGGGAAAGGTGTTTTGAGCATGCAAAAAGGTGTTACTTAACTGAGGTCATGCCATTCTTTAAACTACTTAAAGAACATTTTGAAGGGATGCAAACTGCCCTTAAAACCGAAATAAATGAAATGAAAGTAGTGTTTAAAGATATGGAAAATGAGGTAACTCAATGTGCAATAGAACTTAAGAGTCGTGAAATTGAAAGGAAAAACATACTCATCGCCAATGACAACCTGATTGCTAGATGTATTGCGCAAGATGTGTTTTATACTGCTACTGATTCTGCATTATCTGCTTGTCAATTTCATGAGTATGCTATTGCTTTAGATGTTACCCAGAATCGTGTTGTTGAGCTTGAGGGGGAGAATTTGAAATTGCTTGAAAAAATTCAAAATGATGACCATGATAACATGGTTAAACGTTTTTCAAAACTAGAAGTTGATTATCTGAATTTGCAACTCAAACATCAACACTTAGAAGAAAAATGCAAAATATCAAATGTCAAGACATCCTCGGATGCTCCTGAGTTTGATACATATTTTGAATTAAGCAAACGTGATGAAAAAATTCAAGCTCACACAAACACGATTCGACTGTTGAGGGCCCAAGTTGCCAAATTGAAATCCAACAAATGTGATGTGTATGGCACCAATAAACCTTCGTCTTCAGATTCTCAGAATTTTCAATATCAAGACACCATCAACAAGTTACATTATGAAAATGAGTGTTTTCGAGAAGAAAATT
Source organism: Artemisia tridentata subsp. tridentata (assembly GCA_021014915.2). NCBI lineage: Eukaryota > Viridiplantae > Streptophyta > Magnoliopsida > Asterales > Asteraceae > Artemisia > Artemisia tridentata. The sequence continues at coordinate 339,282,586 of CP139503.1, read as the reverse complement.
CTAAGATTAAACAGCATTACAAAGAGTTATATGACTCAATTAAAGTTACAAGAAATAGTCATAATGAAAAGATAACTTCTTTGCTAAATGAAATTGAGAATCTTAAGACTCAGGTGAAAGGAAAAATGCCAAGTACATCCTGTAATTGTGTTGCATCAAAGGTTTCTGCTTGTAAAATGTACGATGTTGATGTGGGGCCTATTTCATTTCCCATGAGAAACAACAGACCTGTCCATCAAATGTACCTCTGTCACCTTAGGGATGGACTTGACACTCTTCGTGAGGTTGTGGAAGAGGACAGAATAGGAAAACCACTCGATAAGGCAGTAGGTTATGCCTGCATCCTCACAAAAAGGATTCAGGAACAGTTAGAATATGCCATTAGCACGGGCCCTAAGTCTCACAACCAAAGAGATAGAATAGTTGCATCATCATCCACAATTAAGAACAAGCATGTAACCTTTGAGGTACCTTTGGAAACTTCAGATCCCAGCACATCAAAACATGTTCAGCAACCAGAAGTGAAAAAGACTAAGATTCCCATCAGTTCCTCTACAGGAGTTAATAGTGACACTAAAGCTAGCAAGTCAAAACCTAGGATAAACATAAAGAATTCTAGGACTTCACCAGCTAAAAGTGTTCCTAAAAAGAAAGTAGAAGACCACATGAGGAACAATAAGTCAGAATTGAGCAAAAAGAATCATAATTCAAACCCTAATTCACTTTGCAAAACATGTAATGAATGTTTAATTTCGCGCAATCATGATAAATGTGTTGAGAAATTTCTGAAGTTTTCCAACAAACCCCCAGTTAAGAAAGTTTGGAGAGCTAGAGAAATTAAGCAAACTTGGAAAGAAACAGGAAATAGGTTTGCTAAAGTTGGTTACCAATGGAAGCCCACTGGAAGGAAATTCACTTTAGGAGAACAGTGCCCTTTAACTAGGATAACTAAATCTAAAGTAGTGCCTGTACGTCAATGGAAGCCAACTGGAAGGAAATTTCCTGTAGGAGAACAGTGCCCTTTAATTAGGTCTACTTCCACTAGCATTCCAACTCCTACTGAGACTCGGGCGAATGATGCTTCTGTTCCCACTAACCAACTGGACCCCAACTTAAATTGGGGATCCGGCACTCCAAACTCTCCATTTTTGTCTGTTTTCAAATGCAGGTCGTACGGATTGTCCTTTGACATTTGGACTCAGGCTGCTCACAACATATGAGGGGAATCATAATGACGTCTGAATACATCAGTTCAGGCCTCGCTCTTCAATGACAATGGCGTCTGCTGACATCTCTTCAGGCCCCGTTCATCAAAGAAAAGAAAGGCGTACGCTTAAGTGCGCTTTATCTTCGGAAGAAGAGAAATCTTCTTGTTCATGACCATTCTCGTCAACAAGCTTCATGTTCTTCAAATGCTCATTCAGTCACCAAAGTGGATCAACATATATTGATGGTATTCTTATTCACTCGTTCAATCAAAAATTGCAGTTGGCAGTCATATGCAATTTTTGAGGGGGAGAAGGGTGAATAAACTACATGGTGATTGAAATTTGAGTAATGGTCATACGACTCTCCTGATTTCTGACTATTATCATCATAAAGCTTCATACTTTCTCCATGCTCGTTCAGATATCAAGTGGATCTACCTCCAACAGATTGGACGTTTATTCACTCAATCAAAAATGGCAACTTCGAATGCAATTTTTGAGGGGGAGAAGCGTGAACGGTGGACCAACCTCATATACACTTGTTCAATCAAAAATGACATTCTCATATGCAATTTTTGAGGGGGAGAAGTGTGAACAAGTGAGTGAACAAACAATCACTTGTTCGGCATCTAATTGTGACTATGGAGTTGATCAAATATCACTTTGTTGAGGTTGAAGTTAACTTTCTCAAAGGCGTGATCTTATTCTATCTTAAAGTCGGGGTTGGTTGGATGCATGACCTTCAATGATAACTTGCTCGTGCTTAAGATTTAAGTTGAAGACTTAGGTTATCTAGTTACCAGCAGTCGGGGTAACTATCACTTAAAGGAGTTACGATGTAGTACTCAATGTCACACGCCGATGATGTTGTGGATAATCGTAAGAGGTGTTAATGTCTCATACCTTGGTTGGGTATTGAGTACTTAGAGATTTGCGTGGAGCACTAATTCTCTACACCGTTCTTCCAACATTAGTGCAAGTTCAAGTCACGAGAATGGGGAATTCTACTTCAGTTTCAAGTTTGGTATATCGGGTTTGCTTCATCAGTTATCAATTCAGATGGCCTACTTAAGGGTTGGTAAAGATAGTCAGAAAGTGCTTCGGTAGCGGTTGATTCTCACTTGATACATTTGAGCTAATTTTGTTCTTCTCACAAGATTTCAAGTATTTGTGCGTAAAATGTGTTGCTGATTCTGAGGTATCAAAACCAGCAAGGGGGAAGGAGACATACATCTGAACGCACAACGAGTACACATGATGAACTTTATACTGTTTCTTAAATGAAGTTATTCCGGGAAGACAAATGTCATAACCGCAGAGAAAATCAGTGTTTTAACTCGTGAGTCTTGATGTATTATTCCAACTACGTGGGGGAAGATATGTATGAAACAGTTTCTGATAATTAAAGAGGTACACAATTGTATGATGACTTCTGGTTAGTCGGTATCCTACTGAAGGAAATGTGTTCATCCAGGACTTACTTGGTTTTCACGGTACTGTCTTGGTGTTATCATTTCGACTACACACGGGATAAATTGCTTACACTCGGGACTTAGTTGACTTTGGTGTAACAATTCTCATCTGCAATTTCCTGAAGGGAGAAAAGGGGATTTCTAGGTCTTAATTGATCTTGATGTTACGTTTTCGACTTCATTAATGGGATTGAGTGTGTACTTCGGGTTTTCGGGCTTCATACAATGAGACTGTTTGAATCTCTTCAACTACTTGGGGGGAAGTGGTCTCTGGATACTTTTGGTAGGTATTTCTTCAGTCTTCAACGGGAAGAAATGTGAGAACAATTATTCAAATGTGAGATGATTCGTTGCTGATCTATTTGAGGATCCCCGAACGGAGAATCACGATGATTATTCTTAAAAAGGAGCAGCAATACTTGATGTGGTTTGCTACGGTTTTCGTTGTACACTTACCTTATGTAAGCTTGAAAGAGAGCTTAGAATCTGCTCAGTAAGAAGATTGTCGGCTTGAGGGGAAGCTATCAAAGCTGTACATTGGGAAGGCTCAAGTTCCGTCGATTATTCAGGAGCCTCGAAAGCTTTGGTGGTGAAAGTTTAAGAGATGTTGACTACAGATGTCTACCACATACTGAAAGTATCCTCATTTTGGTATTCATGTTATCATCGTCTTAAACTGAAACATATTGTTTGTACATATTTTATACCAAACTGTAAATAGAAAATTATAAAAACAGATAATTGTAAATAGAGAAACTTAAACCCAGAAAAACCATAAAAATCAGAAAATTAGAAAATACCAAAAATAGTTTCACCTAGGCATGTCTTCTGTTTATCGATAACATTTACGGACTTAGAAATGTCATTCAATAATGGCACGGGTCTTTAAATGAAGCTCGAGCAGAAGTTAAAATGGATTGTTAAAACATGTCTAAATGGCTTGCTATTACTTCAGATAGCAACCCGCGCTTCTAAATGGGGAAAGCACGTCGCCAAAAATACGGCTGTTCCTCCAACTGGGTGATGTTCACCTGGGCATGGATTACTTTATATCCATGTTTCGTCCGATCTGATGTACGTTTCAGTGCGTCATTTCGTGTATAAGAAGAGAAGTCTTCTTTACATCAGACTCTTTATCTTCTTTGATTCTTCAAGAGAGTCTTGATGTTACACAAGGTGGTAAATTGAATTAAATTTTCACAAATACTCGTCGCTCAATTGAATGACTACAGCTCTTTAAATAGAAAACGGGTCATTAATTGAGGGGGAGAATATTTGTTCAAATTTCTGACACCTTGCCAAATTTGTGCAACATCAGCAGTGACACTCTCTCGTGGTTTAAGGGGGAGCATAGTATGCTCCGAAATCAGAATACATTCAAACCTGACCACATTTTCTCCCAAATTTTCTAAACATATTTAAATCAATTGGGATCACAAATCTCAAGTGGTTTGAAATTTTTGATCGAGGGAGAGAATGTGATTTAAATATGAAATTCTGATGAAAAGTGTGATCTTTTGAAACTCAAGCGTAGGCTCTCCCATATGTGCCAAACCTTTTCGTATATCGATGCACATATTGAGGGGGAGCAAATGATTTGTGATGGCAATTGTGAAAGAATACCAAAGACCGACCATTTTACTTTATGTACTGGAGTTATAAGGATGGTAAGGTTAGGTATTAGTTCCCATGATCCAGCCAGAACCGGAGGGATCTACCCAGGGACAATCCACTAGTTAGTGTAGAAGTCCTTAGGTATGATTATAAAAAAGGAGAAAAAGTGAATAAGGGAAGAGTGCCGACTGAGATGGAGCTAGTGCTGGAACAAACCCAACAAGGTACTAGTAATGAAGTCTCGGTAAGCGCTGAAGGGGTTGAAGAATGAAAAAGAAATGTAAAGATAAAGGGTGAAAAGAAAGAAGCCCTCCTTACATCTTAGGCAGAAACCGGGTCAACACATATGCTATCAGAATCACTTAGTTGATTGCTGGCATTGAAGACAAAGTATCATGGACCCAGTGATACGCTGCACAACCCTCCCTAGCCACTCAAGGTCCCTCAAAGGATTCTTGTTTCACTTGTCACGGAGATCAATAAATTGCTATCATCTTTCTCACTCCGAGTTAGATGATATTGAAAAGGTGGCAGTCCTCTCCAGCCTCCGATTACTAAATCAAAACGCACTATTGAGTCTAGAGCCCAGAGATCATCAATAAATCTCGTTAGGACACACTTCCAATATGCTTGCTGTTTCACACAATGTGGAAAGCAAGGAAATATATGTTAAGAGTCCTACGCATTATCCTTGTGGTATTGCCAGAACATCCGGGTGATACTTAAAGTAATCACAATGAAGATGGAAATCCTTCTAGAGCCAACATCAAACAAGCTCTTGGTGGGTGACATGTGAGATCCTTCATGGATCATGCTTGTGACAACTGGAAAGAAACGATGGGGCGATTCAAATTTGAATCAAACCTGTTCCAGGATATGGATTGACGGATGCTTTTGGAAAACCCTTCAATGTGCTCATCAAATGAATTTCGAGCCGCATTGATTGTGAAAATTTTCAAACAAAAGTATTTATGACAGAAATGTGATTTAATGTGTAAAACTCTTGTCGTGTTGCACAAAATGTTTATCCAGTGACACGCAAGTGATTTTTCTAATCAATTTCTCGTCAATCAGTGAGTGTTTAATTCACTGATTCACTCTACCATGCTGTCTGCTTTGAGACGTTCCGGTATGAGAACATGCTTAGTATGATGATTCTGACATTAATTTGTTGGAAGACTCATTACTACTAGCTGGAAATTCCTGTCAAGGAGAATCTTCTTTAAAGGGGATTCTACCTGATCACAGGTCAGTCTTCACAGAACCGAAGGTTAAATCCAACCGCCACATCGAACGAATGACAAAGCCATATTCGTTCTCCAACTTTATTGCTAACTGTTTTATTTCAGATTCATATAAAGATGGCGATGGTGGTTCCTGATTCCAGCAGAGACGTGTCAATCCACTCTCCATGCTCACTCTTCCAATTCATTATCAAAGACATCATGATAGTTGAAAGACCTACAATACCGCTTCTGCAACTCTGATGAAATCTATCATGATCCAGAAAAAGTGTGAGCATGCGAGTCCAACGGTCACAACAAATCACATGGAGGCATTACTACAATGGATGAGCTCAGAGATTTATGGTGGCCGATGATCTCAAAGAAGGCTCCAAGATCACAACTTCTCATGATGACGAAGCCACAAGATGACTTGAAGACATATGTTGGATGATAACTTCAAAGAATACTCAAAGATCATCCAAAACAAAAACAGTCATCGCAAGTTCACTGCTGAAGGCACAAAGATTTTTGAAGTTGAAGAATCAAGGTCTACGAGCTATGAAGTCAAGATTCAAGGATAGAGTGCTAGAATTCAGAACATTAATTCCGGGGTGACCTCCCTTAGGGGGAGATTGTTAGGAATATAAATATTCAGTTGAAGACTCGGTCACCCCGAGTACTTAGTAGCACATCATAGCTCGTAGGATAATTAGTAATATTATTAGTAGTTTAGTTATTATTAATATTGTGGAGTGGGTCGGGTCTTTACCCACTGTCAGCTCGCTCCACAGCCCACTAGGGGCACCCTATGTAAGAACTATATAAAGCCCTCTCCACCAAAGGAGAGGGTTGGACCTCATTTGCTTATCAAGCTAATATCACATTTGTTTCTCTCTCTACAAAGGTTCCATCTCTTTCTCTCTCTACAAAACACCATTCGATCCAAACTCTAGTCCTAAACTTATGTTTCTTTGTTAGTGATTATACTACAGTACCCAAATAAGGGATCCGCCTTTGTTGTTGATTGGATCCGCAGGCTTCAACAGTAATCTTTTTCAAAAATTCCCGACTAATACCGATCCATAAAATATTGATTCTAGTTTTTAGAATTCTCCTACTGATCATTAAGCTTATTAGGATCATTTAGGCACACTTAGAATCATAAGAAATCCATTTCCCACCAAAATTTGAAAATTCAAAATTTTCATGTAAGTTACCTTTCTAATACAAGCAATGAACCCTGAAATGGGATCCTTGAAATCCGTGGGAACATCACATCAATTGAATTTCCACTCACTCTTTGCATTAACTGCAAATATTCTAAAATTCACACAACTTAAGTGTTACACCCCGTACCCGTTAGACCAAAAATTTAAAACTTTTTACGCAAAAACACTTGACTTTTAAGGATATCTGGCCACTCTTTTGACGACTGACAAAAATCTATAAACATTTAGCCCTTAAGACTAATTTTAAATGAAACTAGACTTAATTACCTTCAAAACGATAGGTGGCACGACCCGTAACAACTTACAGATCAAAAGATATGATTTTTCAAAGTTTACCAAAATCTGTCCAAATCAAACCGAAATTTTGTGTCCCAAACCGAAATTTCACCCCAAACTCACTCAAAGCAATTAACATCTCATACTAGATCGATTACATAATCAATCAACCCGTTTGCTACCCAAAATGGGTAGAAATACACTTAACCCAAACACCCCTTTAACTACATAACCCCTTTTATACATCTTTTGACCCATTTCTCGAAAAGATAACTTCTATGACCCGATGATTAACGAAACTTTCCATATTTCATTAGTATGTCAATGGGCTCATTCCCATATAAAAACATTTACCATTTGACTTCCCGAAAGGGTACTTACAAAATAGACGGGTTATGCAAATAACCTGTTTGACCCATTTTTGCATAACCCGTTTGACCCATTTTCACTACAAACAACCCATACGACTTCCATTTTACACCAAACTTGACTAACTTCATTTATTTAACATATCAAACACGTTCCAACAACACTTGACCCGTTCACTACCCAAAATGGGTATATTTACAACTAAACCAAACGCCCCTTTAACTTTATACATAAACACATAAACTACACTTTGACTTATAGTTAGACTCCCAAACTTTACGACGACCTCAACACACATTATACAAACTAAAAGAAAGACTCTCGGGGGTACAACCTTGTCTCGAGCTCGGTATTCTACCTAGCTCCTACTACTTATTATCTTCCAAATTCACTTCCAAATCCTTATGCTATAATCCATGAAACTTCCTTCCGTCGCGCATAAGCCTACAAAACATTGACAACTAAAAGAATAAGCTTACGCTTAGTAAGTAACCCAACATAAAACATATATCATACACATACTTTCACATAAGCATCATAACCATCATAAAGGCTTCTAATCTACAACATCCAAACCATATCCCACATATTCTCATATCATAACCATTGTCAATCACAACAACCGTAACCAACTACATACCTTAAATAGTCCAAATCCAACAAGCTACATACCCTTAGCCACAAACCACTAGCCATCCATACTAAGCTTATAACCATTCTAAGTCCAACTCCTATATTCTTACACAACCACAATACATACATGATAAATACACATATAATACAAGTTTTAGGGAGAGTTACTTACCTCATATCCAAGCTAATCTATCATATCATTATTTCACCACCATCATCATCATCCTCACTAGCCATCATCATCATCTTCATTACTTCCTAACCATAACCATCATCAAAACTTATTATCACAACATATCATAATCAAGGGTTATAAAACCCATTTAACTTACCCATCATCTTTTCTATGTCATCACATGATAATCCCATGATCATGTGATCAAAACCCACTTAATCCATAAACCCTCACCTCAATAATCATCATTAACTACTAGATTATAATACTTACTTGGAGTGGATTATGCTAGGGAAGACTATAAGCATTGTATCTCCATCATCTTCTTCCTTAATCATCAAGACTTGGTTTTCCCTCCTCTTTTGCTCTCCAACACCGACACACTCACTCACATCTCCTGGAAAATGCTAGAATCCTCCAACTCAAGATATTTACTTGTACAAGTTTGGTCTAATGGCAAGAATGGCCCCTCAAGTCTCATTCCTTCTATTTTGGTCACAACTAACTTATAACACATTTAATCTATTACAACTCTAGCCCCTTAGGTCCATTTCCTATCTATTTGTGGCACATAATACTTTCCATCACTTTATAACACATATTTTGACTATCACTTGACTATCGGGTTTGACTTCCACGTAACTTTGTTGACCAACCAATCACATTAGGTCTTTATCCATTTTCATCCAGGGTGGGGTCCCAACACCTGGGAAACGGGTGTTACATTAAGTTCTATGGTTTGACTTAAATGATGTGACTAGCACAAATTTTTGTTCCAAATCATTAGAAACTAACATTCCTCATTGGATTCACATCAAATCTAAACACACAGATCAACAAACCTTCTGGCTATAAATTAGAAATTCAGGATCATCACAAAACACACAACAACCCTCATTACTAACTATCATTCCTGTACCTTAGAGCAACTATTCTCACATTTCAAATGACAAAATCAAGTAACTCTTCCACAAGCAGACCCGCAAGAAGGACAGCCCGAATAAGTGTCTGTCCTTGTTGCTTCGTGAACTTAGCTAATTCATCATCAGAGGAGTCATCTCCACTTAACATATCCTCACCAATTGCCAATGAGAATTTTCTCAATCTTGCTACTCCAACACCATCTAACACCATCATCAACACACCACCTCCAACAATCACTCCTGTAGCAACCACACCACCACCCGCTCCATCACAACCTATTAGATCACCTTCACCACAACATTCACCACAACTTCAGCCCCTAGAGTTGTTTAAAACTCCACCTTCATCACCTCATCCATACTTGGATGATGTGGAAGACCTTCCACCAAGGTCAACCAATCCTCCTCCCATGACCTTTGAAGGACAAACAAATATGCTATTCCATCCCATTTATCGGGATATCCATGGTCCACTTTACCATGATCCACCACCACCACAACCACAAACACAAACACAACCTCTTTCACCAACATCTACACTCATTGCCATTGATGAGGCAATGTGGATCAATCAACCACAAACCCATGAAGAGATCAATGAGGAGCTCACCCGCCTCTATGCTCTCTCCAATATGGTGGATTCCCGCCTTGGTGAAGCCATGGATCTTCAATCCATCTTGCTTAACTCCCTCACAACTCCAACATCAAACAACCAAACACCACCACCACCAAACAACCAACCACAACCACCACCACCACCACCTCAAGCCATTGAGCCCACTCTTCCTCCTAACTTTCCAAGGCATGATTGCTCACAATGCGAGAGGACCACTCACTTGGCCCAAAGAACCAACATCTTGGTCCATGAGCTTCAAAATGAGATGAGGTTCATATTGAACCATATTCTCAAACACCTAAATGCAATCTCTCATCATTCGCAATAGGCACTTTTTAGTTTCTTCCTACTCTCCTTTATAGGATCTCATAGGATTGTTTAAAGAATTTTCTATTTTTAGGAATTTTTTATTTATTTTTTCTTCTTATTGTAACATCATGTTTTGTGACTTATGTCACAAACAAATTTTCAAGTAATGTATGTTATATTTATGCTTATGGGTGATCACTATTTGGCATAATATGTTGGTTTGATTAATTTACTAACTTGATTGTATGGTTGGACCACTTCTACTTAGGTGCATTTTTTTATCAGACACATATTTTTGACTTTTTGAAGTCAAATGGGTTGAAATCCTATGTTTGTTTGTCTTATACATATGCATTATGCTACTTGATTGGATTGATTCACAACTAACATTTATTTTGTAGCTTTTCTCAACCTTGAATCATATACGTTGGAACCCTCGCAACGGGAAGTATAGATCAAGGGGGAGTATATTATATACTAACTCATTATTTTCGCATTTCTCATCCTTGAAACGTATACGTTGGTACCCTAGTAATGGGGAGTATACATCGAGGGGGAGCATATCATATTCTAATCATTTGTTTTGCAGGATTATGCATCTTAACCTTGGCACTCCAATTAGGGGGAGTATTATTCAAGGGAGAGCTTTTAAAGTTCTCAAAATCATTGAAACAATCTTGGTACTCCAATTTAGGGGGAGTAATAACCAAGAATTGTTCACCACATTCCGCTACGCATATCTTCTTTTTGTTTCGACAAAAAGGGGGAGATAGGATTAAGTTTCATACATGTTTTATACATACTGTTAACATCACAGTACATGTTTTTATACTTAAAATTGTTTTCAAAACTTGCATAAAATAAACTTAATCTATATTTTTAAAAGACTCATACTTTATTTATTTCATTGCTTAAAAATACACTTTATGTTTTGTCATCAACAAAAAAGGGGAGATTGTTAATACAAATATCGTCCTAAAAACGTTATTTATATTTTACGATCTTTGCTTAATTTTGTTAATGACAATTACAAAGTCTATCTTTAAGCAAGACATAAATATAAGTCTTTTGAATTTATAGCAAGAAGTCTTTTAAAACATATTTACACATTACATCACATTGCATATATACATTGTACATTTACATGTTTTACTTTTATTTCTTAAATTAGAAATATTAAGGATGACATCATGGCATGCATCATGAACATAATCTTAGAAAGATTTGTGAGATATCTTGTATAGATCTTCAAGCTAAAGAGTTGACATTTGAAGATATGGAAAGATTGTGCAAGATATGGAAAGATTTGAGAATCTATTAGCTGTCCTGCACTTGCGGATCCAAACTCATACAAGGGCAGATCCAAATTTAGGGATCCGCCAAATCCGCCAACTGTTTTATCAGTTTGCCTATAAATAGCAAGCTGATCATTCTGGCACAATCATCACTCATATAGCTTAAAATATATACTCATTCATTTGCATATCACTAACCCATATCATTCATTTCATTCTTGTTGATCTCACTTTTGTAGCAAAGAAGATCAAGCATACAAGCTTCAACATACTTACTGTTGCAAGTTTCATTAGTTAGGTTCTGTGTGATTTTGCATTAGTTCACACATCATTGTTTATACATTTCATTCAGTAGTGTTTGGTTAGTGTTTTAGTCCTTAAAACACAAAGAGTGTCGGGAGTGGTTGTACCATTGTTAAAGAACCAACGGGTACCCTTGTTAAAGAACCAACGGGAGTGGTTGTACCCTTGTAAAGAACCCGGTATTTGGCTTAGTACCGGATAAAGTGTAAGCGATGTGTAAAAAGGTTTTCTCCGCCGTGAAGGGAGTTTGTTTCTTAGTGAAGAAAAACTCTCGAGTTAGAGGCTCGGGAAGTGGAGTAGGGCAAGGAAGAGAGTTCTTGTAGCCGAACAACTATAAATCTCCGTGTTGTGGTTTGATTGTTCCTATCCTTACTTACTTTACTTATATTATTTGTTTGTGTGTATTTACTTTGAAATCACGTTAAGTTACAAAACGAATTAATTTTAAAACGGTAAAAACTATTCAACCACCCTTCTAGTTTTTCATAATATGAATTTATCTTTGCCGTTAAGTAGAATTGTAAAACAGTTTGACTCGTTTATACTTTGTTTACAAAATATGATAAATTGATAAGATCGTAGGATCTCAATTTGATCTTACGTTCTCGATCTTGTAAAGACAAAAACGATTTCAGAAGAGATCGCAATCTTTACGGCCTTGTTATGAACAATATTGGATACCTACTACAAAAATTAAAGTCAGCAATTCCTACTGCAAAAAGTCATGTGCTTATACTTACAAGTGGCGACAAGGCCGCTTTGAGAAAACGGTGTCTGTAGGGTCGGGTTGACCGGACCCGAACCCGAACCCGATCGGGTCGGGTCTAATCGGGTCAAAAAATCTAGTCGGGTTGTTTTGACCCGAACCCGATAACCCGATAGTGTTATCGGGTCGGGTTAGGGTTAGAAAATTTTTGTTGTCGGATTATCGGGTCAACCCGACAAGACCCGACAATTATTATTTAGGGCCCGTTTGGTTTGTTGGTATGAATCACAATGGGTATGGGTATTGGTATAGGGTGGAATGGGTATTGGAAGGAATGAGAAAACCCCCCACACACATCATATATGAGGAAACCCATACCCGTGGGTATCCTCATTCCCATTCCCCCAACCAATAACTAACCAAACAACATGAATGACTTTCAAAGTCATAAATTCATTCTCATTCCCCCGACCAAACGGGCCCTTAGTTCTGTTTCTTTTACTGATACTCTGCTAAGCATGGTATTTGGCGCTTGTATTGATGAGAATTTGGCACGGTATTTGGGAACTCATGTGAGGGTAAGCATGCTTCGCTCTTACCAATATTCATCGGAAAATAAACAATTATATACACCATTATGTTTTTTTTATGATATGATTAATATAATGTAATGTGATAATTATATAACTTCATATAACAACTTACTGCTTGTTCCCATTTTTTTTATTTCAACTGTGTACTTTTCTTTGACCGAATATATCATTGGAGAAATTGTTTACACATTTCTTTGCTTTTATAAGTTTAAATAATGAAAGTTTACTTCAGTCATCATGCGGATAACCCGAAAGGATGATTCATGCCTACTGTTACTTAATAATGAAAGTTTACTTCAGTCACCAAAAGGATGATTCATGCCTACTGTTACTTAATCGGGTCACCCGATAACCCGAATCACCCGACACAACTACCACCCGAACCCGATAACCCGATTCCTTATCGGGTCGGGTATCGGGTGAGTTTTAAAAAGATCCAAACCCGACTCAACCCGACCCGACAAACCCGATAACCCCGATAACCCGACCCGATAACACCCCTAGTGGCGACAAGTCCACTTTGAGAAAACAATGAAAAAAAAATATATTTTAATAAATGAGATATGGGAGAAGTTCATTTTGATAATTTTTTTATTTTTTTTTGTATTTTATTTATTTATTTATTTATTATTATTTTTTTAAGTATATTTATGACCCTCGTAAAAACATGGGGTGACTAAAAATGGACACATAACACATGCCACGGCACATGGTGGTAATATTCTTAACCCAACTGGAATATACTATTAAGAGCACAAGGTATAGCAACGACATAACACGTTATTGGTATGTCATTTTAGCGTTACATAATAAACCTCCCAATAACATACTAATAAGTAAAAATCACCTCTCTCATAACACACCACTAACATGATAGTAGGTCCCACAAAATACACACACACGCGCAAAAAAAAATAAAAAAAAATGGTTTGAGCCATTTCACTGGCTCAAATTCCTTTGGCTCAACTTTGGCTTGTTACCCAGTATGTAATTTGGCGCGCCATCCGTCATTGATGTTGCATTTGGCATGTTAAAAGCCTCCCATACCGAGTGCTCTAAGGGCCATCATTTACACGTACGTGCCAAAGTCATTCCTTAACTTAATTTGATAATTACAGAGTCAAATTCATATAATTTTTCGAAATATAACACTCATTATGCCAAATTGTTAGTACAGCTGCTCAAATCGTCTTCAGCTCATATCATATAGGCAAAAAGTCATTCTTCGAATTTTAGGTCATTTGTCCCAAGTGGTACTCAACCAAATTAAATTCCCAACGAGTAGCCATAAACCAATAGAAAGTCAAGTCTATTCGATCTTAGCCCGGCCAAAACACATTATTGACCTTAACCTCTCCCCACCCTCCATTATTTATAATGCCATTTCTAGAACATGTTCCTAAATGACTACATCTTAACCCAAGTTACAAGATATAACTCATGACTAAATAAAGTAAGATGTAAACTACAATCTGGGACGAAATCAGAGTAAAAAGTGATCCAAGTGCACAGTTTTTTTTCTAACCATAGTATAAGACAAAATTAAGAAAAAAATACGATTTTCGGTTAAAATAATCGAGTAAATTAAACTAAGTTCACTTTCTCTTTGTTTATGGATAAACTAAACAATAGCTAGAAGCATAATGTATTGGGACCCGATGCATTTTAAAAAATTCAATAGATTTTTACGAAAAGTAAAATTTTATTGAGGTCCCGTGACATCGTAAAACCCTAGTTCCGTCCCTGAATACAATACACAAAGAGTATAACAAAGCACCAATTCCGGCAGTTCTTTAACTTATAAACATATTTATAATTTACTATCAATAAACAATTACATATTCGAGAGTTGAAAAGGTAAAACAAACTACTTCATTCCTTTCTTTATAATGCTTGAATTATTCGCAGACGGCATTATAAATTTAGCAAGAACAGAAAAAGCATTCAACAAACTAGTACTCAACCCATCTGGCATATCTAACCGTATGTCTTCTCAACCACAACTGATAAACAATCATATGAAACGCATCGTATGGTTTTGGTTCCTCGTTCCACAGTAAATGTTGTGTCGCCAACACACCAGATTCCACCATCATCTCATACCTGCTATCCTCAATCCCTTCCAACACCTTCTTTAGCCCGTGGGCCCCACTGTTGGGGCTCACAAACACCGCGATCTCGTCCCACTTGATCACATCCATCAAGGGTAGATCTTGTATGGGACGGTCAGTAATCACTACTGGCACACACCGCGAAGCCATAGCTTCCACAATCCACGACACGTCCGCATGATACATAAATAAACAAAATTTAGAATCCAAGGGACCATGTTCCACCGTGAAATATTTACTTTTTTTAATATCTTCACTTAAACTTAACGGGATGTCTTTACTTAATCTCATGTAACCTAGAAACATCTTCTTCTTGGTGTCGTTGACCAAAGGTTTAGGTTTGTCTAACACATGATGAGGTAAGGTTATGTCTTTATGAGGTATAAAAGAACCATACGATGTCGGAAAAGAAGATATTTGAATAGAATTCTTCTTCAACTCAACTATGTTTCTGTCGGATGATAAGTCAACGCCTTCAGATGTTGAAAGATAAAAGTGATCAGCACCTAAAGTACGGTCCCAGAAGGGGTGATTAGTACGGATGTTTTTAATGACACGCGCGAGGCTGCGCGTGGAGATAGAGGGGTTGAATGGTATGAAGAAGAGGTGGGCTTGGTTAGGGTCTTGTGTTATGAAGTGGCTGTTGATGAGAGATGTATAAAATAGTGAGTGTTGTGGTGGTGTTTGGTAGATGAAGATTTTGAAGGAGTTGAGCATGTTGTTGTAGTTGGTGGTGAGGGTTTTGGGTGAGAGATAGAGGTTGGCGGTGGTGGTGCTTAGGTGGTCAGAGAGTGCATCGCCAGTGAAGGTGAGGAGGGTTATGAGGAGGAGGAAGATGGTGGCGATGGTGGCGCTGGCAGCCATGGAGAGAAGAGAGGGTTTCAAGGTGGGGAGAAATGAGAATATTATGAATGTGGTAGGTCTAGAAGAGGAATGAGGAATGGCAAAAAACTTTTATTTTAAGCTATTTAATAAAGAGCTTCTCAAATCTCACATGATATGTGATACTCAAAAATTAAAAATAAAAACTGTTTAACTAATAAACACACTCTAATTAGCTTTGAATTATTTGGATATGTTAACCTGAGGGTGTCAAAAATCCTGACTCGACCTGGACCCGAACTCGAATAAGGATAATCGGGTCGGGTTACTCGGGTCTAAAATCTAACTCGGGTCAACCCGATTAACCCGAGTACGAACTAGAGTCGGGTATCTGGTTCAAAATACTTTGCATATTCGGGCTCGGGTCAACCCGACTGACCCGAGCTGGGGTTTTTTTTTTTTTTTTTTTTTTTTTTTTTTTTTCAACTTTACTCGATCTTTATTCATTAAAAGCCCAAGTAACCAAGTTAGTCCATTCAATATTTGTGTTATAACGAGGATATAAACCCGCGCTTCGTTGCGGGTAATTTGGCTAAAGAAGTATTTTAAGCTTCGTTTGGTTTAATTTTGTTTAGTAAAACTCTGTTTCGTTTTTCTTTTGTTAGAAATGTGTAGTAATATGAGAAGCTGGTAGCTCATCGACGCATAGAAATGTATTTGTATGTAATTATCTGCCGTTGTTTTATGTAATTTATTATTTTACGGTGGACATATGAAATAGGCGATGAAATGATGAAATATTACATGTACCAATTACTAACAACAAAAATCAATATAAGCTTTCCATAATTCGAATAAATATGCAATACTTATCTAATGGGAAAGAAAACAATAAGATCCTATTATGATGCTGGTATTCAAAGTAGCTACTAATGTCACTGGACTATACAACATGATGTCATGAAATTAAGGAGATAGAACTGATGACTCACAATTTCTGTTGCATCAACTCATTTGGACAAAACATATGAAGGCAAATTTGTGATGCCAAATAGAAAGTATATTAGAACCTTCCCATGCTGAAAGGCTTGCCAAAGAGGATTTGTAATAACTTTGTCCCCTGCCATATAGGTCTGCATAACGACATTCAAATGTTGGACTAATGGAATCACTTAAATAATACATGGTTCTAAAATATATCGGGCTTACTGTGTTATTGGAAATATAAGGATTTATTGTTTCGAGCAGCAAGGCATTAACAGCTGGGTCCGCTTCTGCTTGGTGGTTTGAAATGAAAATCACATTTTCACCCTGATGTGCACAGCAGGCGTCAGCGCTATAATCTACCCGACCATGTGGCAAACACCCGTAAGAACTGAATTTTGGCAGGACAGAGAAATACCTCATAAAATGACCCTGCGTACAGTAGCAAGATTATGTAATTGTGCTGAAAAAACTTTAGCAATAGAAAACCATCGATCAATTTGATTATAGCAACAAATCGTAAAGTTTGAACATTCTGAAATAAAGATTTAAGATATATACCTGCATAAATTCCTATGTGGTTCTCTCCACACCTATAACAAAATTGATGATCACATTTGCAATGAAATGGTAACCGTCTTCATTGAGCTGAAAAAGATCACATTTTCAATAAGACTTTTAGTAACGGCTTAATACTCTAACTACCGCATTCTCTACAGGAAAAAAAAAAAAAAAAAAGAAAGTACCGCGGTCTCTAGAAGATTTCAGTAAGTCTTTAATATCAAGTACACCATTTCTGAAACGGCTGGCAGTCGACATCAGTACTCTATCCTTGGGTTTACTCGAGTCTGATGCTCGTTTGCTAAGGTTTCCACGATTCCCTTCAACTTGTCCAAGTATCATATTCTAAAAAAATCATTGGCAAATTTCTACTTATATCATCTAAAGTGCACAAAGGATTTTAAGAAAAAGTTAACAACCTCTTGTGATGTCTTTTGATCCCGTTCTTTCTCTTTTTTTCATTCTTACTCGTGTAATGCTTAAAGGCAATTTCTGCTTCTTGGGAGCCTTTGACAGCAACGTTGTTGTAGTAATAAAAAATCAATTAAAAAGAACTCGGTTCATGGAACATTAGAACAAATAGTTGAAGACGCGTGTGTACAAAAAGACTGAACACACGGTATAATGAGCTTACCTTTCCACCAAGCGAAAGTACTTTCCGACTTTCCATAGCCTACTTTTCTTTCCATATCATATACAGATGTCCTGGATATGTAAATGACAACAATTAAATCACAATAATTTCATACAATGAATATGCACACATATCTGTTATTTATTAAATCAACAGAAATTGAGCCTAAATGTTAAGACCAACATGGTGAAAGAGATCATGCTTCAGAACTCACAGGTGCCATAAACTAAAATTTTAAGTGTCATTTTAATCAATGTTTTCCTTTACCATCAATTCGACCTATAAAGGTAAGTGGTACTCACAACATGTTTATTATCAGATTCTGCACAGCAGCTCACTATATTGTGATGATGGGGCTTCCGGTTACTCTCATTAATTGTTTGACCATATAATTTTCAAAATTTAAGTGCTATATCATCTCTGCTAATGAAGTCATTAATGACACTGAGACCTTTAAAAGTGCAATTTATGTTATAACAATGAAGTAAAGAGGTAGAAATAGGATTCTTGTGATACCATATGACATAAGGCTGCATAAAGTTCCTCATTCAAATATAAAGGCTTTCCCCTATGCATTTCAACATCCTGCAAAAGCAAACCATTTGCTCAAATGATCTTCAACATAAATTTGTGTGTCTATGCAACATGCACTTTATCTTATTCTGCTGTTACAAACAAAACAAAAAAAACTGCTCTTGAAGGTATGAATAAGATGTTTATGGTTGTATGTTTAATTAACAGTACAACACTATACACTTGTTATGATAATTTTCCATCTATTATACTTTCTATTTTCAATTCCGTAGTATAAACAGATTTGACAATTTTTGATATAGAATCATAAAACTACTTGACTAAACCGAACATCACATTATCGTTCCTTAATTATACATAGCCTAGCTACCTATGTCTAATTAGGGAGGGATCATGTTATGCTGGGAGCAGTCACATGTACGTTTTATAAAGAACAAACTTTTCACTTATATCCTTAATGCAAATTTCGTGTAAATATAAGCAATTCATGAGTATTCATACGATCAAGTACCACAATTAATCAGACTCTTACTCTACCCTTCCCACGTAAAAGTTAGCCTCATCCTACGCCATACTCTGAAACGACAAATCTAAATACATCGCTAGTTATTCTATAAAAAATTCACCGCAAGTAACCACGTCTTTTCACGGACGTCGCTTCAACCTGTAACTCAAACAGAACTTCGGGACGAAGTTCTCTTAAGGGGTGGAGACTGTAACAATTCACATTTCAGGATAATTTCTATTCCCGAAAATTTACTATTCATTTTACTATTCACTTTCACTATTTATTTCCGAAATTTTTATTTCATCTTCTCGTAAGATAAATTATTTCCATGATAAAGTGAAAGTTTGACGCTCTTCGGGCCATTTTCACAAAAGTTATTAAGAAACTATACGTTTGGTTTAAACGTCGTTTAAGCATCCTGCGCATAACGAAAACCAACTGCGACAATTTTTCTCGTATCAGATTAATGTTTGGTACACTCACAATCAATTAGGGAATTTTTGATTTAAAGTTAAAATGTTACCAAATAGACCTTGTGTCTTACAGAACTAAACTTGCGTTTTAAGCACTTTTACTTATCCGCAACCTTAGCCTATACATGCACCATATTTTCTAAGGCATTTAGAAGCTTTTATATTGTTGGTAAAGTCAACATATTTTTCCCTCCTCCTTTGACCAAAAATCATTCTTTGATTTTATAAATCATTCCTTAATTTTTAGGCTTACGGTTTTATATCTAAAGGACATTTAACACCAACCGACACTAGACTGAGCCCAGTCTAGACATTATAGGCCATTTTAATTCATTATCGGCATATTAGAAAAGTTACATTTCTTCTCTTCTCAATTTTACGCAACTTTCGTACGTTTTACGTTTAACGCGTTTTAAATCTACGTTTCCAGCGTTATCAGCGTTTTCGCGACCCATTGAACTTATCACTCATTTTTATAAGATAATAATGAGTATATTGACAAGTTTTATCATTTCTATAAGTTTCGTATTTTTACGATACCCGATTTTACGTTTCGTGATTTAAATACTTACTGTTAGCAATTACCGGGACCAAAACTCACTCCGTAAAGGCAAGATAAAAACTCAAAACTCTTAACCTCCTCATTTTAGCCATATGTGGCATTTTTGAGGAGTCATCTAGTATGGTGGCTTTATCTTGACCATTCATTCATTAGATGTTTACAAAGTGTAAACTTAACCATGGTTAAATATTAACCTTATATGTATTTAACTAGATTTTCTAGCCTATAAATACCAAGCTAAACACATAGAAAAACTTGCACCACACCTTCTTATAACCTTAAAGTCCTCAAACCAAAGGCACTTCTCTTATATTTTGTAAGAAAGTTCATGTGTTCTTGAGAAAAGCTAGCATTTGATCTTATTTTCTCTGAGTTTTCAAGAAAGAGTTGTTATAATCTTCAAATAACTTCAAGTCTCCAAAAAGACTTTGTTATTATCTTCAAATAGCTTCGGGTTTCCAAGAAGGCGTCGTTATAATCTTCAAGTAGCCTCGGCTTTACGAAGATTACAAATTCTACGTCGAAGCTCCGCTTATATTCCCTTTTTCTATAATACTCAAGCATTCTATATTAAGGTAAGTATTTATGAACTTTAAATACTTATGAACTTTTATTTGATTATTTATTGTTTTATAAACTCTTAATATGTCATATAATCATGTAAGCAAAATATATGTTTCACATATTAAATACTATGTTAGTAGGGAACTTCATGTGTGGGGTTTCATTTGGGTAAACGGATCGACGAGTTGCTGGATTTACGAATTAAAGTGTCCTAGCTCCTCGAACGTTTACTGCATGACCTCTGAATTATGATGGCCCGAACAGTAGTACGAGATATACAAACAAAACATGTTTCATAAACCATACGCAAGACATATATATGCACGTCTTTGTATTCTTAGACATTACTCCAAACCTAAGTCGCAACGTTCTATTGTAGGTTGCACTTAGAGGTTTCCCGACTTATCCGACGAACTCATTAAAGCACTAGAACACCATCCAACTCACGGTGAGTCATAGCCCCACTTTTCTCGTTTAAACTGTTTATTTAACTCTTTGGGGGAGATACATGCTCAACTACTTTTAATTTCAATCACGATTATTTGCAACTACAAGTTTATTTGAACTGAATGTTTGTTCACACTATGTAACAGTAATTGCTATACTTAGAGTTTCTTTATCATAGACCAATAAGCACTATACTTGAAAACATTTGTGTTAAGCCGGGTAGGTAACCAAACGCACTATAATTGAAGATGTTTGTGTTAAGTCGGGTAGGTAACCAAACGCACTTTACCTGAAGATGTTTGTGTTAAGCCGGTTAGGTAACCAAACGCTCCATATTTGAAAACGTTTGTGTTAAGCCGGGTAGGTAACAAAACGTATTAAATTGATGTTGTGTTAAGAAGTTAGTAACATGAGCTTAGTGAAATAACAACTGTTTTGTTTCCGAACTATGAGTGCGAGACTATACAGCTCACACTATGAATATTGTATTCAACAATTTAACTAAACTCTATGAACTCACCAACCTTTGTGTTGACACTTTAGCATGTTTATCTCAGGTCCATAATGAACGAGGCTGGCACAGAGGAACACAGATATTCAAGAGGGCTATAAATTTTATTATCATTCGAAAACCCATTTAATGTAATTTGTAAACCTTGAAACTACTGGGACCTCATTTTGTAAACTCTAATATTTATATAATTCGAATGATAAATCTTTTAAAACGACTTCATTAGAGTTCGTTTTCTATTGTTATGACTGTTGTGCCATGAAGTAACACCCAATTTGAATTCCGCTGCGTTTCACGAAATTGGGGGTGTTACAGATTGGTACCAGAGCCATGGTTATAGAGAAACGGGTCTAATTGAGACCTAAACTATAACCGTTTTACACTAAAACATTTTATATCCTTACGCTTTCCGTGCCTTCCATCCTCCATACGATTATGTGATTTTTAGGTATTTCATGCTACATGAACATACTAGTATATTGATATATATACGCACTTGCCATACTATGGTCATTTTATGTAAACACTTGGATTGTTTTTGACATTGTATAAACTTCTTATAGAAATTATGTGCGCACCCACTTCTCCTGATTATATTCTTGCTCCACCTAATCACTTCCCCGTCTTACCACCCTCACCCGAGCCCGGGTTTGACTTCTTAAATGCCTTTGTTTCTGATAAACGAAGAAGAACCTTACTAAGATTTAGCCAATGAAGAAGAGGAACCACTACCGGCTAATGTTGTACCACCTTCCCCTGAGTATTTTGTATCTGATTGGGTTGAGCCACGCCCTGAAGAGGATGATGAATATGATATTGCATATGATATAGCACCATTATCACCACCTCCCAACTCATAAACCTCTCCAGATTCTGACTAAAATCACAGTAGACCTATATAGTAGTAGTTCCCTTGTAATCACTAAACTGAGAGTCTCAGTTAGTAACATCGTAGAAACTTATAATAGGTTTCAATTTTATAATCGATGTAACAAGTATGGAATCTACTTTGTATAAAGGTTTATGTTTCAATTAAATGGTATCCTAAATCCTTATGGTCGTACCATTTTCTTAGGTATGTGATTTTTATGTCATACAAATATTCATTATGTTGTACATTTTTTTTATATATTTGATAGAATCATGGCACCAAAGAAGAAGACACCACCAACAATGACTCAAGCCGCCATCAACAAACTAGTTAAAGATAGTGTGAAAGTCGCACTCGAAACTGAACGCGCAGCCGTAGCTGCAGCAGCTGCTGAAGCTGCCCTGAATAGCACATCTAACCCTAACACTGAAGGGCCGAACCTAACTGGCATTCCAGTGATAAATGTGGATTCGGTACCTAAGGGCTGCACATTCAAGGACTATTTGAACTGCAGACCCACTAATTTCAAGGGTACTGAAGGAGCCATAGGATTGACCCGCTGGTTTGAAAAATGCGAGTCAGTATTTTCAATCAGCAAATGTATCGAGGAGGATAAGGTTAAGTATGTCACCAGTACACTGCTGGGCGAGGCATTATCATGGTGGAACTCGGTATCTCAACCAATAGGCATTGAAACTGCTTATAAGATTTCTTGGGATAATTTGAAGAACATGATGATCAAAGAGTACTGCCCCCGCAGTGAAATACAGAAGTTAGAAGTAGAATTCTGGAACCATGTTGTTAAAGGGAATGACATCATGACTTACAACCGTCGATTCCAAGAATTAAGAATATTGTGTCCAACAATGGTTTCAACAACGGAGAAACTGTTGGAAAGGTATATCTGGGGACTCCCACCAAGCATACAAGGGAACGTGACTTCATTTGATCCCAAGGCACTTGATGAGGCTATGCGGATGTCTCGCAACCTCATGGATCAAGTGGTGCGAACGGGGACTGCCCAAAGAACTAATGCCAACAATAACATCCAAAGCAACAACAACAATAACCAAAACCGCAACATCACCCATCACAATCAACAAAACCATAGGCAAGAAAATGCCCGAGCTTATGCAGCCACTGGCCCAGCTGAAGGAAGAGGTAATAGCGGAAATAGGCCATTATGTAATCAATGCAAGCTAACTCATACTGGACAGTGCACAATCAAGTGTTGGAAATGTCAGCATGTGGGTCACTTGGCTAAGGATTGCATGGACAAGGCTATAACTACTGATAACAACGCACGGCCGGTAGTAACGTGCTACGGATGTGGAGAACAGGGACACTACAAGAACGAATGTCCCCAAAATTATGGTCAGTAAGCCGAAGTTGCTCGTGGAAGAGCGTATATTCTAAGAGGAAGAGAAGCTCCTCAAGACCTCAACGACACTACGAACTAATAGTATTTAGAGTTTAGCGGTCGTACTTCCTTAGGAACTATGTTGTACTATGTGTGTGTTTATCCCTAGTTATGGGATTTTTACTACTTAAGACGAATTACTATTCGGTAACAACTTGTTATGATAATTTTCCATCTATTATACTTTCTATTTTCAATTCCGTAGTATAAACAGATTTGACAATTTTTGATATAGAATCATAAAACTACTTGACTAAACCGAACATCACATTATCGTTCCTTAATTATACATAGCCTAGCTACCTATGTCTAATTAGGGAGGGATCATGTTATGCTGGGAGCAGTCACATGTACGTTTTATGAAGAACAAACTTTTCACTTATATCCTTAAAGCAAATTTCGTGTAAGTATAAGCAATTCATGAGTATTCATACGATCAAGTACCACAATTAATCAGACTCTTACTCTACCCTTCCCACGTAAAAGTTAGCCTCATCCTACGCCATACTCTGAAACGGCAAATCTAAATACATCGCTAGTTATTCTACAAACAATTCACCGCAAGTAACCACATCTTTTCACCGACGTCGCTTCAACCTATACCTCAAACTGAACTTCGGGACGAAGTTCTCTTAAGGGGTGGAGACTGTAACAATTCACATTTCAGGATAATTTCTATTCCCGAAATTTTACTATTTATTTTTACTATTCACTTTCACTATTTATTCCCAAAATTTTTACTTCATATTCTCGTAAGATAAATTATTTCCATGATAAAGTGAAAGTTTGACGCTCTTCGGGCCATTTTCGCAAAAGTTATTAAGAAACTATACGTTTGGTTTAAACGTCGTTTAAGCATCCTGCGCATAACGAAAACCAACTGCGACAATTTTCCTCGCATCAGATTAATGTTTGGTACACTCACAATCAATTAGGGAATTTTTGATTTAAAGTTAAAATGTTACCAAATAGACCATGTGTCTTACAAAACTAAACTTGCGTTTTAAGCACTTTTACTTATCCGCAACCTTAGCCTATACCTGCACCATATTTTCTAAGGCATTTAGAAGCTTTTATATTGTTGGAAAAGTCAACATATTTTTCCCTCCTCCTTCGACCAAAAATCATTCTTTGATTCTATAAATCATTCCTTGATTTTTAGGCTTACGGTTTTATGTCTAAAGGACATTTAACACCAACCGACACTAGACTGAGCCCAGTCTAGACATTATAGGCCATTTTAATTCATTATTGGCATATTAGAAAAGTTACATTTTTTCTCTTCTCAATTTTACGCAACTTTCGTACGTTTTACGTTTAACGCGTTTTAAACCTACCTTTCCAGTGTTATTAGCGTTTTCGCGACCCATTGAACTTATCACTCATTTTTATAAGATAATAATGAGTATATTGACAAGTTTTATCATTTCTATAAGTTTCGTATTTTTACGATACCCGGTTTTACGTTTCGTGATTTAAATACTTACTGTTAGCAATTACCGGGACCAAAACTCACTCCGTAAAGGCAAGATAAAAACTCAAAACTCTTAACCTCCTCATTTTAGCCATATGTGGCGTTTTTGAGGAGTCATCAAGTATGGTGGCTTGATCTTGACCATTCATTCATTAGATGTTTACAAGTGTAAACTTAACCATGGTTAAATATTAACCTTATATGTAGTTAATTAGATTTTCTAGCCTATAAATACCAAGCTAAACACATAGAAAAACTTGCACCACACCTTCTTATAACCTTAAAGTCCTCAAACCAAAGGAACTTCTCTTATATTTTGTAAGAAAGTTCATGTGTTCTTGAGAAAAGCTAGCGTTTGATCTTATTTTCTCCGAGTTTTCAAGAAAGAGTTGTTATAATCTTCAAATAACTTCAAGTCTCCAAAAAGACTTTGTTATTATCTTCAAATAGCTTCGGGTTTCCAAGAAGGCGTCGTTATAATCTTCAAGTAGCCTCGGGTTTACGAAGATTACAAATTCTACGTCGAAGCTCCGCTTATATTCCCTTTTTCTATAATACTCAAGCATTCTATATTAAGGTAAGTATTTATGAACTTTAAATACTTATGAACTTTTATTTGATTATTTAGTGTTTTATAAACTCTTAATATGTCATATAATCAAGTAAGCAAAATATATGTTTCACATATTAAATACTATGTTAGTAGGGAACTTCATGTGAGGGGTTTCATTTGGGTAAACGGATCGACGAGTTGCTGGATTTACGAATTAAAGTGTCCTAGCTCCACGAACGTTTACTGCATGACGTCTGAATTATGATGGCCCGAACAGTAGTACGAGATATACAAACAAAACATGTTTCATAAACCATACGCAAGACATATATTTGCACGTCTTTGTATTCTTAAACATTACTTCAAACCTAAGTCGCAACGTTCTATTGTAGGTTGCACTTAGAGGTTTCCCGACTTATCCGACGAACTCATTAAAGCCCTAGAACACCATCCAACTAACGGTGTGTTAGACCCGTTTCCCGAGTGCTTGGACCCCACCCTAAATGAAAGTGGACCAAAGGCCTTACGTGATTAGCCAGTCAACCAATGCTGCGTAGTGGTCAAACCCGATTGTACAAGTGATAGTCAAAGCATGTGTTATAAGATTATGAAAGTAATGTGTGGGCACAAATAGAAGGAATTAGACTTTAAGGGCTTAAGTTTCCAAGTGGTTAATGTGCTATAAGGTTAGATGTGGCCATAGTATAAAGAAAAGGACTTGAGGGACCAAAATTGCCATATGGCCAAACTAACACCTAAGTATGGATAAATCTATCATTCTCTAGAGATTTCTACCATTTTCTTAGGTGAGTTGTGTGGTCCGGTTTTAGAAGAGAAAGAAAGGAGGGAAAGAAAATGAGGAGGATGGCTAATCCATGAAGAGATTAAGGTTCCATGGCAAGAGTTTAGTTCCCTAGTTATGCTTCCCTTCAAGATGTTTGTGAGAAAGAGATGATGATGATGATGAGTATGATGATGGAAGATGTTGATGGTGGGATTTATGTTAGTAGCTTAGCTTTGGAAGCTAAGGTAAGTAACTTGTACTAAAACATGTGTTATATGTGTATAATCCATGGATGTGTTATGATTGTGATTAGTTATGAGTTAGTCAAGCATGTATGTGGCTATTTGCTAGTGAGATTTGTTGTAGCTTATGTGATGAAGGTTTATGTGGTAGATTGAATGTGTTGGGTTGAAAGCCAAGTAAGTGATCATGATGCGTATGTGATAATATGTGTATGATATGTGTTTTATGTCGGGTTACTTACTAAGCGAAAGCTTATGGTTTAGTTGTCTCACCCTTTTGTAGGTCCTTGTGTTTATGGATGGCATGGAATAAGGAGTATGGTTCAATTATGCGGAAGGATGGTATATTGGTAAGGAATTAGAGCTTAGGTAGAATACCGGGCTCATGTGTAAGTTTGTACCCCCGTTGGTCTTTTATGAGTTGGTAAAGTGTAGCCGCATGGCAAGTTGTATGTTAAGGTCGTCCAAATGATTTGGTAGTCAATTGGTGTGTTAAAGTGTAGTTTACGTGTTTATGCATAAAGTTAAAGGGGCGTTTGGATTATGTGTAAAAATACCCATTTTGGGTTGTAAACGGGTCAAGTGCCCTTGGAACATGATTTTTATGTTAATTTAATGCTTTTGGTAAAGTTTGATGTAAAACGGAAGTCGTATGGGTCGTATGTTGAGAAAATGGGTCAAAACGGGTTATTTGCATAACCCGTCTAATTTGTAAAGTACCATTTCGGGATGTCAAATGGTGGATGTTTTTGTATGAAAATGATTTTAACGATATAAGAAGTAAATCTGGAAAGTTTCGTTAATTGTCGGGTCATAGAAGTCGTTTTCCGAAAAATGGGTCAAAATATGTAAGTGAAGAAAAAATGGTGTATTTTAGATGTAAAAGGGGGTAATTTAGACTAATACCCCTCAGTTTTAAAGTGAAGGAAAAATGGTGTATTTTAGATGCAAAAAGGGGGTAATTTAGACTAATACCCTTCAGTTTTAAAGTGAAGGAAAAATGGCATATTTTAGATGCAAAAAGGGGATAATTTAGACTAATACCCCTCAGTTTTAAAGTGAAGGAAAAATGGTGTATTTTAGATGCAAAAAGGGGGTAATTTAGACTAATACCCCTCAGTTTTAAAGTGAAGGAAAAATGGTGTATTTTAGATGTAAAAAGGGGGTAATTTAGACTAATACCCCTCAGTTTAAAAGTGAAGGGAAAAAGTGTGTATTTTAGATGCAAATGGGTGCATTTTAGACTAATACCATAGGTATTAGTGTCTTTTAAAAATCGAGTAACTTTTAATCCGTAAGCCGTCACGGGTCATGCCACCCGTCGTTTCAAAGGTAATTGAGTCTAGTTTCAGTTAAAAATATTCTAAAGGTATGAATGTTTATAAATTTTTGTCAATGGTCAAAAGAGTAATAGAAGGTCCGTTATAGTCAAAGCGTTTCCGTGTGTAAAGTTTTAAATTTTTGGTCTAAGCGGGCACGGGGTGTAACACGGTGAGTCATAGCCCCACTTTTCTCGTTTAAACTGTTTATTTAACTCTTTGGGGAGATACATGCTCAACTACTTTTAATTTCAATCACGATTATTTGCAACTACATGTTTATTTGAACTGAATGTTTATTCACACTATGTAACAGTAATTGCTATACTTAGAGTTTCTTTATCATAGACCAATAAGCACTATACTTGAAAAAGTTTGTGTTAAGCCGGGTAGGTAACCAAACGCACTATAATTGAAGATGTTTGTGTTAAGCCGGGTAGGTAACCAAACGCACTATACCTGAAGATGTTTGTGTTAAGCCGGTTAGGTAACCAAATGCTCCATATTTGAAAACGTTTGTGTTAAGCCGGGTAGGTAACAAAACGTATTAAATTGATGTTGTGTTAAGATGTTAGTAACATGAGCTTAGTGAAATAACAACTGTTTTGTTTCCGAACTATGAGTGCGAGACTATACAGCTCACACTACGAATATTGTATTCAACAATTTAACTAAACTCTATGAACTCACCAACCTTTGTGTTGACACTTTAGCATGTTTATCTCAGGTCCATAATGAACGAGGCTGGCACGGAGGAGCACAGATATTCAAGAGGGCTATAAATTTTATTATCATTCGAAAACCCATTTAATGTAATTTGTAAACCTTGAAACTACTGGGACCTCATTTTGTAAACTCTGATATTTATATAATTCGAATGATAAATCTTTTAAAACGACTCCATTAGAGTTCGTTTTCTATTGTTATGACTGTTGTGCCATGAAGTAACACCCAGTTTGAATTCCGCTGCGTTTCACGAAATTGGGGGTGTTACACAAAGAACTACAAAATTCTATATGCAAAATTTAGACTACAGTAGGCCAATAGGGCAGTCAAGAAGAACTTGTGTTTTCAAACAGTAGACAAATCCATGACATAAAACAAAAGGGAGGGTTACTCAAGTGTTTGAAATGGGTAATTTTGGTTAAATTTAAATGGACTTATGGTTCATATACAACTTATGCAACAAGAAATTTATATGATTTTAACTATGTTTAAAAAATCTAATTCTATGGTTTGGTAAATGGCACAGACCCGAACCCGACTTGACCCGACCTTATTTGACCCGAACCTGTCTAACTCGACCTCAAATAGGGTCGGGTTCGGGTATATTATTTTTATTCTCCACTCGAATTGGACCTGACCCGTTTGACCCGAACCCGACCAACCCGACCCGATTAACACCTCTATGTTAAACCATTTATTCAATCAAAACTTTCACTAAAACAATTTGATCAATGATAAATCACTATCTAATTGCGTAGTAGTAAGACATTTGTTCTCCTCACAAGAAGTAAAAAGTTCACATTCATACAGTACATTTGCGAGAGTGTTTAAGGACTGGTCGAAAATGGTCACAAGTGAAACGCCCCTTTACTGATTTGACCAAAAATAAAAATTTTGCGCGGAAACAACTTGACTATAACGGACCTCCTGTTACTCTTTTATAAATTGATAAAAATCTATTACAAACCAACCCTTTAAAGTATTTTTAAATGAAACCAAACTCAATTACCTTTAAAACGACGGGTGGCACAACCTCTAACGACTTACGCTTGATTTTATACAAAATAAACAAAACGGAAAAAATCTGGAAAATAACATACGGCTTTATGCTTTTGGGCATACAGCCGT
Organism: Artemisia tridentata subsp. tridentata; assembly: GCA_021014915.2. NCBI lineage: Eukaryota > Viridiplantae > Streptophyta > Magnoliopsida > Asterales > Asteraceae > Artemisia > Artemisia tridentata. The sequence goes on along the minus strand of CP139503.1, from coordinate 339,252,411 downwards.
ATGGTTAGCTTAGAAAGTTCTGTGAAAGTGAAACAACTTTATGCTCAAGAGCGTATGGATGTACACTTTTGTCAGAGACTTCTGTAACAGGCGTACAAATATATGCTCAAAAGCGTATGGCTTTATGTCCCTCTATCAGGTACTACCAAAAATTACACTTTACACATTTTTTTTGGAAAACGGCTTCTACAACTCGACGTAACACCAAAACTTCCAGAAATATTTAAGATAACATAATACATCATTTCCATAAACAATTGTGATCTAATCAACCCACGAACACATACTTTACGGGATTAGCCAAACACCCGTTTTTTACCCATTTTCAAATATACAACTTTTACACAACTTTATAACACACTTTGAACTCTTTAAATACAACTTCAAATCTATAACAAGAGTCTATAAACTTCACCTTTCAAATGACAATAACACCATGACACTTTAGGGGTTCAACCATGACTTGAACTTTGGTATCCTACGACTACCTTTCTACTCATGAACCAACTACTTTCCATTCGGGCTTCCAATCTTAGGCCTTTTACCAAGACCATTGCTTGCATCGCATAACACCTACAAAATATGTTAACAATTATAACGTAAGATTTTGCTTAGTAAGTAACCGGATTATAACGAGTTATCATAATTAACATAATCAAAAGCATTACATACACATCAAAGCTAATCCACTTAATCATTCACATACATCACTTGAAACCAAGCATCTTAACCACATCAATCATACTAACACTACGCATTGAAACATAAATCATTCACATAACTTAATTACTCCCATGACTTACCAATAATTCATCTTGACTAGAGCTTAACTAGCCTAGCTTCCAAACCACTTCTAAGCCTCTTAAGTCCTTACATCTTAACACTTAACAACCAATATACATAACAAAAATGATCATTTAATATTATAACACATTATAACCATGGTTACTTAACTTAGCTCCAAAGCTAAGTTACCAAGAACATCACCTAGATCTCTTATTGCTTCCTAGGCCAAAATCACCATAAACATAAACACATAATTAAATTACCATAACAATTGTTTATACAACCATTAGCTCACCTTTAACACTTCTAATCATCATATAATCATATCTTGATCATATGATGATTAACCTATAAAATTACTAAATTAATTCAATAAAACGTATCCCTCAATTACTATAACCATATTAATTATCTAAAAACACCATTTACCCAATTTCTTAAATTAGGGTTCATAAACCCTAACTCCTCAATTCTTCAATTAAACTCAAATAAGAGTTTACTTGCCTTGTAGGATCATTGTTAGGGCTATAAAGCCATACGCATTTGAGCATATAGTGTAAAGTGTAATTTTTGGTTTTCCAATGGCTACTAGAGCTCTCTGTGTAAAGTCGTTTTCCAAAAAAATGTGTAAAGTAGCCATTTGATGAAGGATTAAGTGTTCTATTAGAACACTTGATCCTTCATCAAATGGCTACTAGAGCTCTCTGTGTTTTTTCTTCAATTTTATCTTCTAAACCGACTTCACACAAAACCTTCCTGAAACATTTGAGAATGATATAGAAAATGTGTAGGATTATCTAGTTAGTTATGTCAAGTTTAGCCACTTGACAAGTTTAGTCCCTTTAGTCCATTTCTATTATTTTTGTGACACATAATACTTTCTAAAACCATTTACATAATATTTGGACTTATAGTTTGACTACCGGGTTTGATTAACCAATCACGTAACACATTCAAATTACTAAAAGTCGTAGTCAAACTATCTAATGGCATTCTAGTAAATACACGCTTAAAACCCGGTTCTGAGGTGTAACAACTAGAAATTTATGTTAGACTGCATTTACATTTGGATTAATATAAAGATTGGCCTTTCCCAAACCTCATTTATCCCGTTTAATTTGAAAAATGAGAATAGTTTCAAATCAATATAATTTTGATTAGATTACTTAAGGTATATTAAGGGCTTCATTTTAATTATTTAATCTTTTATATAATAAATGAGTTACATTATTTTGGAGCAATTTTGTCAAAATAATCTTAGTGAAAAAAAAATGAACCAATCAGGTTACTCTATTTTGTCGCGTGACAAAACCGAGCAATGTAATTGGCCAATAAAAGTCAAAATTGAAGTTCAATTTGGCGAACTACTAAATTTTTGTCTAACTTATAAAATGTGCTAAAACATGTGCCAGTTTAGTAAAATAAAACACTTCAAAAGAAGGAGGTAATTAATAAAAGCATAAAACTTTAGTTGTTAAATTTTAAATAAAAGTATATTTGCTAGTTTTCATGTTTTTAATAACTTTATAAATTTAATAAATATCTCATATACTCTATATTTTATTAACAAAATACAACCTTATGTTGTTGTTATTTATAAATATTATTATTAGTATATGTTAAACTAATGTATTTGCACGGAATTATTAATATAAAAACAAAAACACGAAAACTGTGACATATAAATGAATACACGTGATTATACATGTAAGAATTGTTCATGTTATTTCTTTTTATGAGATGAAGTAAGAATTTCCCCGAAAAAATATTATTTTTTAACTATACGCATTCAATAACGACTCATGTTATTCATCTTTATAAGTTTAACCCATGCACGGATTTGAAAATCGGCTTAAATTATTATTAATAATAATATAAATATCAAAACGAAGGCACAACATCACACATTACTGTGAGATGAAAATAAATGTACGATGTTCTACATATAACAACGACACATATTTTTTTCAATGTCATTATGTACTACTAAACACACATAATGTTTAGAAGATGATATAAATAGTTAAATTCAAACAAGATCACCTTGAACACCATGCCCGTTATACAAAGTCAAATCATTCGTATAACAAAAATCTATACAAAATATTGATCGATATTAACACACACACACACAATATATATATATATATATATATATATATATATATATATATATATATATATATATATATATATATAATATATAGAAGTGCGTTCATGTGGTGTACAAGCTTAAAATAGATAAAATAAGTACACATATGGACTGTTGGATCAATCTTAATAGATGAGATCAAATTAAATAATATTAATTAATTAGAAAATAATATTAATTAATTAGATATTTAATTTAAGGGTATTATAGTAATCTTTGTCATGTCCAATTATCTCATTCAATGTAATCCATTCTTAAATGCCTCAAGAGTAAAAACTATTGAGTTTGTCTTTTGAGAGTTTATACAGACAACTATGGTTTAAATGCCCCACAATCCTTACAAATTATTATTTCATACGTAATTTTTTCTTTTCATTCTCAATAAAACTGGTTTATATGACTGTCTTGAATTCATGTTTGAGCTCAAAACTCACAGATATAGCATCTGGTGCCATCATGAGAGTGAACCGTAGTTACTGTCAACAAAATACACATGAGTATGCCATGGTAAATAATAAACCTAAAGAAATGAAGTACCATCAAAGATGATCTACCAGATACAAGACAATTTACTTAGAAACTTTGATTACAGTTTAAGTTACTAAGTTATAATATCACTAACTGTTCCATCACAAAAGATTATATTATATGGACAGTAGAAAAACCAAGACCACACAGAGTACGGGCCTATTAGAGCACAGCCACTGAAATCACCACTTTGCCCGCTTATTGGGTTGCACCTGAAAAAAATACAAAAACCGTTAATCAGTTTTTGTTTTCCAGACATTGCAACAACATATCTTATAATGTCACAGGGGTGCCTATTTGCCTCGAAAGTCACATGCTAATGCTCTTGAACCGTTAAAACTTTATCCAAAATGCAGTTAAACAGACAAGTAAAAACGTTTTACCATATCAGGATCTTTGCACTGAATGAACCAGCAGAGGCTTGGTTAACGTCTAGGGAGCGGCATTCGTCACATCGGAAGCTATCTATTTGCTTAGCCTCATCATCTGTCATATTTATGCAAAAGATTCAAATTCAATGGTTTTTAAAGTATCCAAATTTGATGATTGTCAATAACTAAAGCATATAGCCTACTGAAAGAGTCCATTCATGCATTGTTTTATTTGTAACAAGTGAAAGTGTATTTTCTAAAACATATAGCCTACTGAATCGCTTCATTCAAAAGTTAATTAATTAAATTATTAATACATTTTGTAAACATATGTACAAACAAAATACTTATGCAAAAACTGGATAAAGGTGTTTTGGGACAACCCAACCCAGTCAGTTCCAACCAGTGCAAAAATACCCATTTGGTCACTGTCACCCAACCAGCCTAATTTGCCATCTATATATAATAATATTTCCATATATATATGCCCAAGGTGTTGACTTTTCGTTTTAAATAGTGAATAATATAAGCTATTCCATGTTACCATTTTGGCATTGAAGAAGCCGCCAGTGTTTCCTTGAGATTGCCTGATTATTGGTATTCTGACTTGCTAATGCTGAACTATCTTGCGTCCAATCCAAAATAGATTCAGGAGGACCTGCCAATTAAAGGACTCATAAAAGGTTGGAAACAAACAATAGATGGATTAACATATTTCTTAAAGAAAAAAAATAAAACACCATTTCCGATGGTTGTTCTGCGAAGTAAATTTGGATTTGAATCATCTTCATCTTCGGCAGCACTATACCTGAAAAACCAAAAGTAAAGTGAGAATATCCAGGTAAAAAGATTGGAAGGGTCTGGCAGGTTGGGTAACGGGTCAAAATGTTATCGCGGGACAAGTCATTTTTCAGTATGTGTAGAAACTAATTGTGCCAGATTGGGTTGACCTGTAAGCATAATGCATTAGTTGTGATTACAAAACCACTATTATCACAAAATGATTTAAATCTTTAAATAAAAACAATGTAAGATGTTTTGGGCCACACTCAATGAGTTTGACCTGCTCCCTTTTAACCAAAAAAAGTGTGCACCTTTTTAAGATAAAACACAATCCAAATCAGTCCAATCTGGGTCAAAATTGCAACATAGGAGAAACCATGACATCCCGAAACAAATATGTGTAGGGATACTATGCTGGTCATCTATAGAATATCAAATAAGGTCCAGTTAGGTGTAAAGTTATAGAGAACGGAAGTTTACTTACTGACTTTCCTGATCTGATGAAGAAGCATTCCTTCCACTATCCATTCCAGATTTATATTCAAAAGACACGTATTTATTCCCGGTTACAACTAGCGACTCCTGATGCTTCACATTATAAAAGTCATCAGTACTCGATATCAAAGCATATCCAAACACATGATAAGTAGTTCAAATTACAAGACATCGTCATATATATCAAAAAGTTCCTCAAGAAATAAGGTTTAATACAAAAGCAAGCAAACACCCCATTACATCAATAAAAAACTAATACATAATAATTTATTTCACGTAATACACATAACCAACTAGTACAACAACGTATATGCAACTGATTCACATCAATCCTTTATCAACTACTACACATGAGTTAAACTGATTCACATGAATCAGAACCAACTAATTCTTTTAAATAAGCAACTAGAAATTGCTAATCCATTGAAGTTGTTACCAACTCATACACACTTAAGCTTGTTACAAAACGCATACACAGCTGACACACATGAAGCCTACACTACCAATACATAATACTTTATTCCAACTAGTACACATAACCAACGCATACCTTATTCGAAAAGTTTATTCCGACTAATACACATAACCAACAACTACCTTATTTGAAAACAACCATATGGAACTAATACAAATAATCAACTAATAGCTTCTTTTCAAAACATATATCAAACAAATGTTTAATAGATACACATGAATCATATTCAACTAACCTACAATAGTTAGTAGCTTACAAACATAAACCAACTCATACACATTATACACAATTGTGGTCTCAGAAATACCTTGTTCGTCTTCAATATCTCCATCAATAGTTAGATGGCTCGTTTCATAATGTTTATTATCTCTATTTGGTCGCTGCCGATTTGACAACCTACCACTTCGTCGAACTGACACAAAACACCAACAACTAAAATTAACAAACAAACTATATTCACTAAATAAAATAAGATAAAAAAGCCGAACAATGTATCACTTACCAAACAAAATTTGTTCATCGTTCCCATTGTTGATCACTTCGTTCTGAAAAATCACCATCTCTGTTTGTTTTGGAATTGAAACACACCTTCGCTAATGCTATTTAAAGAACAACTGTAGAACGATGAATCTGGATTTTTTTATTGTGTCAGTGATTTTGGGGATTAGGGTTTTAATTTTCAATTTCATGCTTCGGGGATTTTTGATTGTGTGAGTGATTTTGGGGATGAATTCAAGCAGCTACCTAATTTTTGTAACCTAAGTATTAATGATAGTCTATATACAAGTATTATAAAATAGGTACACAAATGCCATTTGTGTTCCAATTAATTACAATTCTGCCACTCTCTTGCTTAATATCTAATCTCATTTATCATGCTTGATCCGACGGTCCACATGTGTACCTATTTTATCTATTTTAAGCTTGTACACCACAATAACGCCCCCCTATATATATATATATATATATATATATATATATATATATATATATATATATATATCTACATATTATATATAACAATATGCGCATGACGTCATTAATTGTTAGATTGCCCAGTAATGCCATGTCATAATTCCACCTAAGCACAATTTGTTTAAAATTTTCGATTTTCTTGCCACATAAGCATTATTTATTTTTTTTTAAAATTTCGTATTTGCCACATAAGCATTATTGATTTTAGTAGAAAATTCGGATTTGCCACATAAGCATCATTGATTTTGCTAGAAATTTCGCATTTAAAAATTTAATTAAAGTTGGCCTTTGCAAGAATTGAACCCTGGCTATTTGATCCACATACGAATACTTCAACCAATGGACCAAGCATTTTTTTGTGATCTACATAAGAAAATATTTATGTCATGCTTAAAAAAATGATGTTGCTAAGCTATAATTATGGAATAGATTAGTATATGCTTTCTTATACATATATATACCCGAAAATATTGTTAATTTATAGAAGATATACGTTTTTTTTTAGTGTATATTTAAAACATATAAGATTTATTTTGTAGAAGATATACTACATCTTTTATGCCTATAATTAAGTTGTGTATATATCAGAAACTTTTAAATGTCATTGCCTTGGGTTGGGACTATATATATAATTCGTAATGTGCACCTGATCTTCCACCAAAAATCAAAAACCCGTATCTACGAAACTGGATTCCAATATGCAGCCTCAAAGACACTCTAAACGACTTGCAAAAGTATCCAGGAATAAAAACACACATGCCCCTTCAGAACGTATGTTGTTAATGAGCCATTTGTTTGTTCTGCTGTTATTTCTTACTAATGTTGCATGTATAATTAATCTAATCTTGTCTACATGACTGTTTCTTAATTAGTTCATTCTGCTTGGTATTGATTCTACTGCTCTAAGATTTTCATTCTGCTGCTAAGGCTATATTAATGTTGTATGTAGCTTTAATGTATTGTTTGTGTATCTGATTGTTTTTACATAATTGGATTTTAATTGGTCGTAGCAACAGCAATTTTATGTTCTTATTAATTTTATGTGCACATTTAATCTAATATTATTTTGCATGATTGTTATTTACATTGTTGTAACAGTAGTTTATTTGTAATGCTTCTGTTATTTACACAATTGTTTTCAAATTAGTTGTAGCAGTAGCAAGAAATCTAATGTGTGTCTATGTATTTGGTTGTTGGTTGGTTATAGAAGATGCAACAATCAAGGATACTGATATGCACACTAATATTCTTCTGCATGATTGTCATTTAAATTGTTGTAACAGTAGTTTTTTGATATACTTGTGTTATTTACACAATTGTTTTCAGATTAGTTGTAGCAGTAGCAATTTGTTTATACTTTTATTATCTGCTTAAAAGTGTTGAATGTACTAGAAATCTAATGTTTGTCTGCGTATTTGGTTTTTGGTTGGTTATAGAAGATGCAACAATCAACGATACTGATATGCATATTGGAAACTCTAAGAGCACTTCACAAGGTACTTTGCTATTGTATAAGTTTACATTAATTGTCTATTAACAAATATGCATTCTGTTTATTGTATGCACTATATACATTTTTTCAAAAGTGTGGTCTAATTTATAACTACTTGGTCTGTATTAAATTGGTGTATGTGTTTACATATGTTGTGTATTAACACGTGTTCATTGTCTTGACAACATTACACTATATGTTCGTGTTTTTGTTACAGGCAAACATCCACAGAGGCTGACAATGGTTGAAAGCAAAGAAACAGGCAAATCGGAAACTTTGGTTACACAATCTTCATGTTCTATGTTGGAAAATTCCGTGTTCCAGAGTGACACACCTAGCAGCCTATCCAGGGCAGCTGTTTCTAATGTTATTTCACAATCCAGAGGTAGTATATTCAACAAAATTTTGATTGAATTGATGGTACGTTTATGCTCATGTATTGTCGGCAGGTAAGCGTTCACAGACGGTGACAATTGTTGGGAGCAAGGGAACGGGTAAATCAGCACATTTAGTTCAACAGTCTTCATCTTCAGAGTTGGATAATACTTTGTTTGAGAGTGATACACCCGATGTTGTTTCACAATCTACAGGTATTATAGTAAGTCAAAATTTGTTTCTATCAAAAATATATTGTATTTATATATTTTTAGTTGTTTCAGCATCTAACCCGCCTCCAAAGAGAAAATTTAGTAACACCTCATCATCTTCTGAGCGGCAGTTACTTCGTGAGAGTGGTATGTGTGTAAACTATTTGATACTGTATAATGAATTTTGCTTTTGTGTGTCTAAACTATCTGTTACTGTATATCCAATACTTTGGTTGCAAAGAAGATCTATGATTGTGTCCTTTGATTATAGTTGGGCTTTATTCGAGGTTTTTGCAGTACTGGTGGTGGTGATTTGATTATAAGTCGAGTTTGAGTTGGTAGTGAGTTAGATATATAGTTGGTTGTTCGGCTACGAATAACAGGGCTTGGTAATTTTGTTAGTTGTAGGTTTTGTTTGATGTTTTTTTGGGCTATTCAGTGATGCTTTTAAAATATTTGTTACCGTGTGATAAATTTTGAGTGTACTATATTGAAAAACTATGCTTGCTTATGATACATTACATTAAATCTATATCAATTAAACAACAGGCCCTAGACAAACATTGAAAAGAAGAAGCAAGACTCAGACCGAGACATTTGAGACCCATCACACCTTTGAGTCTCCTTTAGGTATTAATTTGAAACCCTCGAGAATGCATACAATATATATAACAATAATTTGTTTTACACTTCTTTGCAGGGGCAGCAAACTCAAGTGCTGAGACTAATAGATTGTCATATGTTAAAAATAAACAACGTGATTTGAGGTATCAATCAACCTCTTCGGCCGTACCTTCAAAAAAAAGCAAAAAAAATGTGATGCACACATCGTCACATGGAAAACTTCTGACAGGTTTTGTACCCAGATTATTAGTAGTGCTTACTTTAATATAATTGGTTTATGTACATTACATGGTCGTAGTATATTTGTGTGATCATAGGTGGAAATTCTCAGCCAATGAAAACCAATAGAGAACGAAAAATTACTCTCATTAAAGACATCAATCCAATGAATTTAAACATGGCTATTAGAGGTAGGTGCGTTTCCGTGTGGCATTCACACAAACTTGGTGAGGAGCATGATCCTTACAGTCTAGACTGTGTTCTACAGGACGAGGAGGTAACATGGATTAGGTTGCCAGCTATTTATGTTTGTATGTATTTTCATTACATATAATATTAATATTTGAATTGTATATACAGTCAAACCGTGTTCAGATTTATATCAAGAAGGAATTCATGTACAAATTTGAACCTCTTTTACAAGAGGGACAGTGTTACATAATATCTAATTTTGGAGTAACAGAAAACGGTGGCAGATTCCTTTGTTACCAAATCAATGGAAAATATGTTTTTATAAAGGGACCGAGGTCACGCGGATAGATCAAATTGATGACAATTTTGTTGGCTTCATTAATGAGCCATTATCAAGTATTCTGGATACAGATAATCAGTACCACGAACGCGACTGTGTTGGTATGTGTTTTTTCAAAAAATGTTTGTATAATTTGACATTATTGAAACGATTTCTTGCATTACTTTATAAGATGTTTTTTCAGATATTGTTGGTACAGTTGTAGCTATTGGAAAAATAGTTACTATCAACGGTGCTGGTACTCCTATGATACGAAGGACAATAGTTGTTGAGGATGCCGAGTAAGTATATTGTGCGCGTTTACATTTTTTTTTGAAATAATGTGTGTAGAATAATGTTCAATTGTCATCATGGATTGATTATACACTATGCTCTGCAGATCTTTAAGAATCGACTGTACTTTTTGGAACAATTGGGCATTGTTGTGGAATGACTATAAAAACAAGCGTGATGAACTTGGGCATATAGACATACTGTTAATGTTAGCAAAAGTGAAGTATTGGAATAGTAAGTTTTACAAATGCATAGTGAATTTTGGACATGATGTTTATTTTTTTTGTTCGCAGTATTAATTTTAAAATTTACATTTCTCTTTTACCCAACACAGACAAACCGTCCATACATAATGCTTTGTTTGGCACAAGAATATTCATAAATAGAGATGTGCCACAGTTGTTAGCTTTCCGGGAGAGGTGATTACTTTGATGTTGTGCTATATATGTTTTGCTTTTGAATTAACTATATGTTGCGTTTATTTGAAAACTTATTTATACACATTACAGGTACGAAGAGCAAGACGGATATAGTGCAGGGGAGTTTAAAATTGAAGAGTATTCAATTGAGAAGCCTGTTGTCACGCCTGCAAAGTTCATGCACGGCTGCGTGAAGAGAAGAGTTGGATCGATTAGGACAATTGAACCTGTAAGATACAATTAGTTGATTCAAATATAATATAAATATTGTTTTTCACTCGATTTAATCACATTAGTATTGCTGACAAACGATTTTTTTTTAAATACAGGAATCACATTGTGTCGTTTATGCAAGAGTGCATAGTATACAATATGAAAATGGATGGGTCTATACAGGCTGTAAGACATGTAGTACCAGAGTGATACCCATTGTTTCGAAAGTCAAATCAGGCTCGAAGAATCCGAAGTAGGTGTGGTATTGTAAGAACCACGGGGAGACATATGCAGTTGTTTCTAAGTATGTGCAACAGCGTATCTACATGGATATAAGTATTTGAAACCATATATAACTGTATAATAAATAATGCAACTGTTTACATGTTTTATACTTTACGATGTATATTTTATATTCGTAGGTTCAAAATCATTGTGCGCATATTTGATGATAGTGGAACCGCGCAAGTGGTAATCTTTGACAAGAACGTACATGAAATGACAAATGTGACCGCATGGGAGATCATGGAAAGGGAAGGAATAAACACAGACGAGTACTTTTCGGAAGATCTTAATCAGATTGTTGGGAGGATGTATCTTTTCAAGATTTTATTTTCTGACTTTAACAACAAGAATAACAGTCACATATATCGAGCTGAAAAGGTTACCGAAGATGTTGAGACAATCAACTATTTCAAGCGTGGCTTCCTAGAAGATGAGGTTTGGTCCATTTGTTACTTTAATATACGTAACAATGAGGTATGCTTACAATTACGTATATACTAAACGTTTTACATTGTTTAAAATAGGACGACGATGATGATGTGCAGAGTTTGGACTATGACTCTATGTGCTCGGACGATGAAACGGATGCACATTCTCCTGAAAAAAACGCGGTACTGTTTAATGATTTATTTAGTGTCAACAAACACCATTGAATTTTAACGAACAATACATTCTAAAGTTTTAATTCGTCCCACAAAATATATCAGGAACAAAGCAACGAACCTATAACTTCGTACACGGGGACATTAGATGATATGGCAACATTGTCTGATGATGCCACGGCCGATGTTATACCTCCATTGGAAAAATGCAGATGATGGAATGCCAAATGACAATAGCAGTATTCCAGCAACATGTGAGGATAAATTACCAGCAAATGGACTCGATGGACAGGACAAGCATAACGATGATTGATGTTTAATTCGTTTTTTAGAGATGTGTGAACGCTTTAGTTATGGTTTACAAGTAATTATTGTTATGAATATTCGTATCGTTTTTCCCCGCCAAAACCTTTACATTTTATGATTGTTATGGATGCTCATATTATTTTTTACAACACAATGTTTGCAATTTAGAATTGTTGTGAATATTCTTATCAGTGTCCTTTTTCTTCACTTTTAGTACATATGTACACATTGAAATGATAAAGCAACTAATGTCATTATTAGTGTAGTGAACCCTCTATACTTGTCATTATTTATTTTTTTATAGTTGTGGATACACATAATAAACTAAAAATTATTCAACTTATACACAAAATAAATTGTAAACAGTTGCAAAATAAAATCAAATGTGAGAAGGCCTAAGAAAAGATATGTATCCACTTTGTAAAATCTGTAATTTAACTAAATATTTAAAAAAATTTGTTACCTGTAAAACGTTTAAAGAAAATATGTTTTCCATAGTCAAAATATAAGCAAAAATATATCCATATATTTTTAAAAAAGATGTGTTTGTTCCAAGATAAAATGCAAATTAATTATTGACTTTTTTCCATCCCCAATTTTGTGGTTAAATGCATTTAGATAATCACCCATTCTAACTTCCATAAACGTTTTCAAAGTAAAAAAAAAAAAAAAAAAAAAAACTCTTGCTCTTTGCACGCCTCATCTTTTTTGCAATAATCTGAGAATGGCTTCCATTGCTAAGAAAGAAAATGCTAACGAGATGGCAGAGGTAACAGCTGTAAATAATCCAAGGTAAACCTACTAACTGTATAACTAATCTATGTTAAGATTTCATGTATTTCACAAAAAAATTGATGCTAACATCATGTTTGCACCAGGTTGGATGATGTTGCAGCAAGTAAAGGGAAAGAAGTGCATGAAAACAAAGGTAAATAAACAGATGTTAGTTTTCCTGAACTGCAATTTTTAGATGTAATGTGCATGTTTTAAAAAGGGCTTGAACATCCATGTAGGTGAGGAAGAAAGCATAGAATCTGTTTACGATTGGATGGTTTCAGAAAAACAGGCGATTAAACGGAGGAAGTGGGAGCAAGTCAAGGATGAAGAGGCAAGATTAAGAGAAGAAAGAAAAAAGTATAAGCAGTTTGTGAGAGAGTTTGGTCCTTTTAGGAAACAGAGGAGGAAGAAACACAAGTTGGAAGTCTATTCTTACGATCAATTTCGTCCTGGCTTTATTTGTTTAAGAATTTAAATTAATGGAATGAACATGTTATTTTACACATTTATACGGCTTTTGATAGTTCTTTTTTTGACCCGTCTGAAGTAAATTTTAACACGAACCGACCTGTTTGCCTATGCACGACATATGAAATGTTCTTATCAGTTGCTTCTTTATTTAAGTAGTCATTTGTTAAATTAATATATTTAAAGTACATTGTATAACAAATTAGGCAACTTATGATGATTCGAGTTTTCTTATGTACAGTTTAAGTTGTAGAATATAAAATATAAAAGCATGTTTTTGTACAATATAATCGCAATCTTTAACTATAGTAAAAACCATATTCATTTAGAAAAGTAACCAAACTATACTTATGAAAATATAGGCATGAAATCATACATGTATGTAGTATAAACACAGGAAATAGAAAATAAAAAAAAAAACGTCCCAACCCAAAACCATAGAGTTATTATACTTACTAAAATAAAACGAGTTGCTCTTATTAAGAGTTCATAATAAAATCGTATGTATATATTTAGGATAAGCACCCAAAATAAGATTTTAAAAAAAAGAAAACGTGTATATTTAAAACATAATATATTTTAAATATATTCACAGACTTTATCTATATTAAAACTTTAGAAGTTAATATTCATCTTCAAACTCTATAAATTAAACCACATGTTAGCTGCTGAGCTTATAATTTCATTTATTGGTGACGAGAAGTAAACACAATGTCATATAAACGATCAAACAAGGTATATACTTATAAGTTACGTATGCTTTATCTGTTACTATGTAAGTTTACATCATTTTAAGTAATAGAACTTTAACAGGTTACTAAAAGAAAGGACTATGATTCGCCATATCCAAGTAATACTTCGCTGAATAAGGATGTACCATTCATTATTTTATCAGATGATGATGAGGTATAATATCTAACTCAAGCATTCATTCAAGTTATACACGAAATAAAAATATGTGATTACGTTCCTCATAATTATAGCCTAGCCATGCTGATATGGTTAAAAAACATGAGGTTCCATCTCCAACCAAGGACATGCCAATTATAAATATATCAGACGATGAAGAGGTATCTTTAATACTATGTCCGAGTAGTTTTATTATCAGCTTGATATGTTCTTGCTTAGCATATCTTTTTAATGGAATTAATCACTTAAACATTTGTTTTATTTTGTTGTTGTTTTTTCTTCCCAGCCTGTTTTACAATCACTTAAACGGCGTAGATTGGTAAAATCAAGCACATCTGTAGACGCCACTTTTGTTAAGGTTATATCTTAGATTGTTTATTTGTATTGTTATATTATGCAGTATAACATGTTCTGACATTGTGTAACACATAAATATATTGAAACTTACAACATATTTTTTTATGACGTGTGCCTTAAACCCACAAGTCTGATGGTGATGGCAATTTTATAAGAGAAGGATCTAAAGAAGCGCACCCAACACACAGTACAGGTCGTAAAAAATATATGTTGATTGATGAGGATACGGATGACGATTTTGAAAAAAATAAAGCAGATTCTGAGGATGGTGTTTGGGTGAACATCGATGATCTTCCTGATCCAATTTACCCTCTAAAAGAATATAAACCTAGATATATTATCCCTGATGAGCTTATCATTGAAGACTCCTCTACAGGTTGTTGCTTGGAAACCAATTGTATAGTTTTTTAAATTTGTATATTACTAAATATGTGTTAAATTAAAATTTATATTTTACTTATGAATTTTTTTATCTGAAATTCTCAATAGGTGATTCAAAGTATACATCCGTCGATGAAGATTATACTGATGTTAATGGTAAAAAACCCAACATACATATTTATAACCGCAACACAGATTTAGAAGTATATAGTTTTTTGGTATTTGTTTATTTATGTTTTATTTGTACTTGAACATGTGATTTCAAATGCACAGCACTGGATGAGGCTGACATAGTCGATTATGACATGTGGAACGATATGCCTGATATCGACGGAATTGTGAATGGTCAAAATATTTGCAACAGAAATCTCGATGAAGAAGCATGGGAAGTTGGCTCAAACACGTATACTGTCAGCTATGATTCCAATACCGATGATATGAGTAGCTTTATTAACGACAGCTCCACTGATTATGAAACAAGTGACGATGATGATAGTGAGGATGAAATATAATGACACATACCTAGATTTTCCATAGATTATGTTTTTAAGAGTTTTATCCTATATTGTTTGTCCATCTTTATTGTCATCCAGCAAATAATACGTTATTACTATGAATAATTGTTGCGTTTTTTAAGTTGGTGAATTATAAATTCAATTACCTCTAAAGCTTTCATTATGTTAGACGTATATACATTGTATTGTTTCATTAAATACAAATATAACAAATTTTGACCCAAAAGAGAAGGCCCAATGATATCAAGCTTTTAATAACTATATATATATGATTGTTTACATAATGTAAACCATCAACATATACTCTTCCCATGGCATCATCAAACCCTAAAACCTTTCATGGTTCAGCCTCACCCAACCCACACACTGATTCACGGTGCGAGGATCAACCCATTCCTCCACAAATCCCCGTGACAGAACCAAAGTTTGCTCATGCACGAAAGCCTGTTGCAGATCTTAAGACAAAAGGTGAGGTGCATGATCAAGAAAATAGAGATCCAAGCACTAAGGTCGACGATGCATTGAGATTTCTTGCATCAGTCTTTGAAGAAGGTGGACCTTCTCAAAGTAGTAGAGGTAAAGTGTATAAGGTTTATAATTCTTTAGAAATTAATTTAATCATTCGTGTTAACTTTATAAGCCCGTTTATCTTTGACTTAATAGAAGAGCTAGACGAATTTGTTTTCCTCAATTGGCTAAAGTTAAATGTTGGAGATCCTCAGGAGTCTCAACAGGTTCTCAATGGCGTCCAAGCGAAACTTATGAAAACAGAAGCCTTAATTGACGAAATGCGCAAGATGGGTCATGAGGTGACCGATGACTACCTTGTGGATCTAAACTTTTTCAGTGATGACGATTGAGATTTCAACATCATCTTACAAGGCGTTGCTCACAGGCTATTTTTCTTTCAGTTTAAATAGTTGACGAACTATTCTGATTTGAATTTATGTTGTCATTTGATTCTGGATTTGATGTGTTTCGCCTATTTTATTACTTATTATACGTTAATATTTCATATAGTTTATAAAAATGCGTATATTGAATCCACGAAGTTTTTAAACATTCAAGTTAAAGAAAGAAACAAAATATTTATTGAAAAAATATAGTATAGGCTTGTGTATTTTCTGTAAATTAAATATATCTCTTAGCATCAATTTCTTTGAAACTAAACTTATAAGATTGGTACAATATGTACATTCTATACTTATCATCCCAATTATATTTTCTATAAATTAAATATATCTATTAGCATATTCGGTAAAAATATACATGCTATGTTTATCATTGGAATTATATATTCTATAAATTGAATATATCTCTTAACAAATAAGAATTCAATATCGCAAACTATATAACATCTACAAGGTTTTCTCACTTTCATTTAGTAATGAGCTCAGATCAACCATGGGGTGTTTGTTTATTCCCCCATCAAAGTCACCAGGAAAACGCTCAAGAAGTAATTCCCCACCAAAACAGCTATCATCTAATTCAAGAGGTGACCAGGGGCCTGTAAGGTATTTTCTACCTATACGTTATGTTGATCAGCTTAGACGACATGTAGCATGGTTGGAAGCAGAAATCAGAATTGACGAACAAACAATGCTAAAGTGTAAAGATGATATTGATCACCGACTCGGAAAAATATTGGAGTGCCAAGAAAAGATCAACAATATCATGAAACAAATGGAACTTTCGTAGTGAATTTTTTTATTGTGTCTATACTATTTTGAGATAGGTTTGAATTGATTAACACTCTTTGATGGTTGCATAATTTTATTATTTGATTACCAATTTGATGTGTGTTAAATAGTTGTGTGCTTTATTGTTTGATTACAAACATAATAAATTGTCTAAGAATACAAAGATCCAACCAAAAAAAAAAAGAGGTATTATCCTCTCACAGTTATAGATTATCTCCTACTTTCACAATTCCATGGCCTCATCAAAATCAAACAGTGATACAAGGACAGGAAAACGCCAAAGAGATAATGATGTTAATCCAATTCGTGATAGATACAAAGCCTTCGACATATCAAAGAATATATTGGCTAAGTGTGAATCGGGCAAGTATGCAACTGAACGATCATTGATTGATCTATACAACAACCGTATAAGGCTTCTTGAGGAACAAAACAGAAAGGATGAGGAAATCATACGAGAACGCCAAGAGAGAATTGAAATTCGGAATATAAAAATAGCAGAAGAACAGCAGAAAGTTGCTGATATTTACAAAGATATTGAGAACAGTCATGTTATTCCTTAGTTTTTTTTTCCCTTTAAGATTCATGATGTTATTTGTGACGTTCTTTTGCTTATTTGAATAATAAAGCTTGCAATTACTGTTTAAAAAAGTTTTCATGAAACAATAACTACTAATTGTAATTGTATGCCCACACAGTTTGTTATGCTTGAAGGATTTGCCCTTTGTAGTTATGTAAGTTATGACTTTGTACTGAATGTGATAGCAGTTAGATGAATAGAAACACACAAGGTACAAGTTTTGGATTGCGGTTTGTACTGCTCATATGTCGTTGTTGTTGAATTTGATAATTATGTCAACAAAAAATAACAAGGAGGCAAAGACAACACTACAGATAACTAATAAATTAACTTATTGATGTGGTTGTTATGTATATTTTAAACTATTCATCAAACAGATTAACCAAATGAAGAGCCTGTTGAACATTGTATACGAAAACACTAATAAAACAACTTAATTAAAAAGATTCATCTTCATTGCGTTGGATTCTTCCTCGCGCACTGCATCTTTTGTTTGGGCAAGCAATGCTCCCATCAATTCAAGCAGTACCCGGCGCCTCTCTTGAGTTTTCTTCAATGCGTCAAGTGAATCCAATGCGACACCACGAGGTCCTAATGTTTCCAAGTCAACTATCATTGATTGGTTCTTTGCTATAACTCTCCTCAGATGCTTGCAACAACTGTGAATCAATTCTGCACAAATGGCTTCTTCACATGCCTGTTGGACAAACCAAACACGCATGCAGTCATGTAGCTTGGACGATCCAGAGAGGTTGCTTAGCTCCTCTAAAACCTGGAATGGCGCCATTGAAAACGTTTTTCCAAAAAATGGTTATCCTTTCCCTTTTGGTATGCTATTTATAGACGAAATCATGTTTAAAAAAAAATTAAAATCCAGTAATTATCTTATTTTCAAGTCTGTGATAGGAGCAATATTTAAATAAAGATGTTACAATTCCTAATGATAATATTTTGTTAACAAATATAAGCAAATATTAAAATTAAAATACCATAATTCGGGTGTTAGATGTAAAATACAAATATTTTGTTAACATATATGCTACTATATAGTAGTAGATAAGTATGGTTATGCAATATGTTACTTTTCAACCATTAATAAACACTAATTTCACTTAAAAAACAACTAAACATCTACAAACCTTTTCAACACCATTTTGATATACTATACAACACTACCAAGTTTACAATATACAGGTTGTGTTATAAACATGGTCGCTGTATCAGAAGATTTGGCAATACGACCAAGAGGAAGACCACAAAAAACACATAGAATAACAGGCAGCACGTCCTATATACAGAGTGTAAGGCCCATTCAACCGACGGGTCAACTCCAAACAGGTAATTACATTGTTTAAAACTACACACCATCATATTTACAGTATGCCAACATTGTATTGAACATCGGTGATTACAACAGAATATATCCATTTTGTCTATTAAATAATGTATTAACAGTATGCCAACGTTGCAGTGAACATGGGTCGTTCAAAAAAAATACAAAAACTTACCCATGGGTAGATTCTATTATAGTGTTTAATATTGGCCAGGTCAAGGGGGGTGCGTTAGATTGAATAAAGGAGAGTAAGGTCAAACGGGATTGAAAGTAGACCAAAGTATAATTTTAACAAGTACAAATAGAAATTGTAAGGTTATTACGGTCAACCTATATTCGATGTATTCCTAAATGAAAGCATTAGTTATTTGTAAAGAAGAATATAACAAATAAGTATTTAAATTGTAGTGTTCAGGTATTTAGTTTTTTCTTATGAGTAACCCATAAAGGGTGACTTAAAAGCAGTTCATTGGTTTACTTATACTATGATTGTCATGGCAGCTATATCAGATGATTTAGCAATACGGCCACGTGGAAGACCACAACAGAAAGATAAACTTACGGGTAACACATTGTATATGCAAGTTGTGAAACCAATACGACCTGGGGAACGACCACCAATATACCCAATCCAAACATGTTATATCATTTATAGAAACTGCATATCATGATAATTACATTCTATGTTTGCCTACAACAACGAGCAATCAGTTATATTAATGTGTCTTTGTTTTGCAACAGATGTCGAAAGCTTTAGTATCCGGCCAACGCGCACACCTTCTCAGACCAAAACAAACACGGGAAAAGGAATCAACCAACAAACAGGTTGTGAACATCCAACACCAATAAAGAGACCAAGAGGGCGTCCTTTCAAAGACCCAACCAAAACACGTAATACATTTTCAATTTTTTGAACAAGTAGCTAATAAATATTATAATCATTAACTGTTATTCATTCACTTTTGCTGCAGCAATCGATAAAGAGCCCGTGTACCTTGGAACCATCCACTCTGGTGTGCACACTTCGAAACGCAAATCACAAAGGCTGCAGGACAAAATAATACCACCTACGAAGAAAATCCCTAGGCGCGAAGGTTTAAACAATGGCACCTCAGCACACAATCACGATGGTCAGATAAACATGTTTAAAGGAATATCTAATGGTACATTCGTTAGACAGTTCCCTGATAAAGACAACATTTGTGCCAAAAACAAAATGAATGGTTTTTCTTTTTTCCTTTGAAATTTAATTAATTACTTGGCTATTCTCAGATTATCTTGACCATGGAGATCCCGTTTACACGTGCGAATCCTGCGACGCACTGTTGTGGCATGCTGAATCTACGGTGGGGGCGACACCTTCAGGCACTGGATCATACTCTATATGTTGTGGTAAGGGAAAGGTGAAATTAGGAACGGAAGTTAAGAATCCACCACAATTGTTAGCACAACTTATGAATGGTGAACATCCAAAGAGCAAGGATTTTGTTGATAACATTAGGCGATACAATTCAATGTTTTCATTCACGTCCATGGGTGCAAAACAGGATACGTCTGTTAACTAGGGATATGGACCATATTGTTACAGGATTCACGGAGAAAATTACCACATGATGGGGAGCCTCTTGCCTGAGGGCGATAGACCCCCTGTTTTTGCGCAACTATATATTTATGACCCACAGAAAGAAATACAAAACAGGGTTAATTCGGTCAGGTATTCCACCAATAATTATTACATGAGTACATGTACGTTGTTCATTCATTTTTAGATAAGCAACACTATATTAGTATAATTATATTTGTTTTATACAGCCCAAACGATGGCGCAACAACATCAAGTACCTATATCGTCGACCATCAACTGACTGTTGACTTACGCGACATGCTGGATACCATTAATCCATTGGTTGCTCAGTTCAGAATGGCTGGAGAACAGTTGGTTAGGAAACATGATGAAACGAGGTTCAGACTACGGCTTATCGGTACAAGAGAACGAGATGGTCGAAACTATAACCTACCCACAGCTGATGAAATTGGAGGTTTAATAGTTGGTGATTTTGACACAACAGCTAATAAAAGGGACATCATTTTACACCCACAGGAAGGCGGTCTTAAAAGAATAAGTGAATTGCACCCATCGTATCTAGCATTGCACTACCCACTGCTATTCCCTTACGCAGAAGATGGTTACTGGACAGATATATACCACGTGGGTGTTACTGATCATACACCAACAAACAAGTTAACAAAGGTAACAATGAGGGAGTATTTTGCGTATCGGCTGCAGGAAAGGACGGGTGTTTTCTCGATGATACTCAACGCAAGGAGACTATGCCAACAATTTATTGTTGACGCATACACTATGGTAGAATCTGAAAGAATGTCGTTTATTAAAAATCAACAGAAGGATTTGAGAAGTGAAACTTATTCTAAACTTGCGAAATTGGCGGAGCAGGAAGATTCCGGGGTCATGTTACGAGGGAAAAAGGTTATTTTACCGTCGTCATTCACTGGAAGTCCAAGATACATGATGCAAAATTATTTGGATGCCATGACAATATGCATGGTTTACGGATATCCTGACCTGTTTATAACATTCACGTGCAACCCAAACTGGCCAGAAATTGCACGTTTTGTCGCAAAAAGGGGGCTAAAGCCTGAAGACAGACCGGGCGCCATAACAAGAGTCTTTAAACAAAAACTGGACTCTTTAATGAGGGATTTTAAAGACCGGCATTATTTTGGACATTTGAAAGCAGGTACAATCATTATACATTTATTAACAAATACAAAGTAATTGAATCCGTTATTAGTTAATTGTATGTCATGCTTAACACTATCAACCTATTACAGCTGTTTATACTGTCGAGTTTCAAAAAAGAGGGCTGCCACATGCTCATATTTTGCTTTTTCTGGAAGAACGTGATAAAATCAAGACAACCCGCCAAATTGATCGTTTTATTTCGGCGGAAATACCTGATAAAAAGGAAGATCCTGAACTATACGAGATCGTTACCGATCATATGATGCATGGACCATGTGGCCTACAACGCCCTACTTGTCCATGCACGGTTAAAAACAAATGTACAAAAAATTCCCCAAAGAGTTTAATGATTCAACAGTCATAGACGAGAACGGTTATGCACTTTATAAGAGGAGGAACGACGGTTGTACAGTGACTAAAAGTAGTTCAGAATTACACAACGGATACGTGGTCCCTTACAACCCGGGGTTGTTGAGGCGGTACCAATCGCATATTAACGTGGAGTGGTGCAACCAAATGGGTTCTATAAAATACCTTTTCAAATACATAAACAAGGGTCCAGATAGGGCTACAGCGGCGGTAGAAGACCAGGAGATAGACGAAGTCAGTGATTACTACAACTGTCGATATCTTTCGGCTTGTGAAGCAGTATGGAGGATTTACAAATTTGACATACATTACAGATTCCCTCCGGTTGAACGATTGCCGTTTCGTTTAGAAGGCGAACATTCGGTCGTATTTGATGCTTCGGAAAGCATTGACTGTACGTTGGATAAGGCATCCATAAATGACACAAAATTCGTACAGTGGATGAAAACAAATGAGACTGATGTAGAAGCGAGGACTTTACTTTACCACGAATTTCCACAACACTATGTATGGAAACAAGAGGATAGAGTTTGGGTTAAAAGACAAAAAGGCACGTCAATTGGACGTGTGCATCATGTATCACCATCAACCGGTGAACTGTTCTACCTGCGAGTCCTTATTAACAAGGTCCCGGGCGCACGAGATTGGATCGATTTTAAAAAATTTGAAGGTGTTACATACAACACATACAAAGAGGCGTGCCAGGCACGAGGTCTATTGGAAGACGATAAAGAATACATTGACGGGTTGTTAGAAGCCAGCCTATGGGGAACCGGAAACTACCTACGAAAATTTTATGTCATTCTTATCCTAACAGATTGCATGTCTCGACCAGAATTTGTTTACGAGAAGACGTGGGAGGTGATGGCTACTGACGTACTACACGCGGAACGAATAAAAAGAAATGATCCAGGTATGAAATTTTCACTGTAATACAGTCTCTTAATACCTACTCGGTTGTCTAACTGATATCATTATAATTCTTTATAAATGCATCACAAACAACTACAGTTTACAGCACAACAAATACACATAGTTTACACACACATATCCTGACGTCTAATGACATTATCCATAATAAAATTTTAGGTTCACAAAAAACATACCTAAAGCACTTATTCATCAGTACCATACCAAACAGGCAGCAACATCAAACGTATAACACTGGGATATTGCCTTAATATTCCTGTAAGAAACGTTCCTGTCGGTTTCCTTTATGCACACCCAACCTTCCCAATAATGGTTGTCAAGTTTTATCAAGAACTGTGAACCCATGTTTCTGAAAAAATTTCGAATAGATTTAGTGAGTTAAATACCAAAAAACCCTGACTAAAAATATCAAACATTTAAAAATACACATTCACAGGCAAGAAAAAAAAAACACTAACCCAATAATCAGGTGTGGTTGTATACCATAGTTTTATGAAACTAACCCCAAATTATTGAATTTCACTATTTCTAAAATTACCCAGCAACACACCATGATACCACTTCAGCCTTATAATAGTGTAATAAACAACATGAGCCATCGATAACAAACCAGTGGTATTCCATAAACCAGTTCGAACCCTCCTATATTTCCCAAAACGTTCACAAAAAAAAACGCCCAAATACTGTTATTAGAATGAGTGTTTTAGTGCCTTTGGAATGGAACTTTTATTTATAAAACTAATAAATCGAAATGAACACACACAAAAAAAAAATACTACCTCACAGTAATGCTCGCTAATTAACCATCCAAATGTGTGTGTGTGTGTGTTGGGCTGTTATTACAAAGTTACAGGCATGTGAAAAATAATATATGTCTATCAGTTTGTTTGTTACAATTAAACTAACAAATGCGCATTTAATTTTTGCAGATTTGGAACTTTCAGACGAGCAAAGAAAGAGCATATGTCTTGCATATATCGAACACATGCTGCTTTGTAACAATAAAAGTTTGCGGAACATCCCAAACATGCCTTTCCCAAACGAAATGTTGCTTATTAGCACATTACAATAGACTCATATCGGATGAGTTAAAATACAACAAAGATGAGTTACGTGAACAACATACCAAGCTATTTGGTACGCTAACAAACGAACAGAGAGATATATATAATACTTTAATGGACGCTGTCAACGAAACAAAAGGAGGCATGTTCTTCGTATACGGATACGGGGGCACGGGTGATGTTTTGTTTTTATATTTTTATTTTTCCAAAGAAATATTCGTGAAAATATTTCCCCGGGTCGTTCTCCCAACGAAGGTTTGACGACGTTTAAGTCGATTCGATGTCGTGAAAATGTGAAGTGAATAAGTGACGTGAAAGATTATTTTTTAGAATTTGATTACACTATAATAAGAAATATTAAAAACAATCTACGCTATTAAAATAAATGCACACAAAGAAAATTCAAATAAATGCAAATCCCGGGCTAATCCCGAGATTTATAAATCTATTAGTGAAATTATAAAACTAAAATGCAAATATTAAAAGCTAAGGGACTAAAACTGCAATTAAATAAAACTAGTTTTATAAAAGAAAATTAAGAAAATATTTATAAAAACTAAAGGGACTTAAATTGTATTTTTCTGAAACTTGATTTAAACTAAAACTTTTTTCAAACAAAGACAAGGACTAAAGGTGGACAAAATGAAAGCAAAAGACTGGTTTGTAAAAGCAATAAACCAAAAACATTTTTTACTCTATAAGTTTACCCAGGTTCGATTCCTGGCTTTTACAAATGAATCTAAACTATTTTTTTTCTTTTTCTTCTTTTTCAAATCAAATAACAATTAATCAACTCTAACTTTTATGAAAAGAACGAGCTTAAACGAGCTGGAATAAGCTGGAAATCAGCCTGAACAACTCAATCAGGCTTTGCACATTTTTATATGAAACAACTCAAATAAGCACAAAATGGACTTTAATAAACTATCAAATAAGCTAATAAATTGAAACTAAGGGGGGCAAAACTTCTCTAGAACTGCTGACTACCTAAAACTCAAAACTTCCAAAGATTAACTAAAAGCAAACACACCCTTACTGATCCATAAGCTACCCTAACTGACCCATAAGCTACCTTAAATCAAACACACCCTTACTGATCTTATTCCTATTTCTCAAGTTGAATGAACTTATAAAACCTGAAAATCACAATCTCAATAACCACAATTTTAATTTCTAATCAGAAACAGAAATTTTCACAAGCAACTAAACTTAAGAAAAACTTGAATAAACTGCTTTGACTAATGATTTAACTAAAAGCAATGAATGAGAAATTAGCAACAGAAACATAAGACCAACTCATGACATCAAAAGTAAAATCAATAAAGCTTGAAATTTAAAATTAACACTTACATTAAAATCAGGCTGATGAACAAGAGTTTTGACCGATCGTTGACTTACATTAACAATGAAATTTGGAGTACATCTAATTGAAAACTAAAAAGTACAATACAAATAAGCAGAAAACTAAACCTAAAATAAGCTAAAACTAAATTAATCCTACTCCTAAAATCTAACCTACTAACTAGCTAGCTAACCCTCGAATTGTGACCAAAAAGGGCTATTTATAGCCTGAGCTAGGATGCTTCTGGGGACTCCAGGTTGGCGATCCGCGTGAGGTTGTGCTTTCTCTGAGCCAATCTAAGCCCTTTGATCAAATTCCATCCATTACAGCCGTTTGATTAAGTAGAGGTGAGGTGTTCGGACCAATGGCCTGCCCCCACGTGTCATTCCTTGTGTCAGGATCATCCTCGAAGTCCGTGCAATGACAATCTTACCCTTAATTGTGGTAAAATCGTGTACGGTAAACCTTAGGGTTGCGTGAATAGTAACTGATTTGGGGGTGAATTTGTGGGAGGCGGGTTGAGAGAGATAGGAGG
Source organism: Artemisia tridentata subsp. tridentata (assembly GCA_021014915.2). Taxonomy (NCBI): domain Eukaryota; kingdom Viridiplantae; phylum Streptophyta; class Magnoliopsida; order Asterales; family Asteraceae; genus Artemisia; species Artemisia tridentata. The sequence goes on along the minus strand of CP139503.1, from coordinate 339,226,270 downwards.
TGAGTGAGTTTTTTTTATTTCTTTTGACCGTGTAGTTTATTTTTAAGGGTTTGACCGGGTTTAGTTATTAGCGAGTGTGGGTGGGTCGGGTTTTGTGGGATCGGCCGGTTAGTTTAGTGGAGTTTGGGTAATGGATTATTTTTTTAGTGGGCTTAGGTGGGTTAAGGTGTTGGGTAGTAAATAAAACCGGATTATTAGTTTTAAGGATTAAAGGTTTTTAAAGTTAGGAAAAATAACAAGGACTTATTTTGTAATTTCAGAAATCTCAAGGACCATTGTTGCCACTTATCCAAAAATAAATCCAAGGGCTTAATTTGATAATTTCCGATAGATGTAGGACCTCGATTGACTTTTTGACCATAATTTCTCCTCGGCATCGGCTACAAATAACACTTCCATATCTCGTGCTCGGTTTCCCGGTTCTTTGCTTGATTTTTGTCCTTTTCTTCAATATCCGCCCTGCATATGTAAAAACACAAAAACACAATATATTTGGCATTTTGGTCGGGTTTTTGGTCATTTTGGGTCCGGTTTTGGTCTAGAAATGGTATGTGTTTAAGCACATACCAAAATTCCCCAGACTAAGATATTGCAATGTCCTCATGCAATGTTATAAAAACTCCCCGATTTTCCTTTTTATTCTATTTTTGTATTTTTATATTTTTCTCATTATTCATGTGACGGCTTTTGTTGACAATCATTATCTTTCAATAATTTTTAGGGTCTTCGAGTAGGAAACACGACTCATGAAGAAGTGACCATACGGATAAAATTCGTCGTCCCTGATTTTTCACGAGTCCCCAAACTAAGCTTAAAAACGAAATCATTGTCATCTACAAGTTAGACTGCCAACACTACTCAGAAAGCTAATTGTGGACTTCTCGTTCCCAAATTCCTATTTTCCTCTATTTATTTTATTTTTGGTGAGAAATGAATTTCTTCAAATTCTCGTTTCGATAATTTTTAATCTGATAAAGATACCTAGTTTAGACGCTAAGTAGTTTCCAAACCTTCCCTCGAAAACCGTTGCATACAAAAATGAGGTCCACATCAAGGTCTCTGATTTAACACGATTTTGAGGATATCCCTTTTATTTGCGACCGAAACAACTCATCTACGAGTCCAGAGACGGAAGCCTTTATTAGGATACCTCGGAGTCGAAATTTGGCATTTTTAACATTATTAAGCACTTATTATTAATCCTTGGCCCTTTATAACAATCACAACATCGGCTGCGAACCGGCAAGATGTGATAGTCTATTATGACCTTGGAATTTTCCTCTGCCTTTATTAGAAGTCTACAACATCGGCTGCGAACCGGCAAGATGCAGAAAACTTTTTATGGCTTTGGATTATTATTATATATTATTCATTATATATTTTGCCAAATCCCGAGTCCTACGGCTTTTATAACAATCCCAACATCGGTTGTGAGCCGGCAAGATGGAATAGTCTATTACACCGTAACACTGACAGTACCTTGATGTGTACCCAACTTCCATAAGCAAGGATTCTCTAAGGAAGAAATAAAAACTAAATTTCGCCAAAACCAAAATAGCTTTAATTATTCCTATTTATCTATTTTTGAGTGAAACAAGCTTATGGGAACAAAAAGCCACAAATAACTTCGATGAGCTTTAAAGAGAACCAACTACTCCACGTTTAGCAATCTGACTTATAAACAACTCTATCATTTCTCGTTCTTCGCAAATTTAAAATCTTAAATAATAAGATCCGCGAATGCTTAGCCTTATAATCAAGCCATGCGTATATAAAGTCGAATACGGGAACTTGCAAATTCTTAAAAAGAATTCGCGTTTTCTAGCTCCTTGTGTAAAAGACTAGCACGAGCTTATAGATTATAAACGGTTAAGGAGACAAGCTAGGGCTCAACACGCCCGATCAAGTCAGAATTTTATTCCTACTCTCTCCAGCGGAAAATCAACAAAAATGTCAAAATTTATTATATTTTTGCACAAAATTTTTAAATTTTTTCTTTTTTTTTTTTTTTTTTTTTTTTTTTTTTTTGAATTTTTTAAAATTTTGGAGGAAAAACGGGGTTGCATGAGTAAACGGCAAAAATCAAATCGACAGATTACCCCCCCAGACTAAAACGAGACATTGTCCTCAATGTCTTAAAGGTAAGGGTTCTCCTACATAAATCTAAGGCCGTTTATTAATTATGCCAAAAGATAAATGTAAACGATAAGATTTTAGGATATCGGATGAGCAGCTGATGATGAAACTCGAGTAGCGTGAAGGAAACTACGAGCACGAGAGTCTTCATCATCGGGCATTCCTGGACATACACAACAACCACGAAAACACGAGAAATAGAAGAGGTCGCCCTCCTCACGTCATATTAGAAAATAGAAAAGAAGATAGATAGATAAGCATGGGGTGCCTCCCACGAAGCGCTTGTTTATTTATCGAGTCGTATAGCTTAGACTCGCCCCGAATTTACTTAATCTTGGGGGAGCAAGAGGAACGGACACCCGGCACGAAGAACGAAGATGCCGGGGTCGAAGACGGTATCCTCACTCCCGGAGGAGTGGAAAGATGGAGAAATGAGGGGATAAGTGAAAAATGGGTGAAACACACGGATGACGAAAGCAAAGTCAAATTCTGAATCACGGGTGGTTTGGGTGGGGAAAATATCAAGCACGGGATCATCAATATCATAAGTCACGTCCACCACTCCATCAATTACTTTATTCACACCGGATCCAAGATCTACATCCGGTGGTTTCGCGGGTGGACGAGAAGACGGTAAATCGAAGAGAAATGAGTCAGCTTCAGAAAGTAAATCATCATCATTAATTTCTTCAATAAGACCATTCTCGCCATTCTCAATACCCGGTGGTATCGAGTCATCCGAAGCAAGAAATCGATCGACATCCTCTAAAAGAGAATCACGTAACGGATTATTTGAAATATTGCTCAAAATAAGTTCAGAGTCGATCTCAAAGTCAAAACGCTCATAATCCGGAAGAGAAATATCAGCATGAATAGTGGGGCTGCCACTACTCTTCTCCTCAAATCGAAAAATTTCAAGCTCGGGTAAGAAATCACTATCCATATCGGGGATAGGAAATGAAGAAGTCGGAGGATCATTTAATGCCTCGATCCTAGAAATGAGAAGATAAATTGTAGATAATTTCTCACGAAGAGCATCATCTTGGATTTCTGTCTCTTCATCATTCTCTTCTTCTAAACTGACGAGCTCAGAAGGTAACTCCTCCACATAGTCGATGTCTCCACAAGATAAAGAATCGTCATTGTCGGAATCGGAGTACATCTCATCATCGTTATTTTCAACATGAATATCATCACACGGCTCATCATTCGTATCAACGAGATTATCAAAACGATCATCTTCAACAATACCACAATATCTCGAAGAATCTGGAGGTTGGACAAGTGGTGTGCTCTGAGAGCTAGGAATTTCCACCACTTCCGTTATGGACTCCGGTTCTTGTTCGTGAAGATAAGGTAAGTCGTTTTTTCTAAACACCGTTTTAAGCTCAACACGTTTGCTCGACACACTCTTAACCGTAAATCGTGAAAGGTTCGGATCAAATCTCGACGGTTTAGGAGGAACCATTGATTCTTGGACAACCGTAGGTTGGACGTATTTAGCACTTCCATTGTTAGTGGAAAGTACCGGGTCCTTTGTCACCTCGGTTTCTCGTTCCATTTCCCTCACCGGAGAGGGAATAGGAATCGATGGTCCATTATCAATACGACATTTCGACATTTTTGACAAAGCTTGAAGTTGTTCAATGTGGATCTTAAAAGCCCTAAGTTTAAAGAAATCGTCGTCAAGAGATGCCATAGCAAAATTTTCATCATTTAAAGGTTCACAAGACGGAGTGGGATTGCCACTCGAAGAATTAATTTCGTTTTCTTCTTTCAAAGATTCGTCTTCACCGCTTTCTTCATAGTTTTGTGACGGATTCGGCGCATAATAATCATTCTCAAACGTTTCCTCACAAGATTCAAAAGTTGATGAATCATTATTGAAACATGGTTCTTGTTCATAAAAATTTTGAGGGGAAAAATCGTTTTGAGGATAATTATCAAAGCTCGTATCATAAGCGTAAGACGTTTCATTACTCGGGGCGTAGCACATACAATTGGTGAATCCACATTGATTACAAAAACACTGTCCACAAGGTACTCCTTCTTCGGAGGGATTTCCACAATTAAAGCAAGTGAATGGAGGCGGCGGTGGAGGGTAATCGGGAATGTTTGAAAGATTGTTGAACGACCTTTGAACATACGTGTTAGAATTACAATTCCAACAAACTCCGTCATGAATATCACCACCACATTGTTCGCACGTACACCAAACACACAACCCTCCGAAAAAGGGTTCTCCACACTTAAAACAAATAGGATCCATAAGAATTAAACATAAGAGGGTGTGAGAAGAAGAATCAAACTTTAGAGGGTAAGAAGATCAAGAATCAAACGGTATAGAGGGTAAAAGAAGAGAATCAAACATGAAGAGGATAACGGAGATTCTTTTTGGTTTTTCATAAAAACAAAAATCAAATTGAAAAAGAAAATATTTTTGGGTTTTTATAAAAAATTAGATTTATTATCTTTTTGGTGATCGTTAATCAACCGTACTTGTTTCTTTCAAAACTACGCGCAGCGTGGCGGGAGAGAAGAATGGATCTCTCTTCGGTCTGCAATTTAATGTCAAGACCTCCTTAAACCCCGTAATTAGGTTGTAGTAAAGAAATAATCCAAGAAACGTTTAACTTCACGATCTCTTTTGTTGTTTATTCGGAATGGTTTACAACCGCCCTCCTTCAACGGAAGACCGAGGATGTTTATTAATGGTGAAAACACTTTAGGAAAAGTTTTTTTTTTTTTTTTTTTTTTTTTTTTTTTTTTTTTTTTTTTTTTTTTTTTTTTTTGTTTTAATTATTTTTGATTTTTCGATTTTTTTGGTATTGTGAATACTTGGTGACAAGTATTCAAATGGTTTTTTATTTATTATTTTTTATATTTTTCAAAAACAATTTATTTACAAAACAAGATGATAACTTCCACGGGGAAGGTTCTTCAATACACAAAATACGATACGAATCAACGACAACGTTTCAAGCCTTCCCCGGCAGCGGCGCCATTTTATTGATGTTTTGTTTTTATATTTTTATTTTTCCAAAGAAATATTCGTGAAAATATTTCCCTGGGTCGTTCTCCCAACGAAGGTTTGACGGCGTTTAAGTCGATTCGATGTCGTGAAAATGTGAAGTGAATAAGTGACGTGAAAGATTATTTTTTAGAATTTGATTACACTATAATAAGAAATATTAAAAACAATCTACGCTATTAAAATAAATGCACACAAAGAAAATTCAAATAAATGCAAATCCCGGGCTAATCCCGAGATTTATAAATCTATTAGTGAAATTATAAAACTAAAATGCAAATATTAAAAGCTAAGGGACTAAAACTGCAATTAAATAAAACTAGTTTTATAAAAGAAAATTAAGAAAATATTTATAAAAACTAAAGGGACTTAAATTGTATTTTTCTGAAACTTGATTTAAACTAAAACTTTTTTCAAACAAAGACAAGGACTAAAGGTGGACAAAATGAAAGCAAAAGACTGGTTTGTAAAAGCAATAAACCAAAAACATTTTTTACTCTATAAGTTTACCCAGGTTCGATTCCTGGCTTTTACAAATGAATCTAAACTATTTTTTTTCTTTTTCTTCTTTTTCAAATCAAATAACAATTAATCAACTCTAACTTTTATGAAAAGAACGAGCTTAAACGAGCTGGAATAAGCTGGAAATCAGCCTGAACAACTCAATCAGGCTTTGCACATTTTTATATGAAACAACTCAAATAAGCACAAAATGGACTTTAATAAACTATCAAATAAGCTAATAAATTGAAACTAAGCGGGGCAAAACTTCTCTAGAACTGCTGACTACCTAAAACTCAAAACTTCCAAAGATTAACTAAAAGCAAACACACCCTTACTGATCCATAAGCTACCCTAACTGACCCATAAGCTACCTTAAATCAAACACACCCTTACTGATCTTATTCCTATTTCTCAAGTTGAATGAACTTATAAAACCTGAAAATCACAATCTCAATAACCACAATTTTAATTTCTAATCAGAAACAGAAATTTTCACAAGCAACTAAACTTAAGAAAAACTTGAATAAACTGCTTTGACTAATGATTTAACTAAAAGCAATGAATGAGAAATTAGCAACAGAAACATAAGACCAACTCATGACATCAAAAGTAAAATCAATAAAGCTTGAAATTTAAAATTAACACTTACATTAAAATCAGGCTGATGAACAAGAGTTTTGACCGATCGTTGACTTACATTAACAATGAAATTTGGAGTACATCTAATTGAAAACTAAAAAGTACAATACAAATAAGCAGAAAACTAAACCTAAAATAAGCTAAAACTAAATTAATCCTACTCCTAAAATCTAACCTACTAACTAGCTAGCTAACCCTCGAATTGTGACCGAAAAGGGCTATTTATAGCCTGAGCTAGGATGCTTCTTGGGGCTCCAGGTTGGCGATCCGCGTGAGGTTGTGCTTTCTCTGAGCCAATCTAAGCCCTTTGATCAAATTCCATCCATTACAGCTGTTTGATTAAGTAGAGGTGAGGTGTTCGGACCAATGGCCTGCCCCCACGTGTCATTCCTTGTGTCAGGATCATCCTCGAAGTCCGTGCAATGACAATCTTACCCTTAATTGTGGTAAAATCGTGTACGGTAAACCTTAGGGTTGCGTGAATAGTAACTGATTTGGGGGTGAATTTGTGGGAGGCGGGTTGAGAGAGATAGGAGGTGAGTGAGTTTTTTTTATTTCTTTTGACCGTGTAGTTTATTTTTAAGGGTTTGACCGGGTTTAGTTATTAGCGAGTGTGGGTGGGTCGGGTTTTGTGGGATGGGCCGGTTAGTTTAGTGGAGTTTGGGTAATGGATTATTTTTTTAGTGGGCTTAGGTGGGTTAAGGTGTTGGGTAGTAAATAAAACCGGATTATTAGTTTTAAGGATTAAAGGTTTTTAAAGTTAGGAAAAATAACAAGGACTTATTTTGTAATTTCAGAAATCTCAAGGACCATTGTTGCCACTTATCCAAAAATAAATCCAAGGGCTTAATTTGATAATTTCCGATAGATGTAGGACCTCGATTGACTTTTTGACCATAATTTCTCCTCGGCATCGGCTACAAATAACACTTCCATATCTCGTGCTCGGTTTCCCGGTTCTTTGCTTGATTTTTGTCCTTTTCTTCAATATCCGCCCTGCATATGTAAAAACACAAAAACACAATATATTTGGCATTTTGGTCGGGTTTTTGGTCATTTTGGGTCCGGTTTTGGTCTAGAAATGGTATGTGTTTAAGCACATACCAACGGGTAAAACGTATCTTTACAAGACCTTGTCCGCAGCAATTAGATCGAAAGGAGGTATAGTTTTAAATGTCGCATCAAGCGGTATAGCCGCGCTTTTGTTGGAGGGGGGAAGAACGGCACATTCTCGATTTGCAATTCCCATCAATGTGGTCGATGATTCTATGTGCCACATCCCAGCAGATAGTGAACTTGCTGAGCTTATAAGGGCATGCAAACTAATCATATGGGATGAAGCTCCAATGACACATAGACATTGTTACGAAGCCTTCGATAGGACACTAAGAGACATATGTAGGCCGCACCTATCAACACCATCTGGACAAGTGTTTGGAGGAAAAGTGGTTTTATTTGGAGGTGACTTTCGTCAAATCCTTCCGGTCATCACGAATGGTTTAAGACAACAAATCGTACATGCATCAATAAACTCTTCATACCTGTGGGAGCATTGTACTATACTACGACTGAACATCAACATGAGGCTCGGAACAAGTAAAAATAATTCCGAGCGTAAAGAAATCCAAGACTTTGCGGACTGGATACTGTCAATTGGAAATGGAACAATCGGAGGTAAAGAAAACAAAGAATCGACAGTTGAATTCGCGGACGGTATGCTCATCCCGGATTCAGAAGATCATGTTGGTACTATAATAGAAGAAACTTACCCAGATTTGCTCAAGAACCTTTACAGTCCGTCCTATTTTCAAGAAAGGGCCATCCTCGCCCCAACTCATGAACTTGTGGATATGATCAACGACAGGATGCTTAAACTACTCGATGGAGATCCAACAACCTATCTAAGTTCCGACTCAATTGGTATTGCTGATGAAGACACGACTTTCAATCCAGAATTATACACGTGTGAATTTCTTAACAGCATTAAGATAGCCGTACTCCCACGTCATTCATTGACTCTGAAAATAGGCACCCCTGTTATGTGCATGAGAAACATTGATCAAACAGCTGGATTATGCAATGGAACAAGGCTACAAGTTCGCAGACTCGGTACTAATATAATTGAGGCTAACATTATATCAGGCGGAAGTGTTGGTACTGTTTGTGCTATACCACGTATGGTATTAAGTCCATCAGAAACCAAAATCCCTTTTAAATTTAATCGAAGGCAATTCCCAGTATCACCGTGCTTCGCTATGACCATTAATAAAAGTCAAGGCCAAACATTGACGCAAGTTGGGCTGTTTCTCCAACGACCAGTGTTCTCACACGGCCAGCTTTATGTGGCAGTATCTCGTGTCAAGAACAAAAAAGGTTTGAAGATCCTTTGTTGTGATGACGATGGGCAATACTCAAAATCAACGACGAACGTTGTGTATAAAGAAGCATTGTTTCGCATCTAAAGATTGTTGTTAAATTATACAGTTTACCGTTAAACAGGTACGTTACTAACCTTTCATTAACAATGCCTATCTGTTTGTTGTCGCATCTTAGCAGTTGCACATATACATTCTAAGCGATTAAACTAACTTGCTCCATGTAAAGTAACAGACAAATTAAACAAAGCAACATCTGTTGATAAAACGAGCATTTTTAGCATTTACAAAATTACAGCATATTGAGTTGATGCTGTCAGAAATGTTACTGCAGTTACCATACATAGTGTATTCTGCACATATAAACATAGAACAAAATAGCCACACACCAGTGATTACGTGTGTTGTGTTTGGAGTTACAACGCTACTGCCATAGTGAGCCAAACACGTACGTGTTTGTCTATTCAAATGTCACAAACCAGATATGAACCAACATCAAATGTACTTAGGCCCACCACAACCAACTGCAAAGTTAACACACATGAAATACCGGAATCTCATTGTTTTCATCCACTACAGTGTCCACAATGGTGTTCACAACCTTAAAACGAAGTAACCTCCCATGCCATAACCCACAAATGTCTGCAAACGCCTTGAAATTCCCGTTCAACTTGACTGCAAGTTGCCTGTTCGGCCTTTGAGAGTCGTTGACCGTGGCAACCTTCACAATGAACCTCTCATCAGCGTGCATAAGAATCGCCGCCCTATATCTGTGCATTTCATGATCGGCGGAGAAATTCTTTGGTACAGACTGTTGAAAATATATAATTTGTTCAGACATTGTGGATTAACAAGATTTGACAAATTATAATCAATCAAAATTAGATTTATACAAATTTCATTATTACTGTATCCCTCAATTACTTACCACGTGGTAAAACTCCAGCACCGTCCCATCAAGCATAACATAAAACACATGGTTCTCATCGTTATGATGCGTGTGTCCTCGCGCAGGTGCATCTGTGGTGAGCTCTCTCATCTAAGATTACATTTACAAACACCAGGTTAATCGTTATAATACATATGGTGGTCTATTTCCTCTAAAAATATGTTTACCAAGGCAATATTAGTCAATGTATTTCTAAAAAAGATTCACGGGTGAAAGTGTTCAAACCTTCCATTGCATAGCCTGGTATCTCACGCCCGAGCACCCTCAGCAATGTTGGCCGGACAGTCTCCGGATACACATAGGTACCATTGTGTCGGAAAAGTGCCAGATTCAACTAATAATCACCTAAATTAGTGAACACCATCGGCTGACCAATTTCGATTCCAAAATCAGCAACAAGCTTATCCCAAGCCCCACCAAACAACCTGTTATGCCTCACAACACTGTTTACGTCCAGCTGCACCCTTTCATTGTTCACCACAGCACTAACACCATTGGCATGAACTGTCAATGTGTCGTTCCATAAGTTTTGTAAAAAATCTCCTGGAAGAACCTGCACTTTCAGCATGAAAAAAGAGCGCATGAACAGAATACATGGAAATTACATTCAAAATGTGTGGAAACATTTTTCCGTACACATATCTACTTGATTTCAATTTTCATTTAGATGCATTAATCCCAGATGTGATACAATTATTTTATATCATTTACTTGGGTATTTTTAAAATCCCACGCATCAACAACAACCACAAAGTGTACCAACGTTGTTGTTTACTCAAAATATATACCAACGTTGTTGCGTACGGATATCTGCTTAGTAACAGGCTTCATTTATATTCATTATATCAGATTTTTGATGTAGTAGTTTTATACCATTTATTTTGCCTTTTTTAACAGCATATCAAACCCAAACATATAGCCACAAACGAATACTGTACCACTGTCAAGCACCTATTAAAATCTTATGAAATACAAGTACCATTTATTAAGAATAGGCACACATAAAAGTCCAACCATTCACAGCATCCACCCACCTTTTCTCTGTTTAAGCATTGTATCCCTTTTTTATTACAAACATATACAGACACACTTCGCAAATATAGACTCCATGTATTCACATTAAACACCTTTGCATATTAACCATCGTTCACTCTAAAATAAACTTAATGCCAGCTATCAAAATAGACATAATTAAACACGGCTGTAACTCGATTTACTTTATAACAAACATGTATATTCTCCTCTGCTTACGTATTATAACATTTTTTAAATATTTTCCTCTACTTACGCGTTATAACACTATTTTTACCGTGATCGTTTCACGTCGACAGTCTCTTGCATATTAACCATAATCTAAACTAAATATATTACCAACAATGTAAAATTTCGTCGATATTTCATAATATGTTTACATCTATGTAAACTAAAAACCATGTATATAGGGCGATAAATTCCGGAAACATACCTGTCCTCCATCACGGAATATAGCCAAGCACCTCACATCTCTGTTCCTCACAGCAAGACCTTCATAACCAGGACCTTCGGTACCGTCCACGTTGTATCCAGTAACGTAGAAAGTACCCAATGCCTCCTTCACGAAATGTAGCGTTTTGATTGAGGGCGGGATGTTATCCTCTACAAACTTTCTCCACTCATCTCCGTGAACTTGCATATCACCATCCATAAGCCTTATCAAACATATATACCTGGATCTATTGTTCCCGATAAGAAATATGTACTCTTCGTCTTCATAAAATCTCTCGGCAAATACCGTAGGCAACCTCTATAAATGCAAAACTTAAGTCACTTATAATGCTAAGAACACATGTTACAATTAAAAAGTTATACATTTAGGGAATAACAAAATCACTTGCAATTCCATATTTACAAGTAGTCCAGCATACAAACCTGGTATTCCGGATTTGTTTCTTCATTGAGGCGAACCATAAATTGTTGATCCATTTCCCTGCTTTCAACCATAGAGTATCAGTACAACGATTGGAAAGCATTGACATTCATTATTAAAGGTAACACACACGGCCCTTAGAACAATTTCTAATTCAGACAACGAGATACACTATCTTCAATGACTAAAAAAACATACGCATCCAACAACGTAATGTGCACAACCCATAACATCTATATATCTCAGGCCTTTGACTACCCTATTTGGCCACAGTGTACGACAATGCGGAGGTATGACAAGAAACACACGTAGTATAAACGATAACAACACCGGAAACCGTAAGACACGGCAACGTTTTTCACCAATACGGACCCAAATACACCCATTCCGGGAAAAAACATATTCACAAAATGATTAGTTTGACTTCGACAAAAATAACATCAAACATGAAATCCCAACAACTTACAACCCCCATAATCAACGACCCAAACAATCTATAACAAACAGATTTCATGAAGATATACCAAAAACCCATTTGCCTGGCAACAGTATTTTCCTTACCATCTATGTTCTATAGCCACAACACCCTATATTAGACAGGTTTCATGAAGATCTACCCGAAAACATGATCCTACCAGCAATATTTTTTTTTGCTACATTCTTAATATAGGTAATCAACAGGTCCTACATTAAATGCTTAATCAAGTTAGTTAGATCATAAGGCAAACAACAAAGATCCACACATGCAGCTACAGATTACTAACTTAAATATAAACATAAATAAAATACAAATAGACAATCAAACGAGTTGGGTTTCATTCTTTCAGTAAGTAAATCGATTAACAAAGGTTACCAACATGTGAATGCAGATATGAGATCAAGATAGTATGCTTCACCTTTTTTTTTTCTCGAGCACAGATATTTTGGAAGGTGGAAGTTTGTTCTTATCAATTTGTTTGTGTTATCGATAATCCAGTTATGATTGTTCTGGACAGGATACAATCAATTACATTTGAGAAAATTAAAAGATGCCACACCAAGACTATAGGCATAGCTTAGTAATTAGTATGCTACAGAACTTGCATGCATTTGTAAATGTTACACAATCAAAATGTTGTAATGTCAATAAACTGGATTTAACAAAAAAAATTAAGTAAATGCAATAAAAGACCTTAACAAATAGTAATTACTATCATAAACTATACACTATATTAAACAATACACTATATTAACTATACACTAAATACAAAACATGACCCCCCCATCTTCCCAACGTCGGTTACCCCTACAAAATATTCCTTACAAAATAATTTCATAATAAATAAAGTCATCGAAATTAAGCTTAAAATCATGCCCACCCGTCAAGCTCCCTAAAAATGGTTTCATAAAAACTACTACTTACAAAATAAAATTACAAGTCATGCCCCCTGCAAAAAAATCCTTACAAAATAATTTCATAATAAATAAAGTCATCGAAACTAAGCTTACAAATCATGCCCACACGTCGAGCTTCCTAAAAATGATTTCATAATAAGTACAACTTACAAAATAAAATTACAAGTCATGCCCGCCCATTGGGCGGGCCTTGACGTCTAGTATATAATATATATATATATATATATATATATATATATATATATATATATATATATATATATATATATATATATGTATGTAAGAAATTTTGTGTGACTATTATAACTATATAAGTATTAAAGATTTAACATAATTTTATAAAAGAATCATAAACATTACAAAATCATGAACTTATAAATTGTCACACTGCCTAAACCCCGTGTATACACGAATTCTAAAACTAGTTTGAATAATGAGAATAGTTTCAAATTAATTTAAGACAAAAATACACCGTTGGTCCCTAAACTTTCCCAAAAGCATCGCAGGGGCCCTAAACTTGGGATTTTAGTCGCCTTGAGTCCAAAAGTTGGGATTTTGAGGCCGATTTTGTCCCTTTGACCGTAATCCGTTGGTCAACACCGTTATTTGCTGTTTTGTTTTGTTTTTAGTGAAGGGCATAACGGTCATTTCATATGTTTCTTCTACTTTTCTACTTTACTCCTGAATGGTTCGATTGGATTTTGTAACCTGATACTAATAACTATCATTTTGGTCATTTTGAGCACTGATATATGGGGTGTTATGTTAGGAATTATTTCTTGTAACAAGTTTCAACACGAACAGATGATCTAGATTGATACATTTACAAGATTCATGGCTCTGAGTTTGCAGTTTAAGAACACCTTTTTAGATGACTGATCCACCATATCAATACAGGTATTGTTGCTGCAAGTTAAGTTACTTGGTCTATCATATATGATAACCTTATCCGGTTCAAGTGTACACAACAATACACTTAGGATTTCAAACTTACTGGTTTTATCAAATCTCATACTAAATTGGTCATACTATATTTCATACGTCGGATTCTCAATGATATTGGCAACATGAAGTCAAGAACCATTGATAATACAACATTTCCATGAAATCATAATATACAAAGACTACATTTTATTTTCCACTTCTTCGTGTTAAAGAGATCAGCAGATTAATGTACAGCCTCACAAGTCAAATCTAACATTCAGAAATACATATTACAATACTTGTCAGCTACAAGACGGGAAAATGAACATTTGAATGTATCGCTGGAACTGAAAAATATTTTCCATATCTAACAACTTCGCTTGTTCCAAAAGGGTCGGGAGTGCTTAAGCTCTAGCCTCAGCTTACACATATGCTTTGATTCATCTTTCCTGTGATTTCAACAAAATGATTAAGGAAAGTTTTGGCGAAGTTGATGTTAAAGTTTTGGAAAAATATTAAATCGTGTATGACTAGAATCGAACCCGGGACCGAGGGATTGCACACTTTACGTATGAATGATCAAGTAAATAATTAATATATATAATAGTTATGTATTTTAATTATTTGGACACGAAATGAGGACTAACGGACGTTATGTAATTAACGGAATTGACTAACGACCGTTAAGTAAATAGTGGAAGGACTATTAGTGAAATTAGGGGATTAGAAGGATCTAGAACCCCTACATCTTGGGTTGGCCGGTTTTGGGATTAGGGATTAAAACCCTAATCGACTAGCTTAGGCTCCAAGATACTAATTCACTATAAATACAAACTCAATGGTCTTTAGTTTTTCACCTAGTGCATTACTATAACCCTGAAAGTTTGTCTTCTCTTCCTTGCTAGTCCCAATCCGATCGTATACCTATTTATAGGTCGATCCAAAGGTTTTTGATAAAACAAAATTGTTTTGGTTTTACGTGTTCATTCACTAGCATCAATACTTGATTGGTTATAGTACGTGTGTACAAGAGTTCGGTAATATCTTACTTTAGATATTCATCTTGGATTGTGAAACAAAAAGGTAAGGGGTTTCACGTTAATCCTGTTTGTTCTTGTTGAAGAGAAGATAAGAAGTTTAGATCCTTGTTTGTGCTAGGATCAAGGTACGTAACTATTTAATATTCGGTAATACTTTATACATGTTAAATATGATCCTTGCTTCCGCTATTATGTGCTTTGATATTTATTTATTTATTTGAATGTCAAGTTATTTAAATTACAATAGTGGCATCACGAGCCAATTTAACATGTAATTGTTATTACCTAAACGCATAATAAAAATCGAATCTTGATTTGGATTTACATGTTAATCGATTTGTGTTAAGTTTAGAACATAAAATATAAATCGTACATAATTTAGGGGGGGTTCGACCCTTCTTTTATTAAAAAGTTAGTTTTGTAACCCTAAATTAGGACATGTTATGTTTATGTGTTTATTTGAATAAAGGGTTACGTTCCTGGTTAATCCATGATGCTTCATGCAAGGTATTCATGGATTAGGGTTTGTTTTGTGTGCTACATGTTTAGATAAATCTAAAATTAGGGAAAACCTAATATAATATATTAATGAATCAGTTATGTGCAATGTGGTATATTATTATTAGAACTTACGCGGTCAATTGTTGGCGTATGTGGTCCATTGGGTACAATGCGCTTGAAAACCAATGAGAGTTTTTTTAATAATATACATAATTATTCACATAGAGATTATTAATATGATTTATCAAAAGGTTTGCATGTAGCTATATGATTTAATTGTTAAGATTATATACGTTATTTGTGTTTATTTAATTTTTGTTAAAATTACTTGTCTTTTTTGTTTAAATTGCTCTTAAATTGTAAGCAAAAAGAGGGTGATTTTTGGTATAAAAATTAAATGGACCTAATAACTATGAAACCTTAATGTGGTAAATTATTTATTGCCAAGTCTTATGTGCCGACAGTGGTTCGCTTCGCTCGGTAATTTGCTCCCAGGCGAGACTAGCAATTTAATAATTTACAACATAATTTTATAAGACTTAGAATCATAAACTTTTAATTGATTGATGCAACTGTACAAATGGTCGAAGCGGCGGACCTAATATTGACAAACTATAAAGTGGGTATAAGGTTGGTTTCGCATTAAATTGTGACCTTAAAGAGACTCCATTCTGTCTCTCCGCTCGCCTGTGCGTCAAATTAGACTTACCAAGTACATACATTACATGTGAAGCATCTTAAGGCAAAGTTGTAAGTTACTCAACGCCTCAATTAAAACTTTGTTGATTTAACTCTTAGCAAATTGGTAATTAAAATAGTTTTGAAAACCTATGATACAAAGATGAGTGCATGCATCTTTGTACATATTTTGATTATAACATCAAAATAAATACCCTGTAAAATTTAAGTCCATGCTATCTAATTATAAGAGACACTTGAAGTTAATATCTAGCGTAAGTGAGACCTTGATATAGATATTAATGACAAGGTAAATTGCATTTTTTCATTACTAGCAGATCAACTGTATGTAATGAATCTATGTGAATTACAAGTTTCTAAATTAGACGACTTAATTAAGTTATAAGTGAGACCTTGAGACTTAAAGCATGAGATGGGAAGAAACATGCTTACATTGCAAATTGTTTGGCAAATGTAATTCCCATAAATTTAGGAGTCGGAAAATTGTTTTGCGATTATTGCATGACAAGTTACCATCTTTTGTACTTTCACTGCTAGCAGATCAACTAATGTGGTGGAACTATGGAAAGTTGGATCCTAGTTTTCAAGAAAATTAAATGGTTATTTTATATTTCCTGGGTAGTTTTCTTTTCTTGAAAATTGTCTTATCGAAAATACTAATGTTGAATTTTGTAAATTCTTTTAATGTATTAATGCAACACTAAAACCGTAAATGTGTGGCATTCTTTTAGTGGAAAATTGATCTACACCCGTAGGGGTTTAGGCTAGAGTCAACTTTACTAAAAGAATAAACCTAGTCTACTTTCTTTGAGAAGAGTGAGACTTAAATCCCATTCCTTTTCATTAATGAGAAGGGTATGATGGGAAAATTAGAATTGTCTAAATTCTAAGGAATAACTCATAGCAAAATTTTTATAGTTAAGAAAATTGCACATTTTATGAGTTATTAAATTAGAATCTAGACTAGTTACCGCAAAATTGGTAAAAGGCAAACTAGCACACTTTGTCTAGTTGTTGTGCTTTGACCACTTTTGATGCTACATACCATTGTGGGGATGGTAGTCAAATTAAGGAAGAAATTGCATGCCCAATTATTTCCAAGTTAATTGAATTGATGGATAGTCCATCATTTACAAAGTAGAATACATTCTTTAGTACCTAAGTAATTGTTACGTTTGGGATTACTCAAAGGTGTAGGAAAGTAAATAGCACACTATTTTCTTTTAC
The DNA here is from genome assembly GCA_021014915.2 of Artemisia tridentata subsp. tridentata. NCBI lineage: Eukaryota > Viridiplantae > Streptophyta > Magnoliopsida > Asterales > Asteraceae > Artemisia > Artemisia tridentata. Next base: position 339,208,944 of record CP139503.1, on the reverse strand, counting down.
TGGTTATGAAACACTTATAATGTTGTCAAATCCAATGGGAGCATAGTGTTGTAATTACTGAATAACATATATTAATGTAATGATCTGTAATTCAGTGGGAGCTACAAGCTTGTTATCTTGGTAGTAACCCAGATTATCTCTAGAATGTCTTGAGATAATTACTTTCCAATTGTAGACACTTGTGGGTTTAAGGATAGTCATGTGCGTTTCCTAACTAGACAAGGTGGTTCTATATCTACGAATATCTATGACACAATCATATTGATCACATAAACAAACGATTGACGAGTTGTTTATCTGATACATGATTTTGTTCCATGCACAAGTGGGAGAAATCTTAATTGTGTGCAAGCAACAACACAAAGGAATATGATTTAAAGGATTCTCTTGACTGCATCGTAAGAGATTAATGTTCTAATGTGATTTATTCACATCTAATAAATAGAACACTTGGAATTAATATCTAGCATAAGTGAGACCTTGACATAGATATTAATGACAAGGTAGATTACATACTTTCATTACTAGCAGATCAACTGATGTAATGAAACTATGTTAATTTGTAAGTTCTAAATTAGATTCTTATTAGAACAAGTGTCAATATGATAATGCGATTACTTCAAACTAAATATTTATGTATTATTGAAATGACATAAATAAATGAAGTAATCTAATACTACTTCAAATTTGAATATTTATGTATTCTTGTAATGTCATAAATATATGAAGTAAATAAATTAACTTGAAATACTATTGAAACCAAATTGTGGTGTTCATGATTACTTTAGTTATGCATATTTATATTTTATTGTAAAGATATAAATATGAAGTTTTTTAATTGTTACAAGACTTATAATAAAGTAAGATGTTAACTTGTTATGTTTTAATTAAGACATATACAAGAAGTCATTGAGTTGATCAATGATTTATAACGTAGATTGGGATTATAACAGTTTATGTCTTCTTGTTAAGACATAGACATGAAGTGACTTGGTTAAAAAGTACTTATGTTATAGAGCATGCATTGGTTTGGAAAATCTATTTCACCATTAACTTGATTTAGTTGGTAAATAGGTAAGCCAAAACAAAATATATTTATCTTACATATTGTAAGATTGTCTTACAATATTAATCCTAAATGAAATACATAATGGTTATGGTACGTTCAGTTAGGAAAATCAAACTCTTATTATATTGTTTGATAAAAGATAACTATATCTTCTTTTCTTCCAAAATTGTTATCAAGGTTAGAAAATTGAGTATGCATTGTATATACTCAATTAGACTCCAACCTAGAAGATTAATACGACACCATTTATTATGGAATGTGATGAATCACATTAAGTCTTAAAATTGAAGTTTTGAATTTGTTAAAACTATTTTGAGTAGGTTATTAACAAACTTCATGTAAGGAATTGTCAATGTGTATTTGTAATGTCCCAAAAGAGAACAATTTTGTGTTGCTCTACTTGCTAAGTATTTATAGATAGTCTATAAATTCCAAAAGGCAAGTGGGAGTTTTATTTTGAAAGATAAAATTACAAGATACATGATCTTCTAAAAAATACACTAGCAAATGTCATGAGGATTAAACATGTTAATGTTAAATCTCAAGATGATAGAATTCTCATTCATAGATCCGCAAGGATATCTCAAATATTTGTATAATATGTTGAGGATTATGAGTTACAGGATTATAGTAAACCTGTTGAAGAATTGCAAATATTGAATTTGGCAAGTTACTCATACTATGAATGATTAGATGCAGTCCATAAAGATAATTAGTTTTGAAAACTTAATTAATCTTGAACTCTATAGTTACACTATAGAATAATGATGAGTTTCTCAAAAGGAATAAAATTCTAGAGATTTAAATTTCTGTGTAGAAATCATAATGGACAATTTTGTATACATATTTAATGTATGAAAAGATTATCAAACACACTTAAGCAATTAACTGTGATTGGAATTCTTTCTAAGCATATTAAATGTATAAAGATTATGATTGTCATTCTTAGTTTCATTTATATGAAATTAACAATAGAATATCAAAACTCTTTCTTGAGTAATTACTTGTGCGAGGACGATAAGTAATTGAAAGGAGTATTTGAATTAAAATAATCTTTGGAAGTATACAAAGTGCAATCATTTATGAATGGATTAATGCATGCATCTAGGAGATATACTTATGTATGATTATTAAATCCAAGTGTTGATTTATAATTAAAATAAGATATTCTCTTAATATTCCTGAAAGCTAGTGGGAGTGTTATATTTATTTTCTTATTTCATGTATGTTGTATAACATATAGGAAGTAGCATTCCATTAAGCATTAAATGTTAAGTCTTAGTTTGGAATGAAACTTCACGTGACGATTTAGAAAATAAACATACAGCCTTGGAATATATGTTTATTGTTATAAACATAAGCGGTAAAATTATTGATTCTAATAAACATGATTATACTATTAGAAAGTCTAGATAGATACATATCTTTGAAAAGATATGACATGAATAAATTCTATGTTTGACACAAGGATTTTTCATGTACATCATGTTGTTTGTTGTATCATGCTTGATGAAAGATGATTTGACAACATTAATATCTAATTAAAGGTTATTAGATAACTAAGTGTAATGGATATGGTTGGATTTAGAATTAACATCCTCATCCTGGAATAACTCCAAAATTCTAAGTATGAACCATATGGCAATTGTTGCGTAATTGATATAGCCAACAAATCTTGAAAGATTGGAAGGTATCAAATATTACACATTGGATATTAAAGTTTACGGGATTTTAAAGAGCATATTGTTGTTTGCATACAATGATGCTAATAAGATTGAGATGACACTCAATACTAGTCATGGTAGGATTTCATCCTAGTTAATGGCCATGTGTACTAGTTATGCTTAAATGTAAGCATAGTTGCATTTTACATTAAAGAATTAGAATACTTTAAACTATAAAGGGTTTGATAGTTTGCTTGTCATAAATTCGTGGTTGAGGATGTCACGTATTTTATGAAATATTATGTGGCATTATCAAGATAATTGATAGCACATATACAAGAACATCATTAATTGAATTCTTGAAATAAGTATTCTCAAAATTTCCATAGATCAAAATTAGTTGATTTATGCCTTGTCAACAAGTATGTTTGACATGACTTGAGGCATAATTCATTAATGGGAATTATCATGCATTGATCTATTTTAGTGTTTGGATAATGGGATGTTATTGAACAGTTATTATTTTAATGAAATAAAATAATGGTTATGTTTGTTTATCATTTTCTTAATAATATATCCTATATTTGCATGTTTATATCCTTGAATATATTTATATATTCTAAACTGTCCGTTGTCGCTTAATGATATGAGAATATCATTAAATTAAGGCAAATCTGAGTATTGGTAGAATATACTTGAAAGTATATTGATGCGTTGTGATGCGTGGTTTTGCAACCTTACAACAGGTTTTACCTCTCAAGGGATCTCAAGAGGCTTACAACCCCACCAGGCAGTGTACCTGACCGATGTAGTATAGTGTAGTGGTAAGTACGGGGGATTGATCGTTCTCCACAGGGAATAGTGTTCGTTAGGTATGAAAAACTACTTTAATAGGTCTAAGGGTGAGAGAAGATTCTTTTTATGTTTTTATATTTTTATGAAAGCAAGTAAAATATCGGGTTTGAAAGAGTGGGCGGAATTAGTTGCTAGTCAACTAACCCAAGTTACTACGAATGCAAATAAAATAAAATAACAAAAATGAAAAGGTTGGTGAAAACTTATGTGGAGGAAAATGTGTTTACTTAGATTTCCTTACTCCCTAACTATCTTTTACCGGTTGATTAGTGTGTATTAGTTGCGTGGATGACGGGTGTATTCCTTAATACCATTCGTGGGGTGGCGTACGTACTTCCCCAACTCTACAAGCTCCTACTTCACTCCTATGTCGAGCCGGCTAGGAAGCTCCTAACATGGGATCACTAGAATTCGCTTGTGCATTAAATACAACCATAAAAACCTTTAGTACGCATTGGTTCATGTTTCTTAAGACGTTCAAGCAATTTACCGAATAGGAAGTTAGCCAGTTTTCTTAGGCCTAACATAGATGAACAATCATCCAATACAACTAATAACACACTAATAACCAATAATCAATAGCTAGGTTTCATTAGATCTAAGCAAACACAAGACAAATCTAGCCTAGCATGTTAAACAAAAGACAAGAACAAGATAGAATCAAACAACACATAGACATATTGAATGATTAATTGATAACTTATCTTTAATGTAACATGGAAGATCTCAAGGCAAAAAGCCTTGAAAGAGCTGCCAAATTCGTCCTAGGATTTTCACACACAAAGTTCCCCAATAAGTTCCACACTAATGAAAAAAAATTGCAAAACTATATATAGACTTTCAGATCTGACGGCGTCACGTTATGGAGTGTGACGCCGTCACCTCGCCGCTTTTAGGGTTCCCGGATGACCTTCTTGACGCCGTCCCTCTTTAGCTCTCCAAAATCCGTTCTGGCTTATCAGGGGTTGACGCCGTCAGAATTAGGGGTGACGCCGTCCCTCTTTAAATTAAGCCTTGACGACCTTGATCATATTAAAGCGTGACGCCGTCAGAATTCCCATGCAAATTTCCCTGGCTTATCATGAGTAAATTTCACATCCACCTTTTCTTGCCAAGCCATGACGCCGTCTGGAGAGGATCCTGACGCCGTCAAAGGTAACTTTTAGCCGATTTTGAGACTTTGTCGTTTTCTTCACTTTAATGCTCCAAAAACGTCCAAAATGCTTCCTTTTCCAGATTTCTTCTCAAAAGTACCTAAAATGACAAAAGGAACAATTTAGGGCAATATTTGATCAAATAAATACGATTTAGGGCTTAAATGACCCCTTAAAAGCGGTACACTTTTCGCTTCATCAAATACCCTTACACTTGAGATTTGCTTGTCCTCAAGCAAATGTGCTTTTATTCTAATCAAAATACAAGTTAGGGGTCATTTAATGCTAACATAAAAGTAATTACAACAAATAGTCGTTCCACTTTAATCATAATAAGCACGGAGATTACAAACTAGCACCTCACAAGTAGTGTTTAGATACTCACATCTCTCAAGTGTCATCAAAATAAATCTCATAAATGAAAACGGATAATATCTCTCACTACCTGTCATAGCAAATAGATTACCATAGGCTTGGGAAAGGATCGAAAACCTCCTCCACTAGGCGTAAGCACCTAAGATAAACTATCAAAGAGGGCTTTTAAACGGGTTATAACGTTAGGTGTAGGGAAAAGGAAAACACGGTTTTGTTGGATAAGGGATATTTTACTGGTGGCGAGTTAAAGATCTTGATCAATTACATGTACTATACAATGTTGCTAAGCCAAGACTCGACTCAATCTTAAGCTAAAAATAAAATAACAAAAACATAAAATAAACATAAAATGAAACGGGATGGTAGTCCGTATGTTTTTTCTATTTTTCTTTTTCTCATTTTTTTGTATTTTTCTTGATTTTTCGATTTTTTTTTTTTTTTTTTTTTTTCATACACTCTTGCCCTACCATCCAAAATAATACATCATAGGGGCGATGCATTCCCCTTACACTTGAACTTTTACATAACTTTACAAATAACTATTCTAATGACTCGAATTAAGATAATTGAAACACTTGGAGTACTTTTAAAATATTTAGCACATATGGGGGTAATAAATGATGTTCTTCTCCATTACTCCATTACACTAGTACTTTACCCATGAGTCCCGATCGTCCCAAAACAATATGTACAAGGATATGACTCGACTTAGCAACCATGTAATCAACTAGATAATTAACTTGGGTTTAAACAAATGTTGTCACAATAATGCACTAAAAATGAGTGCATACAAGGTAGGCTAAGGCAATTTGGGTTTACATTTAAGTGGGGTGTAAACAAATTCTTCCTTTAAGTAAAATGCTTAAAGGTCGAAACGAAAAGATAAGCTCTGAGGGGTGTACTAGGGGTATCGTGTACTAAAAATGAGTACAACGCAAAGGGTGTGGGAGAATTACTTGACCAATGTAGCCAATGTAATTATAACAAAAACACAGGTGTAAAACAATGGGTTAATCCTAATGCCTCTTATCATGTAGTAAATCTAACTACACGAATGTAGTCTCACTTGTGGCCTTGGAATGGTCCTAACGCAAGTTCTAGAATCTAAGTGCTACCGGTACACACATCATAGCATAAATGCTTTTCCTACCAATTCTAGGGGCGAACCTCACATATTTGGGGGTGGAAAATTTTTTAGTGGTACGGTTTTTGTGCTAGTCATATAACTCCTATCCGTGAGACGCTCATTAAGATCAAAGCTTCACTCCTAAATGTTGTAAAAAATTTTAAATTTGGCACTAAAATTGCCCTAACAGGTATTTATCTCAGTTTTATTACACATCTACTATTAAACAAACAAAAATCAAGCGTAATAGCATTCTCTAATCGTACTTTTACCCCCCCCCCCCTTACACTTAAGATGAACATTGTCCCCAATGTTCAAATAACAAATGTAAAAGCATAAAGTAAAAGAATGAAATCAAATACTCCCCTGATTCGCTTGGTGGATAATGAAGTAACATGGTTAAATCTTCTTCCAAGAGAATGTAAAAGCTCCATGACTAATGCATCGCCAAAAGCTTGATCCAAAAACATTTCCTTGTCCAAAATAACCTGTTAAACCTGAGAAAACAAACACGAAAACCTGCATAACATCGGCGGGATAAACTCTATATATAAGGATATAATGCTTGTGGAATGATAATTTTGCAGATTCCTGGAGATTATAAGTTAGAGATTTAATAAAAACTTTTTATGAAAACAAAACTTTCAAAAATTTTCAGAAAATTAAACCTGACGCCGTCAGGTTGTAATTCCTGACGCCGTCAGAAATGATCTGACAGAATTCTCATGTTACGTTTCCGGAAAAATTTTGGAAAAACCTATACCTTACTTCCTGAGATTCCTGCAAAACATCATTATGACTCGATATAAGCATTTGACTCAAACAAATACTAATATGTATGTTAATTTATTATTATTACGATTCATGTTCATTTTTCTAATAAACCGATTTAGATTTCCCTTACACTTAACTTTTGCAAAATACCTTTATATGTAGTTAAGACGAAGTTAAAAACAAAATAAAGCATTTTCACAAATTAGTTTTGAACATGAATCAATAATAATAAAACTTAAACACACATACGGAAACAAATAAAAACAAACAAACAAACAAATAAACACACAAAGCAAATAAAACTTGGGTTGCCTCCCAAGAAGCGCTTTTCTTTATTAACGAGTCTTGTAGCTAGACTCAAAGTCCTTCTACCCTATGTAAGTGAGTTCGTCATCGAGGACGTCTTTAGGGTTAAGCTTGGATTGAAGTTTCCTATTGGTCCGCTTAGTACGATATATCTTTTCAAACTTCTCTCCATCCGGGTCATACAATGTCATCTTAATATGCCATGACCCATCTCCATCTTTGGGTGGTTTATCCCAATTCCACTTATGATCATCTTCCTCACAAGTCCACTTATTCATTCCTAGGTTAATTGGCAAAACTCCTAGGAAATCAATCATCTTCCTAAAAACTAGAGGGTCTTCAAATGGATCCAATTCGGTGTCCCTAGCCAAGAGTTGCTCTACCGTATGTGTTCGGTTAACAAAGTCCTCTTCTAGGTAAAATGGGCGTTGGGGTCCTATGAAGTCTCTATCGATCCAAGGTCCATATCTAGATGGTCTCCTATTTGATTCTAACCAATGGGGTGTCGGTTCCTCACTAGTATCATAGGCATGTTTCTTAACATCATAGACTGACCAAGTATCACCTTCTCCTACCGCTATCTTAGATTCCTTACAATCAATCATAGCACTAGCGGTTGCCAAAAATCCTCTACCTATCAACAAGGGGCATGTAGGGTCGCTAACCATATCAAGGACGTGGAAATCGGCTAAAATAGTTAGTTTTCCAATGTGTACTAAAACGTCCTTAACTACTCCAACCGGGTAAGCAACACTTCCATCCGCTAAACAAATTATTACCTCGGTTTCTTCAAGTTTTCCTAGTTTTAAAGAGGTGTAGAGAGGTAACGGAAGTAGGTTAAGGCTTGATCCAAGATCGGCTAATGTGTCATAAGCCTCCGAATTACCGATCTTGCAAGGTAGAACAAATAAGCCCGGATCATCTAACTTCTTAGGTAGCTTGTTTTGAACAAAGGCGGTCCCTTTTTCGCCTAACTTGAGCTTCTTCTCATCCAACACATCAATAACCGGACTTTCAAGGTGGAGCTCCTTGAATTCTTCGTCAAGGTTTTGAGTGGGAGGTGTTTCAACTATGACATGGGTTTGTTTGAAACATGAGCTCATGGAATTGACCGAATAATATTGTGGACAAGAACTAGGAGACGTAACCGATGAAACGGCGTTAACGTTTAGTTTCGGGTTCTTGACCGTGTTGCTAGGGAGTGCTCCCATTTCTCGGTCATTGAGGGCTTTCAACAAAGTGTCAATCTTATTGGTCATCTCGCTTTGTTTTTGTTTGAAATCGGCTTCAAACTTGGCTAAACGAGCTTCTTGAGATGCCATAAATTGAGACATCAATCCTTCAAAGTTATTGGTACTACCATTGCCGGAAGGATTGTTGTTGAAAGTACGGTTCGAGTTGGAACCGCTTGATTGGAAACGATTAGGTGGGTTGGAAGAATTGGTTTGTTGTGCGTTTTGGTTTTGTTTCCACCTAAGGTTCGGGTGATTTTTCCATGAGGGGTTGTATGTATCACAATAGGGGTTTGGCTCGGGTTTGAAAGTGTACCACTTGTCTCCCGCTCCGTCGGTACGCGAGGATGCGTAGTCCACAAAAGCTTGTTCGGGGAGTTTCATGCAATCACGAGTGTCGTGGGGACCACTGCATAATTCACATGAAGAAGTGATTTTGTTCACTTGACTTGAAGGTTTAGGAGCCTCGTAGGATTTCATGAGAAACTTGACTTGGTCTTCAAGTTCTATGATCCTACGGTCGGAAGTGCTTGAATTGTTTGAAGGCAAAGATATTGCCTTGACCGTTTTATTCAAATCACGGGGATCACTCCAACTTTCGTTGTCATAAAGGGCAAGATCCTCTAGGAGAGCCCATGATTGTTCCGCACTTAGATCACGTAGCTTACCACCGGCCGATTGGTCAATGGTTTGCCTCGTGGAGAGATTGATATGGTCATAGAAGATTTGGACTTGGAGCCAAAGTTCTATGCCATGGTGAGGGACTTTTTGGAGTAAGTCCTTGAATCGAGTCCATGCCTCGTAGAGAGTTTCGCCTTGACGTTGTTGGAACATCAAGATATCATTCCTTAGCTTGGTAGTTCTTCCCAGTGGGAAAAACTGAGCAAGGAAACGAGTGGCGAGATCATCCCAAGAGGTGATGGATCCTGCGGGTTGACGCTCTAGCCATTGACTAGCTTGGTCCCGCAGAGAGAATTGAAAGAGACGCAGTCGGGTCGTCTCTCGAGTGGCAACATCAAGGTCTATAGAATCAACGATTTTGAGAAAGTCCTTGAGATGTTGATTAGGATCTTCAGAACGAAGTCCATGGAATGCGCATCCGCTTTGCACCAACCGGATGGTGTCGGATCGCAAGGGAGTAACATTGGCTCCTTGAGTGAGCTCAATGGTGTTTCGATAGCCATGGTGGCTAGGACGGGAGTACTCTCCTAAAGTACGGGCTCTAGGAGGTGGTGGTGGGTTGTTGGGATTAAGGATATTACCATCTTCCATGATGTCTAATGGTAATGGTTACGAACAAATAAACGAAGAAAATAGATAGACTAAAGAAAACCTAGAAAAATAAAATAAAAATCTCACTAGAAAGGAATCTAGTGAGTAGACCTATAAAATAAAAATTCAACCTAAACAATAACTATTCCCCGGCAGCGGCGCCAAAAACTTGATGCGTGGTTTTGCAACCTTACAACAGGTTTTACCTCTCGAGGGATCTCAAGAGGCTTACAACCCCACCAGGCAGTGTACCTGACCGATGTAGTATAGTGTAGTGGTAAGTACGGGGGATTGATCATTCTCCACAGGGAATAGTATTCGTTAGGTATGAAAAACTACTTTAATAGGTCTAAGGGTGAGAGAAGATTCTTTTTATGTTTTTATATTTTTATGAAAGCAAGTAAAATCTCGGGTTTGAAAGAGTGGGCGGAATTAGTTGCTAGTCAACTAACCCAAGTTACTACGAATGCAAATAAAATAAAATAACAAAAATGAAAAGGTTGGTGAAAACTTATGTGGAGGAAAATGTGTTTACTTAGATTTCCTTACTCCCTAACTATCTTTTACCGGTTGATTAGTGTGTATTAGTTGCGTGGATGACGGGTGTATTCCTTAATACCATTCGTGGGGTGGCGTACGTACTTCCCCAACTCTACAAGCTCCTACTTCACTCCTATGTCGAGCCGGCTAGGAAGCTCCTAACATGGGATCACTAGAATTCGCTTGTGCATTAAATACAACCATAAAAACCTTTAGTACGCATTGGTTCATGTTTCTTAAGACGTTCAAGCAATTTACCGAATAGGAAGTTAGCCAGTTTTCTTAAGCCTAACATAGATGAACAATCATCCAATACAACTAATAACACACTAATAACCAATAATCAATAGCTAGGTTTCATTAGATCTAAGCAAACACAAGATAAATCTAGCCTAGCATGTTAAACAAAAGACAAGAACAAGATAGAATCAAACAACACATAGACATATTGAATGATTAATTGATAACTTATCTTCAATGTAACATGGAAGATCTCAAGGCAAAAAGCCTTGAAAGAGCTGCCAAATTCGTCCTAGGGTTTTCACACACAAAGTTCCCCAATAAGTTCCACACTAATGACAAAAAATTGCAAAACTATATATAGACTTTCAGATCTGACGGCGTCACGTTATGGAGTGTGACGCCGTCACCTCGCCGCTTTTAGGGTTCCCGGATGACCTTCTTGACGCCGTCCCTCTTTAGCTCTCCAAAATCCGTTCTGGCTTATCAGGGGTTGACGCCGTCAGAATTAGGGGTGACGCCGTCCCTCTTTAAATTAAGCCTTGACGACCTTGATCATATTAAAGCGTGACGCCGTCAGAATTCCCATGCAAATTTCCCTGGCTTATCATGAGTAAATTTCACATCCACCTTTTCTTGCCAAGCCATGACGCCGTCTGGAGAGGATCCTGACGCCGTCAAAGGTAACTTTTAGCCGATTTTGAGACTTTGTCGTTTTCTTCACTTTAATGCTCCAAAAACGTCCAAAATGCTTCCTTTTCCAGATTTCTTCTCAAAAGTACCTAAAATGACAAAAGGAACGATTTAGGGCAATATTTGATCAAATAAATACGATTTAGGGCTTAAATGACCCCTTAAAAGCGGTACACTTTTCGCTTCATCACGTTGTCATACCAATTTCACATGATATTCAAAATGTTTGAGTATAGGACTTATCCCGCCGACATGAGTTTGCTTTATGGATCTTGTCATCAAGTAAATCATGAGTATATAGTTATCCTCAGACTTGAGATGCCAGATAACTGTCATGCATGTAGTGCATTTCTGTGATTCAATTTAACGCTATATGTAACTGGTAGCTATACGAATTGTTTTCGGAAGCGTTGCGAAGTGCATGTGTTATGCTCGTAGTCAAGATAGAATTTGTTCCTTCTAATAGTTTGGGGTTTAATACTGCTGGGCCCCTCGTAGGGTTGACAAGATGTTTGTGCGGCCGCACCCAAGATCTCCCCTGAATGGTTCAGAAGATTTGGTAATCTTGCTCAATCGAAAACAACGAGAAATAGAATTATTAATAAAGAATGACTTAGATCCATATCTTTATTAATGTAGTATTAGAAACAAAATGATAAGTATGATGATTAATCATCAAGTGGTTTTTCCAGGAGACCACCACCCGAGTTGTACTAGGGGCATTGGCGTGTTGCTAGACGCTAACCAATGTCATTACCCTTTTAATAGATTTCCAAGTGGGAGCTGTTAGAGTTTTGGAAAAATATTAAATCGTGTATGACTAGAATCGAACCCGGGACCGAGGGATTGCACACTTTACGTATGAATGATCAAGTAAATAATTAATATATATAATAGTTATGTATTTTAATTATTTGGACACGAAATGAGGACTAACGGACGTTATGTAATTAACGGAATTGACTAACGACTGTTAAGTAAATAGTGGAAGGACTATTAGTGAAATTAGGGGATTAGAAGGATCTAGAACCCCTACATCTTGGGTTGGCCGGTTTTGGGATTAGGGATTAAAACCCTAATCGACTAGCTTAGGCTCTAAGATACTAATTCACTATAAATACAAACTCAATGGTCTTTAGTTTTTCACCTAGTGCATTACTATAACCCTGAAAGTTTGCCTTCTCTTCCTTGCTAGTCCCAATCCGATCGTATACCTATTTATAGGGTCGATCCAAAGGTTTTTGATAAAACAAAATTGTTTTGGTTTTACGTGTTCATTCACTAGCATCAATACTTGATTGGTTATAGTACGTGTGTACAAAAGTTCGGTAATATCTTACTTTAGATATTCATCTTAGATTGTGAAACAAAAAGGTAAGGGGTTTCACGTTAATCCTGTTTGTTCTTGTTGAAGAGAAGATAAGAAGTTTAGATCCTTGTTTGTGCTAGGATCAAGGTACGTAACTATTTAATATTCGGTAATACTTTATACATGTTAAATATGTTCCTTGCTTCCGCTATTATGTGCTTTGATGTTTATTTATTTATTTGAATGTCAAGTTATTTAAATTACAACAGTGGCATCACGAGCCAATTTAACAAGTAATTGTTATTACCTAAACGCATAATAAAAATCGAATCTTGATTTAGATTTACATGTTAATCGATTTGTGTTAAGCTTAGAACATAAAATATAGATCGTACATAATTTGGGGGGGGGGGAGGGGGGGTTCGACCCTTCTTTTATTAAAAAGTTAGTTTTGTAACCCTAAATTAGGACATGTTATGTTTATGTGTTTATTTGAATAAAAGGTTACGTTCCTGGTTAATCCATGATGCTTCATGCAAGGTATTCATGGATTAGGGTTTGTTTTGTGTGCTACATGTTTAGATAAATCTAAAATTAGGGAAGACCTAATATAATATATTAATGAATCAGTTATGTGCAATGTGGTATATTATTATTAGAACTTACGCGGTCAATTGTTGGCGTCTGTGGTCCATTGGGTACAATACGCTCGAAAACCAATGGGAGTTTTATTAATAATATACATAATTATTCACATAGAGATTATTAATAGGATTTATCAAAAGGTTTGCATGTGGCTATATGATTTAATTGTTAAGATTATATACATTACTTGTGTTTATTTAATTTTTGTTAAAATTACTTGTCTTTTTTGTTTAAATTGTTCTTGAATTGTAAGCAAAAAGAGGGTGATTTTTGGTATAAAAATTAAATGGACCTAATAATTATGAAACCTTAATGTGGTAAATTATTTATTGCCAAGTCTTATGTGCCGACAGTGGTTCGCTTCGCACGGTAATTTGTTCTCAGGCGAGACTAGCAATTTAATAATTTACAACATAATTTTATAAGACTTAGAATCATAAACTTTTAATTGATTGATGCAACTGTACAAATGGTCGAAGCGGCGGACCTAATATTGACAAACTATAAAGTGGGTATAAGGTTGGTTTCACATTAAATTGTGACCTTAAAGAGACTCCATTCTGTCTCTCCGCTCGCTTGTGCGTCAAATTAGACTTACCAAGTACAACCATTACATGTACGAAGCATCTTAAGGCAAAGTTGTAAGTTACTCAACGCCTCAATTAAAACTTTGTTGATTTAACTCTTAGCAAATTGGTAATTAAAATAGTTTTGAAAACCTATGATACAAAGATGAGTGCATGCATCTTTGTACATATTTTGATTATAACATCAAAATAAATACCCTATAAAATTTAAGTCCATGCTATCTAATTATAAGAGACACTTGAAGTTAATATCTAGCGTAAGTGAGACCTTGACATAGATATTAATGACAAGGTAAATTGCATTTTTTCATTACTAGCAGATCAACTGAATGTAATGAATCTATGTGAATTACAAGTTTCTAAATTAGACGACTTAATTAAGTTATAAGTGAGACCTTGAGACTTAAAGCATGAGATGGGAAGAAACATGCTTACATTGCAAATTGTTTGGCAAATGTAATTCCCATAAATTTAGGAGTCGGAAAATTGTTTCGCGATTATTGCACGACAAGTTACCATCTTTTGTACTTTCACTGCTAGCAGATCAACTGATGTGGTGGAACTATAGAAAGTTGGATCCTAGTTTTCAAGAAAATTAAATGGTTATTTTATATTTCCTGGGTAGTTTTCTTTTCTTGAAAATTGTCTTATCGAAAATACTAATGTTGAATTTTGTAAATTCTTTTAATGTATTAATGCATCACTAAAACCGTAAACGTGGGGCATTCTTTTAGTGGAAAATTAATCTACACCCGTAGGGGTTTAGGCTAGAGTCAACTTTACTAAAAGAATAAACCTAGTCTACTTTCTTTGAGAAGAGTGAGACTACCCTGAATGGTTCGATTGGATTTTGTAACCTGATACTAATAACTATCATTTTGGTCATTTTGAGCACTGATATATGGGGTGTTATGTTAGGAATTATTTCTTGTAACAAGTTTCAACAAGAACAGATGATCTACATTGATACATTTACAAGATTCATGGATATGAGTTTGCAGTTTAAGAACACCATTTTAGATGACTGATCCACCATATCAATACAGGTATTGTTGCTGCAAGTTAAGTTACTTGGTCTATCATATATGATAACCTTATCCGGTTCAAGTGTACACAACAATACACTTAGGATTTCAAACTTACTGGTTTTATCAAATCTCAGACTAAATTGGTCATACTATATTTCATACGTCGGATTCTCAATGATATTGGCAACATGATGTCAAGAACCATTGATAATACAACATTTCCATGAAATCATAATATACAAAGACTACATTTTATTTTCTAGTTCTTCGTGTTAAAGGGATCAGCAGATTAATGTACAGCCTCACAAGTCAAATCTAACATTCAGAAATACATATTACAATATTTGTCAGCTACAAGACGGGAAAATGAACATTTGAATGTATCGCTGGAACTGAAATATATTTTCCATATCTAACAACTTCGCTTGTTCTAAAAGGGTCAGGAGTGCTTGAGCTCTAGCTTCAGCTTACACATATGCTTTGATTTATCTTTTCTTTGATTTCAACAAAATGATTAAGTTAAGTTTTAGTGAAGTTGATTGCTTAGGATTGGTTTTCTTTCTCAATAATAAGCTCCAAATATTGAAGACGCCAAGTTAAAACTCATGATTTGACCCATTTTGATTAAGTTTCTTGCGGTTGACCAAGGCCCTCGACAAAACTGGTTCCACAAGTCTAGCTCTCAACGCCATGAAACCCATGATAATGTGATGCATATTTCTATATTGGGATCTTCATGGTAAAGTGAACTTATTATTATTTGATTGACTAAGTGAGTCAAAGTCAACATTTATGTATGTCATTGATACATAAGGATCAACTATATTACTCAATATTTCTGAGTACTTGGTGAAGTTGTGGTTAGCACCTTTTGTGTGTTTTCCAACTTTTCATGTGGCCAAATTTTCTCGAGCTTTTGCTTAAGGGTTGTACGACTGATTGTTCAATAGAGGGATGATCAACTGACATCGTTTTCTTTCAGTCACACTTTGTAGTTAGACTTTGCTGATTCTTGAATTTGAACAACTTTATCAAGTCCCCATTGGAGATGCTCTTAAGAGATATATGGGATTATGGACATTCACTAGGATAAACTATCTGATTATTCAATAAGTACAATTTATTTGCTTATTAAAAACAAGCAAACAAGCGCTATAAGCAATCAAAAATACCCTCATGCGTACACATCAAAATATAACATATCTGTCAAAACTATATGCTAATAAAATAGATTTTGAAGCAAAATATACAAAGACCAAACCTTATTCTATTATCCTATTTTTTACATGATTCTACACATTCAAGAATTTGACTATATTTGAGATTATATCGAAACCTTTTCAAGTTAATATCGAACAATTTGTTAAGGACAACATCAGCTAAAGCCCAAACTAGCACATCAAAAGAAATATGATACATTGACATAACTACTACTACAGACTCAAATCTAACATTCAAAAAAATAGTTCGGTACACTCTTCAATCGTCAATGTACCCTCTTCATCTTCATGAACACTTTCAAAAACTGGACACTTTTCACAAACTGGACACTTAAACTCCCGTGTGTGGTATTTTGACAACTTAATGATTGCGCCCAAACTGATCACATGGAAAAAAGTTACTGTAAATGTTGATCTCTTTAACACCCAAAGTACTTTTTTTTAATCTTTTACAGCTAAGCTAATTGTTAAAATACTTATCAAACTTTCAGGGGCTGTTTCTGTTATTATAGAAACTTGCTATTGCTAACCCTCTTGTATCTTTCTTTGTTTGGAGTGTTTCATATTGTGCAGGGGCTGAAGCTGTTTTCTCTCAAAGATGTGCCTATTTAAGATCTCTTCCAGCTTAGGGTTCAACGACTCAATTCTTCTGTGGATAATACTTATCTCTCTCTAAGAGTTGGCTCATATCTTTGGTCTTGTAAATCGTTCGACTGATCTTATTGATCCAGTCTTGTTGTTCTGTTGTTCTGAACAGATTGTTCACAGTTGGTGTTCAATCTTTATCTCATTAATCTTGTTTTGTAATCTGCTACTAATTTGAATCAAGGGGAGGTTGGTTGGATTCATTCTCAAGTGTTATTACCATTTCTACATGGTATCAGAGTCAGGTTCTGTCGGATTGGTGATTTCAAGTTTTAGGGTTTCAATCAATTTTGGGGGTTCTTGAAATTGGTGATTGTTCTGGTTGTATTATAGTTAATTCAACGTCATCGTGGGATTAATTGCTGGTTGGGATAAAGTTCTGGTGAATTAGGGTTTGGTTCTGAAAACCCTAATTTTTCTGAATTGGGGGTTCCTGATTCGGGTGGTTTCTGTCGCTAATTGGGACCTAATTCTCTCACAATATCTCTTAACTAAGTGAATTAAGAGTATTGTGAGGTCTTTCCGCTGTCTTCTTCCTAAAAGCACTGTAAGGTTTCTCTTCCTCTTTAAGATTAATAGTATTTGAGTTATGAGGGTGCAAACGGGTAAACTAACATCTTGATCTGCCACCTTCTGAGTGGTATGAATACCTGCTCTGGTTTACCCCAGTCCTCAAACTTGATACTTGTTGTATCTTGGGTGTGAGTCTATTTTCATTTCTTTTATTTCTGTTTAGATTGACGGAGATAGGTTAGTATAGGTTCTAGAGATTGATTTGGGATTGGTGGTTATCTGTGATTGAAGGAGTTTGGAGTTATTTGTTGTTTATCTGTTCTTTGTATGTGCTTATCTGCTCTTATTTGTTGATTATCTGTTTGATTATTTGTTCTGTGTGCTTTCATTATGGCTGCTAGTGGTAGTGGTAGGCCTGAGGATCTTATTAGTAATCTTGACTTGGGTAATCCCCTGCATCTTCATTCTAATGATATCAGTACTAGCTCTATTGTGTCTGTTAAACTTACTGGTACTGAGAACTATGGGGTCTGGTCGACTGCTATGAAACTGGCTATTAACACAAGGAATAAAACTGGCTTTATTAATGGTACATGTATCAAGGCCACTTATGCTTCCAGTGATGTTCTGTCTAATCAGTGGGATAGATGTAACTCTATTGTTTTGTCTTGGATTTTGAATTCTGTGTCTGAAGATTTATATCTTGGCCAAATCTTTTCTGAAAATGCTGCTGAGGTGTGGGCTGAACTTAAAGAAACTTATGATAAACTTGATGGTTCTGTTATTCTGAGTCTTATGCAAAAAATTAATAACTTTAAACAAGGAGAACTAACTGTGTCTGAGTATTATCATAAGCTTAACTCCTTATGGAGAGAATTTTACATTATGACCAAATTGCCTAAGTGTTCCTGTACTGCTAGAGAAGATGTTCTAAAACATAATCAACTTATGAAACTTATGCAATTTCTCATGGGTCTTAATGAAATCTATCAGCCTATCAGGAGTAGTATTCTCTCCAGAGAATCTCTCCCAGATGTTAAAGATGCCTTTGTTATTGTTTCCAGAGAAGAGTCTCACAGAGGCATTGCCTCTTCTTCTACTGGTTCTAATTCAAAAAATCAAATTGTTGGCTTTGTTTCTAAAACTAATTGGTCTAATAATGGAAATAAGAGATTTGAGAATAAAAAAGGTTCTGGTGCAGACAATAAGAAGTTTGTGAATACTGGGAATAATAATAATTGTAATAACAAGGGTCCTAATCCTAACTTGCTTTGTAATAACTGTGGTAAAATTGTTCACACTGTTGACAGATGCTTTGATATTATTGGGTATCCCCCTGGTTACAACAAGAATCCTGGTAAAAAACAAACTAATTTCAAATCTTCTTATAATGCTAATTCAAGTACCTCATATGTGGAAAATGGACCTTCTATGACCTTTATCGATGAGCAGATGATGAAATTAATGAGTCTTATCAATGATATGCCTGCTAGCAGTATGCAGGCCAACATGGCAGGTATATCCAGTTTTTTGAACAATAATGTTTTCTTCAATATAAACTTTCATAAGTTTTATAACAACAATACTGCTTTGTGTAAGGTTAGTATTGGGTGGATTATTGATTCAGGAGCAAACCAACACATGACTATTAATACTCTAAATATGTTTAGCATTATTGATATTTCTGATTTAAATCTTACTGTGGGACATCCCAATGGTACTCTTGCAAAAATCAAGTATATTGGTAATCTAAAACTTTCTGATAAAGTCATCTTGTATGATGTGTTGGTTGTCCCTGAATATTGTGTTAGTCTTTTGTCTGTGCACAAACTTATCAAGGATAGCAGAATGTTACATTCAGGATTTGACTCAAAACAAAATCATGGGGACTGGTAGTGAAAATGGTGGACTCTATTTGTTTGATACTCCCTCTCCTCTTAATTCCAAAAATCAAACTATAGGTAATCTATCTGTTACTTGTTATGCTTCTAAATCCTTATGGCATAACAGACTTGGTCATCCCTCTGACCAAGCTGTGAGTATGCTTCAACCTGATCTTAAATTCACCAAGGATTCTCATGTGTCTCCTTGTGACATCTGTCACAAGGCTAAACAGACAAGAGAACCCTTCCCTTTGAGTGATCATAAGACTTCTGCTATTGGTGATCTTGTGCATATAGACCTTTGGGGGCCTTACAAGGTCACTAGCAGAGAAGGATTTAGATATTTTATGACTATTGTGGATGACTATACCAGGGCTGTTTGGATCTATCTTGTCAAAACTAAAGATGAAGTTTACAACTTGTTTGTTAGTTATGTTAATCTGATTCTCAATCAATTTAAGTGTGGGATTAAAACTGTGAGATCAGATAATGGTATTGAATTTATAAATAACAAAATGAGTAACTTGTTTAGTAGCCTGGGTATAGTTCATCAAACATCTTGTGCTTATACTCCTCAGCAAAATGGCATTGCTGAGAGAAAGCACAGGCACCTGTTAAATGTTGCTAGAAGTTTGTTGTTTCAAAGTGGTATTCCTTTAAGTATGTGGCCTGAATGCATCTTAACTGCTGCCTATCTGATTAATAGGTTGTCGTCTTCTGTTCTGAGTGGGAAATCTCCTTTTGAGCTTGTGTATGGTCAAAAACCAAAACTTTCTCATCTGAGAAGTTTTGGTTGTCTATGTTTCTCTTCTATTCTTAACAATTCTGATAAGTTTTCTGCTAGATCTGAAAAATGTGTTCTAATTGGTTTCTCTACTACAAAAAAGGCTTACAAAGTTTATAGTATTGACTCTAAAATGATTTTCTATTCTAGAGATGTTCAATTCTATGAAACTGTTTTCCATTCAAAATGAATTCTAAGCTGCAAACTGATCAGAATTCTGATTCTACATTGAATGATCAAAACTTTTTCAATGAGAAACACTTTGATCATAATCCCAATGATGAAAGGAGAGGTAACAATACCACACCCAATGATGATGGTGGTGCCTCTTCATGCCCTAGAAGTATACATACTTCTATTGATGGTGAGACTAATGGCACTGCAACATCTATGGGTGATAATACTCTGTCTGAGGGAAATGTCCCTTCCAGTTCTAATCCTGAAACAGCTCAAGGCAATCCTACTCAGAACCTAAGTCCTAAGCAGCCTGCTCTTAGGAGGTCTAGTAGAAACACTAAGGCTCCTACTAGGTTTAATGACTATGTTGTTAATAGTAGTGTTAAATATGGGCTTGAAAAATATGTCTGTTATTCCAATCTTAGCCCTGCTAATTACTGTTTCTCCACTACTTTAAACAAATCTGTTGAACCTTCTTCTTATGATGAGGCTACTAAGGATAACAATTGGGTTCAGGCTATGAATAATGAGATTACTGCCTTAAAAAGGAATAATACTTGGACTGAATGTGATCTTCCTAAAGGAAGAAAACCTGTTGGCAGTAAATGGTTATGGAAAATTAAATATAAGTCTACAGGAGAGATTGATAAGTATAAAGCCAGGCTTGTAGCCAAGGGCTTCAGCCAGAGGGAGGGATTTGATTATATGGAAATTTTTAGTCCTGTTGTTAAAATGTCTACTATTAGATGCATGATTAATGTTGCCATTTGTAATAATTGGAGTCTTTTTCAATTAGATGTTAACAATGCCTTTCTATATGGTGATTTAACTGAGGATGTGTATATGACTCTGCCCCCTGGTTTTGATGATCATAAATCTAAGGTTGTGAAGCTTAATAAGTCTCTGTAAGGCCTTAAACAGGCTCCTAGACAATGGAATGCAAAATTAACTTCAACTCTTAATGAACATGGTTTTGTGCAGTCTAAATATGATTATTCTTTGTTCACTAAGAGGTCTGGGAATGTGTTTTTGGCTTTACTTGTGTATGTTGATGACATTGTCATAACTGGCAATAATATTAATGAAATTGAGAAGTTCAAAGTGTTTTTGAAAACAAAATTTTAAATCAAAGATTTAGGAAAGCTAAAATACTTTATTGGAATTGAAGTTTTGGAAAATGATAATGGTGTTTGTCTCAGTCAAAGGAAGTATTGTTTAGAACTCTTGCATGAATATGGTCTGCTTGCTGCCAAACCTGTTGACACACCTTTGCCTGAAAACACCACTCTTAATCACATTGAGTCTATTGATGATAAAGCCTTGAAAAATATTGGGAACTATCAAAAACTGGTTGGCAAGTTAATTTACTTAACCAATACCAGACCAGATATCTCTTATGTTGTTCATAGCTTAAGTCAGTTCATGCATGCTCCCCTTGAGTCTCACTTGAATGCTGCATTGAGGGTTTTGAGATTCTTGAAAGGCTCTCCTGGTAATGGTGTGCAAATTAACAAAAAGGGAAATCTTAAGCTTAGAGCTTATGCTGACTCTGACTGGGCAAGATGTCCTGTTACCAGGAAATCTGTGTCTGGCTATTGTGTTTTTCTGGGTGACTCTTTAGTTACCTGGAAAAGTAAGAAACAATCTACTTTATCTAGATCTTCAGCTGAGGCTGAGTACAGAAGCATGGCTTCATGTACTTGTGAGATTATTTGGTTATCCAATCTTCTTGGTGATAAGGGTGTTAATGGTTTACTTCCTGTGAGGTTGTATTGTGACAACAGTTCAGCTTTACAAATTGCTGGAAATCCTGTATTTCATGAAAAAACCAAACACTTTGAGATTGATGTTCATCTTGTTAGAGAGAAGGTTTCTGCTGGTGTTATTAAGACTGAGAAAATTCACACTTCTCAGCAGATTGCTGATATTTTGACAAAAGCTTTAGACTGTAAAAGTCATAAGTTTTTGAGTGATCAGTTGGGTATGTTGTACATGTTTGGAGTGAAAGTTTGAGGGAGGGTGTTAAAATACCTATCAAACTTTCAGGGGTTGTTTCTGTCATTACAGAAACTTGCTATTGCTAACCCTCTTGTATCTTTCTTTGTTTCGAGTGTTTCATATTATGCAGGGGCTGAAGCTGTTTTCTCTGAAAGATGGTACCTATTTAAGATCTCTTCCAGCTTAGGGTTCAACGGCTCGATTCTTCTGTGGATAATACTTATCTCTCCCTAAGAGTTGGCTCATATCTTTGGTCTTGTAAATTGTTCGAATGATCTTATTGATCCAGTCTTGTTGTTATGTTGTTCTGAATAGATTGTTCACAGTTGGTGTTCAATCTTTATCTCATTAATCTTGTATTGTAATCTGCTACTAATTTGAATCAAGGGGATGTTGGTTGGATTCATTCTCAAGTGTTATTACCATTTCTACACTAATATGCATCATAGTGAACTTTTATACGTATAATTTTGGTTTTCATAACTGGAAGAGGAGAAAGTGGAAGAAGAGTAGAGGAGAAGATTTATATGTCTAATAATCCAAATATACGAAATGACTCTTATGCCTTTAACTAAAAACAAAAAAAGACAGCAAATAACGGCGTTGACAAACGGATTATGGGTCAAATGACGCAATCGGCCTCAAAAACTTGAAAAAGAGACACACGGCGACTAAAATGCTCAGTTTGGGGCCCATGTGATGCTTTTGGGAAAGTTTAGGGACCAACTGTATATTTTTGTCTTAATTTAATTTTGATTACATTAGTTGACGTATAAAGTTCAAAATTTTTTTTTGTCTTAATTTAATTTTGATTACATTAGTTGACGTATAAAGTTCGAAAAAAAAAATAAAAAAATGTTGATGTAGAATTTTATGGGCTTTATTTTATGATTTAAGATCATTTGAGGACCAAACTTTTTTTACATACCAAGGGACTAATCTCCACCCTCCATCTTTATTTGATCTAATGGATGAGATTAATCCCAACAATTTAAAAAACCCACTTTCATCCTTTTTTTTCAAATATTAATATCTTTCAAACCGTTAATCGTTAAGCGAAAAAAAATATGCCGTTACGACGAGCATTTAATTATCTTTCTATAGATAGGCAATTTGATATATTTTCGACAATTTTTTTTTTTCATTTTTTTACGTTTTTTTTCGTGGCCGAAAAAATCATATATGATATATCATATATGATATTACATATGTAATATATATGATATATCATATATGATATATCATATATGATATTACATATCATATATGATATTATATGTAATATCATATATGATATATCATATATATCATATATGATATGTAATATCATATATGATATATCATATATGATTTTTTCGGCTACGAAAAAAAACGTGAAAAAAATGAATTTTTTTTTTTTGTCGAAAGTATATCAAAATGCCCGTCTATAGAAAGATAATTAAATGCTTGTCGCGATGGTGTAATTATTTTCGCTTAACGATTAACGGTTTAAGAGATATTTAAATTATAAAAAATGGGTGAAATATTAAATGCTTTTAATCTCAACCATTGATTTCTTTTTAGATGGATGGTGGGGATGAGTCCCTTGGTATGTGAATAATGTTTGGTTTCTAAAATAACTGGACTCTTATTTTATTGAAACTAATAAGTCCAATCATGCAACCCCAAAGTCGGTTCCAAACCTAGCTAGTCCAATTTGTGAAACGATATTTAAGGAATAAGGATAAAGAAACATACCATTATATTATTAAACATTCGAATATTATTCTTTTAGCTAAGGTTAACCTATATATTTAATTAATAACATCCTCGATTCCCAGCTAATAACTTTTCCATACTCGATCGCTCATCTTCGATAAGCATTAAATCGGATAGAAGTCTAGCCGAAATCATGACGACCACCACTTTATTTGATCAATACTACTTCGCTTTCCCACTATCCAAAGAACATCTCGAAGCCGGAAACAAGATCATCATGCCAGCCTCTGCCTTCGATCAACTTACTTCCAGATCGATGAAAGTTGTTTACCCGATGCTCTTTCGCATAACAAGTCGTGCCACACGCCAACACTCCCATTGTGGTGTCGTTGAGTTCACAGCTGATGAGGGGTTTGTTTTACTGCCCACGTGGATGATGAAAAACATGAAAATACAAGAAGGTGAGTTAGTGAATATAAGGAACGCTAGTCTCCCTAAAGGAACTTATATTAAGATACAACCACATGCTACGAAGTTCATTAATCTTTCTAATCATAAGTCATTGCTTGAAATAGCTTTTAGGGATTTTGCGTGTCTAACAACTGGTGACACTATTGAGATCAACCACGCGGACCATAAGTATTTGATTGATGTCCTTGAAACCAAACCATCTCGTGCTATATCGATGTTTGATACTGATTGTGAAGTGGACTTTGCACAACCATTGGATTATAAAGAACATGAAAAGAAAACAAGTGTTCTTGGTAAGCGAGAGCGTACTACTTTAGGGGATGAGGATCGAAAGTCTAGTCCGAAACAAAAAGATGATTCCAAACGATTTCCAGGTGAAGGGAGGCGACTTGGTGGGACAACAGTGCCCAGTGTTAACTCATTCGATCAGTCGATGAAGAAATTGAAGATAACAGAAGTAGCTACTACCAACAAGGTTGATGGGAGCAAACAAGGGACGACAGAGTTTAAGCCATTCTCGGGGATGGCCAAGCGAGTTGACAGTCAGCCATTGGTAGCCGTGGCGGCAAAGGATGTGGAACAACATGATCAATCGAATGCTCGTGCGAAAGTGAAGGAAGAAGAACACCAAGGATTCAAAGCTTTTACAGGAAAGAGTTTTCGATTAATGTGATAGATATATCAAAAACTGACAAATATGTTACTTATATAGACTTATGATCACTTGGTTTATGATTTTGTGGTATCAAATTATAAATAAGGTTTGATTTTTTGTAAAAACTTTGCACTATGTTAACCAAATTTCAGTTACTTGTGACAAGTTCTAAACTGATAACACCAATTTTTTGATTGTTTTACACATTTGAGTTGTTACTTAATAGTAGTATCTTAGTTTAGGAATTCTTTTTCATGCATTTACATACTGTCTTCGGATTTTTTTACAATGTATGTAAAGGTTGATCTAGCACATGCATGGTTGCTTTCTCAAGTACTTTGAAACCCGGCCAACTATCAATCCAAAGTAAAAGTTGACGCTTTCTATCCGGGATCCTGTAGTGGCTGGTGAACCGCTTCTTCTTCTTCCACGAAGATTCACTCAAAACCGAGCTTGGATGGAACTGAACAAGATTTGGCGAACAAGTCAAATTTTTATTGATAAAGTAAAAGGAGATTATTCATTAGCCATCATAGGTTTCATTACTTTTATTCCATTATGTCTTCTCATATGTAGAGGAAGGATATCGAATGTATTGAATTGTATATCTCATTGCCTTTCCTTCATGCAGAATACATAGTACATATAGCTATCAATAGAGCTATTTTGGGTAAATGCCCACTAATTACGCTAAATACATAAATGTGACAACTAATATAATACTTATCTACAGCTAATACAAAGCTTATCAGAATATTGACTAATACTCCCCCGCAGTTGGAGCGGGAGGAAGCTGGACGCTCAAACTGGATCGAAATTCTTCAAATAAGGCTGAAGGAAGACCCTTGGTGAAGATATCTGCGTACTGATAGCGGGATGGAACATGGAGGACACGAACCTGACCAGCAGTGACCATGTCACGGACAAAATGAATATCAATCTCAATGTGTTTGGTCCGTTGATGTTGCACCGGATTAGCAGACAGATAGATGGCACTAACATTGTCACAGTAAACAAGGGTTGCAGCGGATAATGGAGAGTGTAGCTCACGGAGAAGATTGCGAAGCCATGCAGTCTCAGCGACGACATTGGCAACGCCCCGGTATTCAGCCTCGGCACTAGAACGGGAGATAGTCTGCTGGCGTTTAGAGGACCAAGACAGGAGATTGTCTCCCAAAAAACACACAATAGCCTGAAGTTGACCGCCGTGTTGAGGGGCAGCCTGCCCAATCTGCATCTGTATATCCAACGAGAGAGGTGGTATTTGAAGAGTATAAGTGAAAACCAAAGTCCAAAGTCCCTCGAACATAGCGTAGGATACGCTTAAGAGCAGCGAGATGAGGTTCACGAGGGTCATGCATGTAGAGGCAAATCTATTGAACTGCATAGGAGATATCTGGTCTAGTAAACGTGAGATACTGAAGACCACCTGCAAGACTGCGATATAAAGTAGGATCCTGAACTGGAACACCTTCGGGACCCAGTTTGGAGTCTGTATCAACTGGTGTTCGTGAAGGATTGCAGTTGGTCATGTGAGCACGCTCAAGAAGCTCAATAGCGTACTTCCTCTGAGATAGAAACAACCCTGTGGAATGGCGAGTGGCAGAAATACCAAGAAAATAATTAAGTGTCCCGAGATCAGTCATGTCAAACTCACTATGTAGAGAAGCAATGATCTGTTGTAGAAGGACAGTAGAAGAAGCAGTAAGAATAATGTCATCCACGTAGATAAGTAAATAAGCAACCTGTGAGCCCTGTCGAAGAATGAATAGAGACGAGTCACAACGACTGTGGTAAAATCCAACACGAGTGGCATACCCTGCAAATCTCTGAAACCAAGCACGGGGTGCTTGTTTCAGACCATATAAAGACTTCTGAAGAAGGCAGACGTGATGTGGGTACCGGGAGTCCACAAAACCTGGTGGCTGGTGCATGTATACTGTCTCGGATAGATCTCCGTTAAGAAAAGCATTCTTAACGTCAAGCTGATGAATAGGCCACTTGCGAGACACGGCAAGACTAAGAACAGTGCGAATGGTGGCCGGTTTGACAACCGGACTAAAAGTCTCGTCACAGTCAACACCAGGTTGCTGACTACTTCCATTAGCAACCAAACGAGCCTTATAACGGCTCAAAGTCCCATCAGCATGAAATTTATGCTTGAATAACCACATAGATCTCACCAAATTAACACCAGATGGCCGTGGCACAAGAATCCAAGTACCATTTTTAACTAACGCGTTATACTCATCATACATAGCATTATTCCAATGAGGGTTTTGAAGAGCGAGGAAGGGAGATTTAGGTAATGGGGAGATAGAAGAGGTGTGAAGAGACAGACGATCAATGGGTTTGACAATGCCTGATTGTGACCGAGTGACCATGCGGTGAGTACGGGGTGGTTCGATGGGAGGTTTTGTAGGTTGGATTGGGGCGTCGTGGTCGAGTGATTGTGTAATGGGCTGTTGGGTTGATTGGGCTGTAGTTGATGGGCTGTTGGGTTGTGGTGGGTCGGCGGGTAGTGGGCTATTGGGTGTAATGGGCTCATGATGGGTAGTAGGAATGTCTTGCAGTGGATTTGGTATTGGTGGGTGAGTGAGCACATGGTGAAGTAAGGGGGATGATGTGGAGTCTAAAAATGTGTAGGAAGGTGGGGAGTCGGGTGTCACTGAGCGGTAAGGAAATTGGTTTTCGTCAAATGTGACGTGTCGGGAAAGTAAAATTTTGTTTGTTTCAAGGTCTAGGCATCGAAAGCCACGGTGATATGCGGGATAGCCCAAGAAAATGCACGGTGTTGCTCGTGGGGCAAGTTTGTGGGGTGAGTGAAGATGAGGGTAGCAAAGACACCCAAATATACGTAGGTTAGAGTAGTCGGGTGCTTTGTGAAAAAGTCTTGTGTAGGGGATTTCGTTGTTGATGGCGGTAGAAGGTAAAAGATTAAGGAGATAGGCGGCCATATGTAGGGCCTCAACCCAAAAGGTGGGGGGTAGGTGGGCTTGAAACAAGAGCGTACGAATGACATTGTTAATGGTGCGAATCATGCGTTCCGCCTTGCCATTTTGTTGAGAGGTTTTTGGGCAAGAGAATCTAAATTGTATACCGTGGTTAGCAAAAAGTGTATGTAGGCGGTTATTGTCGAACTCACCACCATGGTCACATTGGAAACTTTTTATTTCGCATTTAAATTGATTTTTAACATAATTACGAAAATGCAAAAATTTATCAAGCATGTCAGATTTATTACGGAGAGGGTAAATCCACAAATAATGAGAGAAATGATCAAGAAATAATACGTAATATTTGAAACCACTTTTACTAGTGACTGGAGTTGTCCATAAATCGGAATGAATAATATCAAAACAATGTTCAACAGTAGACTTGGAACTATGAAAGGGAAGTTTCACATGTTTGCCAAGCTGGCATGCATGACATACATGAGGAGTCCTTTCTTTATTACACGAAATAAATTGACGGGAAACAAGAGACCGTAGCACTTCGTCACCGGGATGACCGAGGCGTTGGTGCCACGTGGAGGAGCTTGTGGAGAGAAGAGCGGTAGGGACGGTTGATGGCTTGGTAACGGGATAGAGATCACCCGAACTGTCACATCGAAGGAGGATATGGCGAGTCCAGAAGTCCTTCACAGAAAAACCAAAGGCATCAAATTCAATTGTACAATTATTGTCTCTAGTAAATTGACGTACAGAAATGAGATTTTTAATAATATTAGGGGTGACAAGGACATTGTGTAAATGAAGTGGGCGATGAGGGGATGGAATAATGCTATGTCCGGTGTTGGTGACGGGAATAGAATTCCCGTCACCAACATGCACCGATGGGAATAAACGTTTGTTAAAAAGTGTACTTAAATTACGTGCGTTGGAATTTAAATGGGAAGAAGCACCTGTATCCATGTTCCATGTTGGGTCCTGCAAGGTCATAGTGCTAAACGCACTTGGTAGTGATGTGGCCTGAGATGGATAATACCCGGGTGCGGGTCCGAGAATGCTACTTGAGGAAGCCGACTGCTGTGGTGCATACATGGGCTGAGTTGGGTGGGCCTGTTGGTAAAGTGGCGGATGGTGTTGATGGGCTGGGTGAAGCTGCGTAGCAAAGGCAGCTGGGTTGGGCTGGGGTGTTTGATGTTGGGCCAGGTGTGGTGTTGGGTTGGGCTGAGGGTAGTTAAAAAGTGGACTGGTGGTATTTCTTGAAGAGTAATAACCTGGTGGAGTCCAAGAGGTGGGATGTTGATGGTACGGGGTATTATTTGAGGGCCGACTGAGGTTGTTTTTGTTAGCCAATCCCAACCTATTTCTATGGTCATGAATAAATTTGCATCGGTCACCGAATTTGCATGACCCCTTATTAAAATGGTTACATATTTGCGGTAGAGATTGAGGCTTAGTGAGGTTACCTTTGTTGTCGTTTTTAGTGGCCATGAGTACGGTAGGGGATGACGACGAACTGTCAAAGGGGCTGTTTTCGCCCGGGCTTGCGTTGAAAGTAGCTTCTTCAAGGAGCAGCATATTGCGGGCTGTTTCAAAAGTGGGAAGAGGCTCGCGATGCCTTATAATACGAACGATGCCTTTAAACCGATCGTCAAGACCATTTATTGCATACATAACCATGTTTTTGTCGCTTACCTTTTCACCAAGATTGTGCAACCGATCCACCATTCCTTGTATCTTCGTGCAATAAGCATTGATGGATAGACTCCCGATCTTAACCGAGCGAAGTTCACTGTCAAGAGTTATTGCACGTGCATCTTTGTTATCATGGAAAAGATCCTTGATATGGTCCCATAGAGCTTTTGCATTCCCGGGTGTTGTCACGACTTGGTCTTGGAGGGATTCGTTTAACGTACCTAGTATCCACACCTTTACTAGGTCATCTTGTTTGTTCCACTCGGGGTCGGTGTTACTTGTAGCGGTTCCCTCAATATGCGTTTTTAATCCAAGACTTCCAAGATGGATTTTTAGGAAGGAACTCCACGAGTTATAGTTGTGTTTTTCAAGACTTAACTTGATGGGTACATTAAAGGGTACAATTTTGGCAGTAGATGCGGGTGTTTCATCACCAGCCATGGAAGTTGATTTGAGGGATTAGGTTTAGTATATGGATCGGTAAGAAGTTGAGGGAGGAAGGAGGTTTGGAGGGGAAGAAGAAGGTTTGGAGGAGAGATTTTTGGATCGGTATTATGTGGCTGATACCATATTGAATTGTATATCTCATTGCCTTTCCTTCATGCAGAATACATAGTACATATAGCTATCAATAGAGCTATTTTGGGTAAATGCCCACTAATTACGCTAAATACATAAATGTGACAACTAATATAATACTTATCTACAGCTAATACAAAGCTTATCAGAATATTGACTAATAGAATGATCAATTCACCATTGAGATCATTAAGCCCAAAAGGACGAATATTGTGGTGTTCTAACGGCAGCAGTCAAACGAGGGCGTGAATGCGAGATGCTGACGCAAAAGAAAAAGATAGAAGCTAGAGACTTTCCTATATTCCTACTAATATGATCCCCATTACTTCAAATATGTTCTACACTATGATATATTGCTCTAATATTTTTTACAATTATCTTTTTTTGAAGCAGATAGTTCACATTGCTCATTCAATCGATATTGGGAAATAAAATAAATGTTTACACTCAACTTTCTTTATCGCCCTCCTGGTGAACTGATCGTACCCCAAACCGCCACAGGTGAACAAGTAGAGTATACTAGGGCTCTTGAGAGAACCATGTCGAAGGACCTCGGCAAAATGACCCCGTAACTTCGGGAGAAGGGGTACTCTCCTATCTTTTGATATGCTAAATGGTAACATGATGGATAGAGTCTGACACACGCCCGGTGCTGAAAAATCGGACGGAAAAGTGTCATAAGCTTTGAATGGAAGCCTCGGTAAACAGTGACAATAACTCTAACTGCTACAGTGTTAAGCTCCACGTCCAACTCTTCCAAGAGTCCCCTTAGCCAAATAGCTTTCTTCACAACCTTCGTAAGGGCCAAATACTAAGCCTTTGTAGTTGAAAGAGCCACCACGTGTTGTAGTGTTGCCTTCAAGCTTACAACACATCCATGTACTAGAAATGCGTAACCAGTGATCGACCTACCTTTATCCGGATACTAAACGTAGTCTGAATCAACCTGTTATGTCCACATGTTTGTCTGTCTAATAATCCACTTCACTGCTTCCCGATGATTTTTACCTAGATTCGCTAAATATCTGCTAACTACACTTACCGCATACGCTATGTCTGGCCTCGTGCGCACACTCAAGTACATTAAGCACCCAACCGCATTTGCATACGACACCCTACTCATCCTTTCAACATCATAATCCCTAATCGGACAATCTTTCAACAACAACATGAAGTGCCCACCCAATGGCATCTGAACCGATTTCCCATTGTCTGTTAGAAAATATTTAAAACCTTAGAAACGTACCCGGATTGTGACACCCTTAGAATCTTGTGACTCTAATCTATGATGATCTCCATGCCAAGAGTCTTCTTTGCTTCCCCAAGCTCCTTCATGTTGACTCCTTTTTAAACAAGTACTTGGTAGACCTAATCTGAGTCTTGCTCTTACATGCAATCATCATTAACACTTCCCAATCCTAACATAGTTGTAAAACACAATGAGGCATCATCATTTTCTTAGTATCACTTAAAATTAACTCACCAAGCTTTGGGTACATTTCCAAGTGAGTGCTTTATCCTAAATCATGACTGCAGTCCCTCCTCACAATCACAATATGGAACAAAACACCAATATGGGATCACCAAGACTTTGAGTTCTTCAGCTAACATTCAACTACTCTAAGGATATCTCACTACATTTCCTTTACTCGTCTTTTTTTAGTATCAAACACCCTCAAGAAAGTTATTCGATACTCAAACATTCTAGTAAAAAGTATAAGCCTACAATTAACGAGATTAGTACATGAGACAAGTAAAATCAAAACTAGATGTATACACAATCAAAGAAACTAAAATGAGATTCTAAGATAAGTATTGTAAATACTCAAACAAGACTTTAAGGATAATAATCGTGAAAAACCAAACTTGCAAATCAAGGAAAGAGATAAAAAAAACTTCATAACGTAACATGCACGTTCGTTAGATGTGTTCACCGATAGTGGGCCGTAAATGTCTTTAGAGTACAGTAATTAAGATTTCAACAATTTCAACCTACTTCCAATCCTATAAATTTAAGAAATTATTCACCAGTCCTCACAAACACATTCTCATTCATTCTTGAAAACCTCTAAAACCCTAGCTCTCACCTTTCTAACCCAAGCTTACTCGTTTCACCTCACACTTTACTTTAGTTTCAATTATGAATTGGTTAGACAGTAGCTGTGACGATCCAACAAACCGGCCATCACTCGCCCAAAACCCTATTATTGATGATATAGAAGCCAAAGAAACATACACAAGATGCACCGATGATACGGATTGGCTCAACAAGGATTGTGAGGATCCTACGTACCCATTACTTGCCGAAAACCCTTTCATTGATGGCAGGGATTGGTTTGATCTGGATTGTGATGATCCAACTTATCCATTACTCGCTGGAAACCCTTTCATTGACGATATAAAAGTGGACGAAACACATGCTAGATGCACCGAGGGCACAGATTGGTTCGACAAGAATTGCGATGATCCAACTTATCCATTGCTCGCTGGAAACCCTTTCACCGATGACACAGATTGGTACGACGATGAAACCTGTCCAACTACCTCATACACGTGTTTCCCACTCCCCAAAATCGACAAAAACCATCTGGAAGCAGGAAACAGGATCATTATGCCGGAATCCACCCTCGAAAAACTTATTTAAAGCCATGACCTCGTTTACCCTATGGTCTTCCGCGTTGAGAAATCCGACAGCAGCCTCTACTCCCACTGCAGTGTTAGAGAGTTCACTGCTGATGAGGGGGTAGTCAACATGCCCACCTGGATGATGACAAACATGAAGCTATAAGAAGGTGAAGTAGTGAACATCGAGTATACTAGTCTACCTAAAGGGACTTACATTAAGATACAACTGCATACCACTAAGTTCACCACGTATAAATCCTTGCTTGAAAACGCTTTTAGGGATTACGTGTGTCTAACAACTGGTGACACTATTGTAATTGATCATGAGGATGAGAAGTATTTAATCGATGTTTTGGAGACCAAGCCATCAGATGTAATATCGTTATTTGAAACAGATTTAGAGGTCGACTTTGCAACGCCCTTGGATTACAAAGAACCTGAAAAGGAAACAAAAGATGATAAACTGTTTCCGGGCCAAGGGAGACGACTAGGTGGAACAATTAGGCCAAGAGATGATGAAGCATTTAATCAATCAAATAAGATGTTGGCAATAAAAGAATCACCCATAGCATACAATCAACAAACTGAGTTTAAGCCATTTATGGGGACGGCCAAGCGGATCGATGGGCAAGCACTAGCTGCGACTACCGAGGTAGGGGAGCGGGATCATTCCAAGGTCCAAGAAGAAGTGAAGAAAGAACATGAAGGGTTCAAAGCGTTTACAGGGAAGAGTTTTCGGTTAATGTGATCATAAGGGTTGATTATGTATATACAAGTAATAAATTACTATATTTTGCTCTTCTTTCTTGGTTCGATCTCTGGTTTAGGACGACTAGAGGTTTCAAATTCGCATTCAGTTTGATGCATTAAACATGTTACAATATTTGTAGTACACAAACATGCATGTGATGGTGCTTTAATCTTGTGAATAAATTTACTTAGTTGAAGCTATGTTGTCTACAATGAAGGGATTCGAGAATAACATCTATTACATGTACTTTTCTTGGACAATTACAACAACTTTGCACGAAACGCTAAATCACATATTTGTATCGAGCACAAGTAATTAAATGAACACAAAAGACTCAAGATACACAAAAGTTGACTACAATATATTAACACACAAAATAATATAAACTGTTTTTTATTTACCAAAAATTTTATAGAATAAAGACCCTATATATAAAAGTCGATGCATGTACACAAATTCTAGGCGCTTTCGAATTGGTTTTGCACTTTTGCCGACTACTTCGAAGCTATGTATCCCAAGTTTCAATCCTAGTCTCATATAATTGACTATTTGCGTGGTACACCCTAATGTATTACTAATATTACTAACAACTCCTAAATTCATACACAACTAAAAAAATTTCAATAACTTATTAAAAGTCTTGATCAACAAATTATCCATAGAGATGTGATCCACTAAAAAGAGGAATAAATTAAAAAGTCTATAAAGTCTATCATCTAGTGTCACGTGTCCCCCACCCACTCCCTCCCTTTTTTCTTATTAAATTCGGTTAGGGGGCATTTTGGTCCTTTTAACCCCTTTTTTTATTTCACCCCAAAACTTCAAACGTAAATAACTTTCAAACGACAAACTTTTATTAAATATCGATTTCACTATAATTTTTAAAATTTAATTCTCTTTAATTTGGTATGCATTATGATATATGAATCGCAACCTTTTTTTTCAACTTTTTAAGTGGGTGTTGATTTTCTTGAAATTTTTGACATTTTCGGCTCTAATTTTGTCCAGTTTAAAAGCCGAATTTTGCAAAACTTAAAACATGAAAGTTGTAGCTTTTTGGCCATTCTTTACCTAGAAATTTGAATCACTCAAATTCGATATGATATGAGTGAGATATTGCACGTTAAAGATGAACAATAACTGATGAACGTTATCAAAAATAACTGATGAACTTTATAAAAAATAACTGATGAACAATATCAAAAATAACTGATGAACGTTATTTTTTCAGAAAAAAAATAACTGATGAACGTTATAAAAAATAACTGATGAACAATGTAAAAAATAACTGATGAACGTTATTTTTTCGAAAACTGCTGAACATTATAAAAAATAACTGATAAACGTTATAAAAAATAACTGATAAACAATATCATAAATAACTGATGAACGTTATTTTTTCGAAAACATGCTGAACAATATAAAAAATAACTGATGAACGTTATAAAAAATAACTGATGAACAATATCATAAATAACTGATGAACGTTATTTTTTCGAAAACTGCTGAACATTATAAAAATAACTGATGAACGTTATAAAAAATAACTGATGAACAATATAAAAAATAACTGATGAACTGATAAACATTGTGTTTTTATTTAAAAAATTGATGAACTGATTAACAATACTAACTTGAACTGATGAACATTATCAAAAATAACTGATAAACAAAATTAACCGAGGAACAAAACTAACTAATGAACTGATGAACATTATAAAAAATAAGCGGATTAAATACAAAGTTGTACAGTCACTTTTTAACAAAAAATCACAACTTTTTATAATAAAAAAAACCTCACAGACTTTTCATCAAACAACTTATATGCACACAAAAAAAACCCCAAATACGTTACTAATTACATCACCAAATCAACTCTCCAACATTGAAAATCATTAAATTTTCCATTTGTTACATTTGCTATCATGTTTACATTATATCATCAAATATAAAATAGTTCTTCAAAAACATCAATTATCTCTTTTTGGTCGTTGCTTTGCAAAACTGAAAATTTATAAGAAATTAATATAACATTTTATAAACTAGATTATACATGATGTAACACCCCGTTAATTTTTAAATAGCAGCGGAAGACTTAAACGGGGTATTACCAACTGAATCACAGTCATAAGCATAGATTTTTTATAAGAAGGGAAATTTTATATCATTTAATGAAAACTCAATATTCAGAGATTACATATTTGTTATCAAAAGGGGGTAGTAGTTCACAAAAGTGATGATGAGTTTGAAAATAATGATATAGTTATTTGAAATAAAGGTGGGTCTTTTCTTCATGCCCGTGCCAACTCCGTGCTTGAGATTTCTTTAATTACCTGAGATAAACATGCTTAAAATGTCAACACAAAGGTTGAGTGAATTCACAGTGTTCAATTTGTAATAGTTTGAACACAAGATAAATAATAGTGAAAACAATGATATTGCAGGGGTAATAATCAAATAGATAAATATTGCACTAAGCCTCATGAAACGCAAACCTTAACGTGTAGGGGTAGTAATAATAAACATCCCAATCATAGCAATGATATGGGTGATAAATGCCCTGGTGTAGGAGTTTTGCCATACTCAAATTCGAATAAAGTGCATTTGTCTATCAATCCGGCTAACACTATGGCTATCAATCCGGCTAGTACAAATGGGATGTCAACTTCCAATAGATCAATTCACGAAATTCGCGTTCACTCGCAAGTGATTAATGGTTCATGATAAAGGGACTTTTAAATTGGCGGGGTAATAACTTAGGCAAATATTACTTAGCAATATCAATCAGGGAAGTATACAGAAAAATACTTGTGTTCAGGTTTATAGCATGTATCTCCCCACGGGATTTGAAAACATAGTAAAATGTGGGACTATGAACTCACCTTAGTAGTGTAGTAAACGGGTAGTAAATCAAACAGTGAAATGAATAGCTCCCAACTTGCAACCTAGAATAATGTGGTATATTTAGAATATTACCAACTCTTTGATTTTAATATGGGAAATGGTGGATGTGAAATTATATGTGAGATTGTGACGAATTCGGGTGACGTGGGCGTTTAGAGTTTATCAATGTGGTGACTTTAAGAGATTACGTTAAATATATTTAACGCACGAACGCTAAGTTAAAATATTTAATTTAAATATTTTAAAAGTTAAGTGAAAATAGTTACATTATTAATTAGCCGTGTCACGTTAATAACTTGTGTGAAAATGTGTAATTAGAAATGTAAAATAATTTAAAACACAAATATATTACTTTGGTACTTTTACACAATTTCCCTTATAGTTTATAAAGTTTACATATTTATCCTCGAAGTTTAAATAATTATAATTTAACCCAAAAATATATGTTTAACACATTGCCCCTTTATCTTCTCATTAATTGCAGATTCGGTCCTTGTAATATATCTTTTACATTATTTCATTTTATATCCTTTTCTTTCGGTTTTTACACATATAGTCCTTTAATTACGCGACTTTTACAAAACTAGTCCAAACATTTAATATTACCTTTTAAACCATGACTTTTTGAATTTACTGCTTCGGTCCCTCGACTTATATCAAAAATGTCAATTTTCATATTTAATCCTTCTCTTATCAAAAGTTACGATTTATACCCTTTTAAAAGAAAACCTTTTGCAAGACAAGTCCAACTTTATATTTTGAAAATATTACCATTTCTTATTTATCTCGTTCCTTCCTATATCTTATTCGAATACTTTAAATTATCTATGGTCCTCGTTTTTAGTTTGCATGATTCACAGTGAGTATACACATTAGTTAGAAAACAAATTGAGTTGTTTTGGGCTTATAAGCCCATCGTGACCCAGGTGGTTTCAAAAAGGAAAACGCAGCTATGGTTCGACTAAATAGTTTCTGTGTTGTTTTCGTGTGGCGTTTAAGGTTAAAGCTTTTGCATGTTTCGTTATTTAGTTTTACCATAGGGTGAGAATTCGAATGACATAGAGTTTTACATATGTTATACGTCAAAATAGAACGTTATCGAGGCGTGAGTTTATGTGTGTAAATGTGTTTCCATGCGTGTTGAGTTATGTTTGTGAATTCGTTTAGTATGCATATACGAATAGAAATGAACAAGTGAGAGTGAGACAAGGAAACTTACAACACCTAAAAAGGTGGTGGAGAGTTCGAATGGGATGGGCGTGAGAGAACAAGGAA
Source organism: Artemisia tridentata subsp. tridentata (assembly GCA_021014915.2). Taxonomy (NCBI): domain Eukaryota; kingdom Viridiplantae; phylum Streptophyta; class Magnoliopsida; order Asterales; family Asteraceae; genus Artemisia; species Artemisia tridentata. The sequence continues at coordinate 339,171,254 of CP139503.1, read as the reverse complement.
ACGAGTAACGACTTGGAACCCTTAGCGTGTGATAACCCACGATCCAAAACAAAACCCAAGACTTGTAATGTAATCCAATAAGCTTGCTTTCTTTCCCTCTCTTCCTCGACAGTAACTAGCAAAGGAATATGTGAAGTGTTTGTTTGTTTAAGTGTGTATGCTTAGGTGAGAACAAAAGGTGAGAAGTGAGGATCTTTATAGACTATGTCGAGCATGGTGTTGGGAGTATTATAATCTTCATGTTGCATGGTTTCAAGGTAGGTGAAGTAAAGTCTGTGTTGTCTTAGTCGAGTAAGAAAAGGTGGTCAAAGAGGAGCATGTATGTTGGGTTCTTGTCGAATGGAAGAAGGAGAGGTAAAAGTGGTATGGTCTTGTCGAGTAGGGAGGTTTAGGGTGAGGTTGTTGTGGGCAATTTCTAATACAACATGTGATTAGAAGAGTGATGGTCAACATTGCTATGTACTAGTTTAATAAAATAAGGAAAAGGTGAAAAAGGATTGTAATCATGCTGGAGGTTAAGAGGCATAATATCCATTGGGTTTGCATGTTTTCAAGAGGAGTATGGAGTTTAGTATTAGTTTATTTCTTATAGAAGGTCTTAGGCAACAATAGGGTGGCTTATTGTTGATTTTTGGAGGGTCTTTCACGCAAGGAATAAGAAGACAGTGTGAGGATTGGTTGTGTTTTGTGTAGTGCATGCTGTCGAATCACATGGGAGCAAAAGAAGTTGGTTTTGGGTGGCTGTGTCGTACGAGAGCAAAAGAGAGTAAAAGAATTTTGAAATTTGTATTTAGAGAAAGCAATGAATTGATAGTTGGTGGCCTGTGTCGAAGAGGTAAAAGGAACAAAACAAGTATACATTGCATGTTCTATAAGTAATGGTTTATGTTGCATGATGTCGAGTGGAAGCAAGGTCAAACTGGCAAGTTTTAAATGTTTGGTGTTGTGTTGTGTTGTTGTAATTCGGTCCGAGAAAGAAAAGAAAATATAAGTTATGGGTTTGTAGCGCTTTGGTTTAGTTTATGTCGTGAATTCAAAAGAAAGGAAAGTGAAGTATTTAGGTTTTGTGTTTTAAATTTGGTGTTGAGTGGTGTCCGATCCAGAGAAAAAAAAAGAATAGATTGTTGGGCTATTGATAGTCTTAGCCTATGAAGAAAAAGGATAATTGAAATGGGTTGTGGTTTAGGTCCGGCCCAAAGGAAAAGAAAAGAGAAAAATGAATGGAATGAAAGGTGAATTAGTTTAAGCAATTATGTATATAAGATTTTGGTGAAACAATTTATACTTTCGTTATATTTGTTCACTAATAGAATCGGTGTAGTAATTTGTAATATTCGTGTGACTTTAATGATCGGTACGCAAGTGAGCTATTCAGGGGAATTCAAGTTCATTGGGATATTCTGGTGATCGTTGTCATGTGCACATACATATATCTTAAAAAAAATATAACCCGTATAAAAGGTTACTAGACAATAATGGGAAATAATTGGTGATTAATATTATTAATGACATGGGATTTTTACGAGGGGTTACAGTACCTACCCGTTAGACTGGATTCGTCCCGAATCCTAAAGTGTGGTAGTTGTCGGGGTTGTTTCATCAAACAAGTGGGGGTAGGTAGAACGGATTGTGTCTTCGCGTTCCCATGTGTACTCCGGTCCTCTCTTAGAGTTCCATCTGACTTTGACTATGGGAATACGGCTTTGCTTCAGGTTCGATACGTGAAAGGTGCTATGTACTCTACTGAGCTCTTCAGGGAGTTCGAGCTTGTATGCTACAGGACCAATCCTCTCTAGGATCTTAAATGGTCCAACATATCGTGGATTTAACTTCCCGCGCTTCCCAAATCTAATCATTCCTTTCCAAGGAGATACTTTCAACATGACTCGATCTCCAACTTGGAATTCCATAGGCTTTCTTCTCACATCGGCATAACTCTTCTGTCGATCTCGGGCGGCTTGTAAACGTTGCTTGATTTGGAAAATCTTTTCGGTGGTTTCGTGTATGAGTTCGGGTCCTGTGATTTGTGCATCTCCGACTTCGGTCCAACAAACAGGTGATCGGCATTTCCTACCATAAAGTGCTTCGAATGGAGCAGCTTTAATGCTAGCGTGATAACTATTGTTGTACGAAAACTCTGCTAACGGTAAGTGTTTATCACAACCTTTTCCAAAATCGATCACACATGCTCGTAGCATGTCCTCCAAGGTTTGGATAGTTCTTTCACTTTGACCATCGGTCTGTGGGTGGTAAGCGGTGCTCATATCTAATTGGGTATTCAAAGCTTTCTGCAACGACTGCCAAAATCTAGACGTGAAACGACTATCTCGATCTGAGATGATGGAAACCGGCACTCCATGCCGTGAAACTATTTCCTTCAAATATAATCGTGCAAGGGTATTCATGTCGTCGGTTTCTTTTATTGCTAGAAAGTGGGCGGATTTAGTGAGGCGGTCAACTATGACCCAAATGGTGTCAAGTCCGCTCGATGTCTTCGGTAGTTTGGTGATGAAGTCCATTGTGATCCTTTCCCATTTCCATGTTGGGATTTCCGATTGTGTCAACATTTCGGACGGCCTTTGGTGTTCTACTTTTACTCTAGCACACGTCAAACATTTTCCGACATACATGGCGATATCGGCCTTCATGTTCGGCCACCAATACAACTTCTTGAGATCCTGATACATCTTATCAGATCCCGGATGAATGGAATATTTCGTCTTGTGGGATTCGTGCATGATAAGATCACGCATTCCTCCGTGAAGTGGAATCCATGCTCTGTCGCCGAAACACAACGTACCGTCTTGTTTTCTCACAAAGCCGTTCTCGATCTCCGGCATCCTATGAATTCTCTCATTCGGTCTGTTTTCTTCCTTCAGGGCTTCGGCCTGAGCTTCCAAAATCTTTGCCGGCAATGGCGAATTAATTGTCATTCCCAATGATCTGACTCTAAGGGGTTTGATTCGTTCCTTTCGGCTTAAGGCATCAGCCACAACATTTGCCTTTCTAGGATGATAACGAATCTCACAATCATAATCACTAAGTAACTCCAACCATCGGCGTTGTCGCATGTTTAGCTCCTTTTGATCCAGAATATGTTGAAGTCTTTTGTGATCGGTATATACCGTGCACTTGGTGCCATACAAATAGTGTCTCCACATCTTAAGAGCAAACATTACTGCTCCTAATTCGAGATCATGAGTGGTGTAATTCTTTTCGTGGGTTTTCAGTTGCCGAGAGGCATATGCAATAACTTTGTTCCTTTGCATTAATACGGCGCCTAGGCCTTGAATAGATGTGTCGCAATAAACCACGAAGTCTTCGCTTCCTTCAGGTAATGCTAATATTGGTGCTTCGCAAAGTTTCTGCTTCAAGAGTTGAAAAGACGACTCTTGTTTCTCTCCCCATTCAAACTTCTTCTTCTTTTGGGTCAACTCTGTCAAAGATTTAGCGATTTTTGAGAATCCCTCGATAAATCTCCGATAGTACCCGGCAAGTCCTAAGAATTGCCGTATCTCTGTGGGGTTTGTAGGTGACGCCCAATCTTTTACTGCTACGATCTTTGCGGGATCCACGTGAATGCCTTTACTATCAATCACGTGTCCTAGAAATTGCACCTTTTCGATCCAAAAATCACACTTGGAGAATTTAGCGTACAACCCCTCCTTCTTAAGCAGTTCTAGAATGGCCTTCAAATGTTCAGCGTGCTCTTCTTTGCTGCGGGAGTAGATGAGGATATCATCAATAAATACGATCACGAATTTGTCCAAGTATGGCTTGCACACTCGGTTCATTAGGTCCATAAACACAGCCGGTGCGTTCGTCAGACCAAATGGCATCACTTGGAACTCATAGTGCCCGTATCGTGTACGAAAAGCGGTCTTCGGTATATCTCCCTCTTTAACCCTCAGCTGATGGTACCCTGACCTTAAATCAATCTTCGAGTATACACTCGATCCTTGTAGTTGATCAAACAGGTCATCGATCCTAGGCAGCGGGTATCGGTTCTTTACGGTGAGTTTGTTCAACTCGCGATAATCGATGCACATCCGGAAAGATCCATCCTTCTTCTTAACAAACAGCACCGGAGCTCCCCATGGTGAAGAACTCGGGCGTATGAATCCTTTATCTGACAATTCCTGCAATTGCTCAGACAATTCTTTCATCTCGGATGGTGCTAACCTATAGGGTGCTCGTGCCACTGGTGCTGCTCCTGGCACTAGCTCGATCTGAAATTCTACTTGTTGGGTTGGTGGAAGACCAGGCAAGTCTTCGGGAAATACTTCGGGAAAATCTTTAACTATTGGCACATCTTCTAGTCGCTTCTCCTCCGACTTCTTCTCAGATACTTGTGCCAAAAATACAAGACATCCTCGGTCGATATACTTCATTGTTTTGAAACATGATATGATACTCAGTCGGGTCTTACTCCGTTCACCACGGACTATTAAAGTTTCTCCTTCACATGGGATGTGAACAAATTTCTCGTCGCACATGATTCTAGCGTGGTTCTTGGATAACCAATCCATGCCGATGACTACGTCGAAACTACCAAGTTGAATGGGCATGAGGTCTATGTCGAATGGTTGGTTTAGTAACAGTAAGGTGCAATTTTGAATTACGGTGTTTGTTTCCACTAGTTTGCCGTCGGCTAGTTCGATTTCATAGGTGGCGTTCAGTTTAGTCGGGGTAATATCAAGTAAAGACGCAAAAGTAGTAGACACAAAACTTTTGTCGGCTCCAGAATCAAATAAAACTTTAGCAAGATGGTTATTAATGGAAAACGTACCCGTCACAACATCGGGCTCTTGTCCAACATTTCCATCTCCTAGCACATACGCTCTCCCTCGAGCATTGTTGACGGGGTTGGTTACTTGATTTGGACACTGATTCTTGTAGTGTCCCTTCTTTCCACACCTATGGCATACTATGGCCACTGGTTGCAAGTTGGCTCCTGTGGCCTTGCAGTCTTGGGTTTTGTGTCCGGTTTCCTGACATTTTCCACATCTGGCAAAACAGGGTCCATGGTGGTGCAACTTACATCGGTTGCACATGGGAGCGGGTCCAGCATAACCTCCAGTTCTAGTAGGTGTGGCAATGTAAGCTCTTGCAGTTTCCTGCCGGCGGTTCTGTCGGTTGTGATGATGATTTCGACCTTGCTGGTAGCTTTGAGTACTGTTGCGGTTGTGGTTGTGGTTGTGGTTGTGGTTGTTGTTGTGGTTGTTGTTTTTGTGATGGCCTCTTCGATCATCAAACTTCCTTTTGTGATCGTTGCCTCCTTGCGTCTGATTACGCTTAATTTCCCTCTCAAGCAATTTCTGAGCAGTCTCCATTGCTTCCTCCAGAGTCTGCGATTTGGATACCGTAACAATCCCTTCAATACTTTTGGGTAACCCTTCAACATATCTCTCTAATGTTTTCTCGAAATCCGGCACCTTAGTTGGGCATAGTATGAGAGCTCTTGGAATCTCCTATCATAAGCCCTAAGATCATATCCTTTTACCGTCAAGCGGTCAAACTCATCTTCCAACTTTCGAATTTCGGTGCGAGGACAATACTTCTTCAACATATTCTGTTTAAACTCAGCCCAAGGAAGTTGGTAAGCCCTGTCGTTACCCATTTTATGAGCAGCGGCGTTCCACCATGACAGTGCGTCATCTGCTAGAGTGCCAGTAGCAAAGGCGACTTTGTCGTTTTCTGCACAGCCACTTCTTGTAAAGACAGTCTCTGAGCGCTCAAACCATCGAGCTAACTCTGTCACTCCTTCAGTACCTTTGAATGTTGGCGGTTTGCAGCTCATGAACTCCTTGTACGTGCACTTGCGAGTCGCAACTGGCACGCTTTCGGCAGTGGGCCTTGTTGCACTGCCGGTGGGAGTCGTGGCTGCAGCTTGAGCTATTAATGCAGCGGTTACACTCTCTGTGATTAACTGGCGGATCTCCTCTGGGGTCATGATCGATCCGGCGACTGCAGTTGTTGTTCTGTTGCGGGTAGCCATGTTCTAACAATGATACAAGAACATACGTTTAGGATTTATGGTTAATATAATCAAGTGAGGTATCATAACTGTCCTCATAATAGTAGCACACAAACATCATCGTAAGTAAAAACTATCATAAATAAGCGTCACGACATGTCTGAATACAATCACAACACTTATGGAATATATAATGAATCATAATATAGCGATGTATAAGAGAGAATCACAATACACAAATGAAGAAAGCAACCATAACATAGATTAATATTGGTACATAGTAATCGTAACCAACAATGAGTTTTAATAATTTGATACATTGTTTCCAAAAGAACAATACAATACAAGATTATTAATGCCACGCAGGGCAAGTTAAGATGTCACTACTACAACAATACATGGCTAATCTATGAAGTGCCGGGTGCATCTCCAGGTCCGTGCTGTAAACCTCTAACTATCTCAGTCAACTCATCCATCCTCTGGTCTCTGACTCTCTCTCTAGTCTGTATCTCTCCAATCGTACCTCTGAGAGTGTGAATGGTACTGTGGGCTACGGCCAGTGCCTCAGTCTGATGCTCAATCATCTGCTGCTGTATCGCTACCATATCTCTCAGCTGCTGTGTCTCATGACTCTGCGTATCCATCCGATATCCAAACTCAGCAACGGTCTCTCTAATCTCCTCTAACTGGGTACCAAACAGATCAAACACCTCCTCCATAGCTATCCTGCCCACCACGAGGTTCTCGACCTCCTCCTGAATGTTCTCGACTCGCTCGAGAGATATATCGTCGATCAAACTCAGCAACTCATCAAGGCGATCCTCATGTCGGGCTAGTCTGGCGGCCAGCAGTGGGATGGTGTGGTGGATAGGCTCTTCGGTGACCGGGAGGACAGCTGATGAACACTCACCCAACTCTGAAGCTCTAGGGGCTCCCTCCTGAAGTCTCCAATGACGAATTCAATCTAACAGGAATGACCATCTACGAGCATCAACTCTCCTATGTGGTCTAGGGTAAGCTGCTGCCTCAGTAGCAATCTGAACGTAGGGGTCTGATGGTGAAGGACTCATGGGATGTGCTCTCTCAGAAGAGGGTATGGGAACACTCTAAGCACGCATGGGTGATGATGCAGGAGATGGGATGGGGGATGATAAGGGAATAGTGGTGGTCTGGGTGTAGAACACAGTAGGTGGTGGCATGGGAGATGGTGAATCCTCTGGTGAAAGTGGTGATGTCGGGAGCATATAAGGATAGGGCTGTGGTGCTGATGGTGATGGCTCGAGGGAACTGGGTGGTGGTGTAGCTACGAGAGCTGGTGGTGGTGGTACTAGGGCTGGTGGGGTACGTACTCGTTTCCGAGCAGTGTGAATATAGGTGAAACTGTTAGGGCCGTACTTGTATCTCTTCCCAAAAGGAGCTGGCTCATAAGGCTGAAGAACTCTGACTCGCTTGCGCCGGCGAACCGGTGCAGGCGGGGGTGGTGGTGGAATGGATGCAGCTGAATCAGAAGAATCTGAGTCGGAGGACTCATCATCAGCCTCTGATCCTGAGGAGTAGTGATCATGGGTAAGAACTCGGTGTAGTGATGGCTCAGGGTGATCATCAGCAGCTAAGAACTGCTGGGACTCATAGTACTGGTCAAGGGTCAAAGGACCATAAGCAAGTGAAGATGAAAGTGGGATAGTGGGTGAGATAACTGGTGTCGAAGCGACTTCACCCTCCTCAAAGGGCTCCGTCTCTCCAGATACATCCCCAGATGGGACAACAGATGGGATAGCGGGTGAAATGGGTAGGGTGTTATCGGTGTCAATGTCGGATAAAATGATAGTGGGGATGAGAGGTGATGCGGGTAGTGCGTCATCACTGTCAGAAAGTATGATGATGGGGGGTGACATGGTACTGTAATATCCCAATAATAATAAGTGTAAGTCATTAATAATATAAACATGCATTAGTCATAATAACATATGAAAGTGATAAAACTAATTCGTTAGATATGCATAATCTGCCAAGCAAATCTCAATGCAAATATAATAACATTCGTAGGTGATAAAATTTTATTCGTTATGCATAATCTGCCAAGCAAATCTCAATGCAAGTACTTGTAGGTGTTGGCACGGAGGGCATAGGGTGGTAGAGTTTTAAAAATGGTCCTTTTAGAAATCGCGGTTATAGTCCAATGTTTTAAAAATCAATTGGTTCTCTATAACCTTGTCTCTGATGCCAATCTGTAACACCCCGTTAATTTTTAAATAACAGCGGAAGACTTAAACGGGGTATTACCAACTGAATCACAGTCATAAGCATAGATTTTTGATAAGAAGGGAAATTTTATATCATTCAATGAAAACTCAATATTCAGAGATTACATATTTGTTATCAAAAGGGGTAGTAGTTCACAAAAGTGATGATGAGTTTGAAAATAATGATATAGTTATTTGAAATAAAGGTGGGTCTTTTCTTCATGCCCGTGCCAACTCCGTGCTTGAGATTTCTTTAATTACCTGAGATAAACATGCTTAAAATGTCAACACAAAGGTTGAGTGAATTCACAGTGTTTAATTTGTAATAGTTTGAACACAAGATAAATAATAGTGAAAACAATGATATTGCAGGGGTAATAATCAAATAGATAAATATTGCACTAAGCCTCATGAAACGCAAACCTTAACGTGTAGGGGTAGTAATAATAAACATCCCAATCATAGCAATGATATGGGTGATAAATGCCCTGGTGTAGGAGTTTTGCCATACTCAAATTCGAATAAAGTGCATTTGTCTATCAATCCGGCTAACACTATGGCTATCAATCCGGCTAGTACAAATGGGATGTCAACTTCCAATAGATCTATTCACGAAATTCGCGTTCACTCGCAAGTGATTAATGGTTCATGATAAAGGGACTTTTAAATTGGCGGGGTAATAACTTAGGCAAATATTACTTAGCAATATCAATCAGGGAAGCATACAGAAAAATACTTGTGTTCAGGTTTATAGCATGTATCTCCCCACGGGATTTGAAAACATAGTAAAATGTGGGACTATGAACTCACCTTAGTAGTGTAGTAAACGGGTAGTAAATCAAACAGTGAAATGAATAGCTCCCAACTTGCGACCTAGAATAATGTGGTATATTTAGAATATTACCAACTCTTTGATTTTAATATGGGAAATGGTGGATGTGAAATTATATGTGAGATTGTGACGAATTCGGGTGACGTGGACGTTTAGAGTTTATCAATGTGGTGACTTTAAGAGATTACGTTAAATATATTTAACGCACGAACGCTAAGTTAAAATATTTAATTTAAATATTTTAAAAGTTAAGTGAAAATAGTTACATTATTAATTAGCCGTGTCACGTTAATAACTTGTGTGAAAATGTGTAATTAGAAATGTAAAATAATTTAAAACACAAATATATTACTTTGGTACTTTTACACAATTTCCCTTATAGTTTATAAAGTTTATATATTTATCCTCGAAGTTTAAATAATTATAATTTAACCCAAAAATATATGTTTAACACATTGCCCCTTTATCTTCTCATTAATTGCATATTCGGTCCTTGTAATATATCTTTTACATTATTTCATTTTATATCCTTTTCTTTCGGTTTTTACACATATAGTCCTTTAATTACGCGACTTTTACAAAACTAGTCCAAACATTTAATATTACCTTTTAAACCATGACTTTTTGAATTTACTGCTTCGGTCCCTCGACTTATATCAAAAATGTCAATTTTCATATTTAATCCTTCTCTTATCAAAAGTTACGATTTATACCCTTTTAAAAGAAAACCTTTTGCAAGACAAGTCCAACTTTATATTTTGAAAATATTACCATTTCTTATTTATCTCGTTCCTTCCTATATCTTATTCGAATACTTTAAATTATCTATGGTCCTCGTTTTTAGTTTGCATGATTCACAGTGAGTATACACATTAGTTAGAAAACAAATTGAGTTGTTTTGGGCTTATAAGCCCATCGTAACCCAGGTGGTTTCAAAAAGGAAAACGCAGCTATGGTTCGACTAAATAGTTTCTGTGTTGTTTTCGTGTGGCGTTTAAGGTTAAAGCTTTTGCATGTTTCGTTATTTAGTTTTACCATAGGGTGAGAATTCGAATGACATAGAGTTTTACATATGTTATACGTCAAAATAGAACGTTATCGAGGCGTGAGTTTATGTGTGTAAATGTGTTTCCATGCGTGTTGAGTTATGTTTGTGAATTCGTTTAGTATGCATATACGAATAGAAATGAACAAGTGAGAGTGAGACAAGGAAACTTACAACACCTAAAAAGGTGGTGGAGAGTTCGAATGGGATGGGCGTGAGAGAACAAGGAAACGAGTAACGACTTGGAACCCTTAGCGTGTGATAACCCACGATCCAAAACAAAACCCAAGACTTGTAATGTAATCCAATAAGCTTGCTTTCTTTCCCTCTCTTCCTCGACAGTAACTAGCAAAGGAATATGTGAAGTGTTTGTTTGTTTAAGTGTGTATGCTTAGGTGAGAACAAAAGGTGAGAAGTGAGGGTCTTTATAGACCTTGTCGAGCATGGTGTTGGGAGTATTATAATCTTCATGTTGCATGGTTTCAAGGTAGGTGAAGTAAAGTCTGTGTTGTCTTAGTCGAGTAAGAAAAGGTGGTCAAAGAGGAGCATGTATGTTGGGTTCTTGTCGAATGGAAGAAGGAGAGGTAAAAGTGGTATGGTCTTGTCGAGTAGGGAGGTTTAGGGTGAGGTTGTTGTGGGCAATTTCTAATACAACATGTGATTAGAAGAGTGATGGTCAACATTGCTATGTACTAGTTTAATAAAATAAGGAAAAGGTGAAAAAGGATTGTAATCATGCTGGAGGTTAAGAGGCATAATATCCATTGGGTTTGCATGTTTTCAAGAGGAGTATGGAGTTTAGTATTAGTTTATTTCTTATAGAAGGTCTTAGGCAACAATAGGGTGGCTTATTGTTGATTTTTGGAGGGTCTTTCACGCAAGGAATAAGAAGACAGTGTGAGGATTGGTTGTGTTTTGTGTAGTGCATGCTGTCGAATCACATGGGAGCAAAAGAAGTTGGTTTTGGGTGGCTGTCTCGTACGAGAGCAAAAGAGAGTAAAAGAATTTTGAAATTTGTATTTAGAGAAAGCAATGAATTGATAGTTGGTGGCCTGTGTCGAATAGGTAAAAGGAACAAAACAAGTATACATTGCATGTTCTATAAGTTATGGTTTATGTTGCATGATGTCGAGTGGAAGCAAGGTCAAACTGGCAAGTTTTAAATGTTTGGTGTTGTGTTGTGTTGTTGTAATTCGGTCCGAGAAAGAAAAGAAAATATAAGTTATGGGTTTGTAGCGCTTTGGTTTAGTTTATGTCGTGAATTCAAAAGAAAGGAAAGTGAAGTATTTAGGTTTTGTGTTTTAAATTTGGTGTTGAGTGGTGTTCGATCCAAGGAAAAAAAAAGAATAGATTGTTGGGCTATTGATAGTCTTAGCCTATGAAGAAAAAGGATAATTGAAATGGGCTGTGGTTTAGGTCCGGCCCAAAGGAAAAGAAAAGAGAAAAATGAATGGAATGAAAGGTGAATTAGTTTAAGCAATTATGTGTATAAGATTTTGGTGAAACAATTTATACTTTCGTTATATTTGTTCACTAATAGAATCGGTGTAGTAATTTGTAATATTCGTGTGACTTTAATGATCGGTACGCAAGTGAGCTATTCAGGGGAATTCAAGTTCATTGGGGTATTCTGGTGATCGTTGTCATGTGCACATACATATGTCTAAAAAAAAATATATCTTGTATAAAAGGTTACTAGACAATAATGGGAAATAATTGGTGATTAATATTATTAATGACATGGGATTTTACGAGGGGTTACACATGACATGAAGTACACACTTGCACACTCAAAAGTTCATACTCACAAATTGTTTCGTTAATCTGCACCAAATAAAAAAAAAATTGTTCCGTTAAATAACTTGAAGATACAGAATAAATATAGTACAAATGTGTTAATAATAGTTCTTTTATCATGTAACCAACATATTCTTGAAATTTACTCCAAAAAGTCAAACTAAACAAAAATCACTTTCCAGCATGTTCTTACCTTCTTCCTCATAAAATGATCATAAACATCCCTTCATTTCCCATAAAACAAAATTACTTGTTTCTTCATCTGCTCATCGTGTGTCTTCAATACTTATAAAGCAACAACGAATTAGGGTGATGGAAGTTACGGTAGCAACAACAAATCAAACAAGCATTGTTTTTATTCTCCATCACCCGTCAATGGAATTTCCCGATTTGCCAGAAAAGAAAAACACATCCCCGATGGTTTCCACGAAAGGTCTTCAATTTCGAATGAGGAATCACAGATTTGGAATTGGAGAAGATTTGATAGAGACTGTATTTTTTTTCTTCTTGAGCATCGTGTGTCTTTTGATGTGGAAACTAACAAATGAAAAAGAAGATAAGATTACAATGATGCCTCCTTTTGCCATCAAACTTTTATATTATTACAAGTTTGCCACTCTTTTGTTAAGAGCCATTGATTAACTTTCTTTGAGATCTAACGGATGAAAATACTTTTTATACTTTGTAGAAATCAACCACTTTCCAATTGATCCCGTACCATTATATGTATGTATACAATTGTACACCGTTATATTAAATCTCGACTCAATATAACACCATGTATGCCCCAGTTCAAGATGGAGATGTGAATTCTTGAATTGTTAGCTCAGTCTTTATTATCACCAACTGATCGAACAATAAAACAATACTTGGTTTACTTTCGTAGTTAAAAAAAGTACATGTTTTTTTTCTTTATCCGGGTTTTAGATTCAACATTGCGAACCGAATGTTTTCGCTCCAAAGGACGTAGAAATTTGAAAAGCAAAATTAAAGTTTAAGCCATTTACGATTATCTAAGAGTTTGTTTAAAAAGCGCTTTGAGGGCACCGGATTAGACTCAAACCTTCCTTCTTGATTAGAAAATCGCATTAATACACATAGATTAAACTTACACATTACCATAGTTAAATTTGATTTTTAAATTAATTAACTTATTAGTGTTTTTTTTTTTTTTTTTTTTTTTTTTTTTTTTTAATCACCTTAAACTTTTTCTGAAGGACACCCGTTAAAGAAACGCTCTAATTATAGATTGAAAAACAATGTTAAAAGATAGAAAGTTTATAATTATGAAAGCTTATTATGGAATTAAAAATATCGACTAATTAATTACTTCCACCCTCAAGCTTTAACCACATAACTATAAATATTATGAAACGCTCACAATTCTAAACTCACAAAAACGATATCACCATTCTTACACAAAGCACACAACATGGTATCCGGCGATGAATCAAACCCAATGACCACCATCAACACCAATGAATTCGACCATTACTACTTCTCATACCCACTCTTCTTCATCGAAAAAGATCATCTTGAAGTCGGAAACAAGATCATCATGCCGCCATCTGCACTCGAGCAACTCCTAGCCCTTCCCAACGTTGTTCACCCCATGCTCTTTCGTTTAGAGAACTCTAACACCGGCTTATACTCCCATTGTGGTGTCGTCGAGTTCACCGCTGAAGAGGGCTTGGTGTACTTGCCTACATGGATGATGGAAAACATGCAACTACAAGAAGGTGACCTAGTGAATATCAAGAACACCAGTCTCCCTAAAGGAACTTCGATTACGATACAACCACATGCTACTAAATTCATTACTCTTCCCGATCATAAATTGTTGCTTGAAGAAGCTATTATGGATTTTGCTTGCCTAACAACTGGTGAAACTATTTTGATCGAGCATGAGGGCGAGAAGTATATGATTGATATAATTGAGACTAAGCCATCACCCGCTATATCTTTGTTTGAATCCGATTGCGTTATTGAGTTTGAACCACCCTTGGACTACAAGGAACCTGAAAAGATGAAAAGTATTTCCGAAGATGATGAGAAACTGGAGGGAGCGATGGAGCCAAATGATAAATCCAAGGATGAATTGACGGGGAAGTTGACAACTGAAGAATCAAGCGTAGCAAACGAACAGCAAACTGAGTTTACACCATTATTTATGGAAGAGCCCAACGAGGCCGGCGAGCAACCTCTGGTAGCTGCTGAGGTGGTGACAGAGCTGGAACAGTTGAACCTACAAGGAAACGTGAAGGTGAATTAATCAAAGCACTTACGCGAAAGAGTTTTATTGCTAATAATAAGTTTTCTTGTTCTTATTGGTTCTTGGTTTTCTGGTTTAGGATTCGTGTGGTATCATATTCAAATTTACTTTTGATGCATTGTAACACCTTTAGTATTTAACTGTCATATTGATTCTTGTTTTTTCAAGTTAACACCAAGGATTTAAAGCATTTACAGAGAAGAGTCTTCAATTAGCATGATCGTTATGTTGATTATTTTTCTCATGTAATAAGTTTAGATTCTTGCTTGCATGTTTAGGATTCGTGGTACCATAACTTCATACTACTTTTTAGTTTTTACTTGTGATGATACTAGTTTTGGTCGTTTCAATTTGTTATATCCAATTCAGTATATAAAATTAACCCATCAAAATTATAAGTTACAATGACATTTAGTAGACAACATATGAAACACAAAAATTTTACAGTAACACCTTTTTTTTTTTAATCAAATTATAACACCATTGACCATACTGAAACAGTCGTCAGTTTGTGGGCTGATTTGCATACTGGCTTATATGGCCTACTAAAAATCAAGGGGCACCCATGTTGATCCGGTCTATATTTTCATCACTATTGTATATTTCACGTGTCTTAATAATCACACTAAATCAGTTATGTATCTTTCAAATTTATCACCATGGTAAAAATATATGAACATATTTTTTTCGTATTTCAGTCCATTTTACGTTGTCTTTGTTGTTAAGGGTATGTTAATAGCATTCATACACTTGATGTTTACCAAGCCTACGCGATAATATTCAATTCCATTCATTTTTATTCCTATTGTATTTCAATTGCCATTCTCTCTTTCCTTGATACGAACCAAAGTCAAAAGTTGCTAGTCGTAGGGCCCACTTCTTTATATCTCCATCACACTTTTTTTTTTTTTTTTTCGTTTAATGAGTATTTAAGTGGACCCTACTAATGTGATATCAAAACTGAAATTTTATATACCAAACAACAATAATGAAAGGGAATATATTAGCTACAATTAATTGTAGCCAATTGGCTACAATTTTGTGCTATAAATATGGGCGCCTGATTTTTTTTGTGAGTCCTGATTCTTTTACGCGACATTAGCTATTTTTTTTTTATTTTCTCTTCGTCCAATCAGAAGGTGCCACGTAATGTCGGGTAATGCCGGGTATATATTTACACGAGATCTTTGGGTAGATTTGTAAAAGTAGAAAAGTTTGGGCATTACAAGACAAAAGTGTTGTGACAGGGGTAGTAAAGTAATTTTAGCTTATTTTATTGAAACTAATAAGTCCAATCATGCAACCCCAAAGTCGGTTCCAAACCTAGCTAGTACAAATGTACAATTTGTGAAACGATATGTAAGGAATAAGGATAAAGAAACATACCATTATATTGCTAAACATTCGAATATTATTCTTTTAGCTAAGGTTAACCTATATATTTAATTAATAACATCCTCGATTCCCAGCTAATAACTTTTCCATACTCGATCGCTCATCTTCGATAAACATTAAATCGGATAGAAGTCTAGCCGAAATCATGACGACCACCACTTTATTTGATCAATACTACTCCGCTTTCCCACTATCCAAAGAACATCTCGAAGCCGGAAACAAGATCATCATGCCAGCCTCTGCCTTCGATCAACTTACTTCCAGATCGATGAAAGTTGTTTACCCGATGCTCTTTCGCATAACAAGTCATGCCACACGCCAACACTCCCATTGTGGTGTCGTTGAGTTCACTGCTGATGAGGGGTTTGTTTTACTGCCCACGTGGATGATGAAAAACATGAAAATACAAGAAGGTGAGTTAGTGAATATAAGGAACGCTAGTCTCCCTAAAGGAACTTATATTAAGATACAACCACATGCTACGAAGTTCATTAATCTTTCTAATCATAAGTCATTGCTTGAAATAGCTTTTAGGGATTTTGCGTGCCTAACAACTGGTGACACTATTGAGATCAACCACGCAGACCATAAGTATTTGATTGATGTCCTTGAAACCAAACCATCTCGTGCTATATCGATGTTTGATACTGATTGTGAAGTGGACTTTGCACAACCATTGGATTATAAAGAACATGAAAAGAAAACAAGTGTTCTTGGTAAGCGAGAGCGTACTACTTTAGGGGATGAGGATCGAAAGTCTAGTCCGAAACAAAAAGAAGATTCCAAACGATTTCCAGGTGAAGGGAGGCGACTTGGTGGGACAACAGTGCCCAGTGTTAACTCATTCGACCAGTCGATGAAGAAATTGAAGATAACAGAAGTAGCTACTACCAAGAAGTTTGATGGGAGCAAACAAGGGACGACAGAGTTTAAGCCATTCTCGGGGATAGCCAAGCGAGTTGACAGTCAGCCATTGGTAGCCGTGGCGGCAAAGGATGTGGAACAACATGATCAACCGAATGCTCGTGCGAAAGTGAAGGAAGAAGAACACCAAGGATTCAAAGCTTTTACAGGAAAGAGTTTTCGATTAATGTGATAGATATATCAAAAACTGACAAATATGTTACTTATATAGACTTATGATCACTTGGTTTATGATTTTGTGGTATCAAATTATAAATAAGGTTTGATTTTTTGTAAAAACTTTGCTCTATGTTAACCAAATTTCAGTTACTTGTGACAAGTTCTAAACTGACAACACCAATTTTTTGATTGTTTTACACATTTGAGTTGTTACTTAATAGTAGTATATCTTAGTTTAGGAATTCTTTTTCATGCATTTACATACTGTCTTCGGATTTTTTTACAATGTATGTAAAGGTTGATCTAGCACATGCATGGTTGCTTTCTCAAGTACTTTGAAACCCAACTATCAATCCAAAGTAAAAGTTGACGCTTTCTATCCGGGATCCTGTAGTGGCTGGTGAACCGCTTCTTCTTCTTCCACGAAGATTCACACAAAACCGAGCTTGGATGGAACTGAACAAGATTTGGCGAACAAGTCAAATTTTTATTGATAAAGTAAAAGGAGATTATTCATTAGCCATCACAGGTTTCATTACTTTTATTCCATTATGTCTTCTCATAAGTAGAGGAAGGATATCGAATGATCAATTCACCATTGAGATCATTAAGCCCAAAACGAATATTGTGGTGTTCTAACGGCAGCAGTCAAATGAGGGCGTGAATGCGAGATGCTGACGCAAAAGAAAAAGATAGAAGCTAGAGACTTTCCTATATTCCTACTAATATGATCCCCATTACTTCAAATATGTTCTACACTATGATATATTGCTCTAGTATTTTTTACAATTATCTTTTTTTGAAGTAGATAGTTCACATTGCTCATTCAATCGATATTGTGTTGGGAATTAAATGTTCTGAAGATCAGTATTAGGAATTAAATGATCACAAGGTTAGTATTGCTCAAGGAAATACACAAGTGTCATTCTACTGCTAGTGTTAGAGATTCTGCTGCCGCAAGGATACTACTGCTAGTGTATCAGATACTGCTGTTGGAGTGAGTCATCCTACTGCTGGATGGATAAGTATGTATAAGATATTTGTGTATAAAAGTCAAATATATACGGTAGACAATATCTTATATATGTGTTCAGTCAACAAGTTGTATCTTAAGCTACTGACACACACAAGCTAGCAAGTAGTCGAATACTCAAGTGTGCATGTGCTTAGATATTTACGTATATAGAGAGTTAGACTTTAGTTAGCAAGTGTGCTTAATGTCTAACTGAGTTAAGAGAATACAATAGAAAATAGTTTTATTTGTAATAGAGATTCAAGGTTTTGTAACCCTAGTGATAGTGAAGATCACTCGTATTATTCTCAATAATATTGAATCGTTTGATGATATACTTTCTGTGTTCATTGTTCATTACTCAAACATTACTGTTCCATTTCCAATAACCAAATATCCTTCTAAGTGTGGTTAAGTAGATTCCGCATACTTAATCATATTAACTCAAAGTATCATATACACTCGTTATAAAGGACTAACATCCTACATAGTGTATCGAATCCTCACAAGTGGTATCAGAGACAGGTTGATATCTTTGATTTAGAAGAAGAAAAAGAAATGGAGATGGAGAATACTCAGTCTACAAACATTGCTGCTAAGTTACCTATGCTCAAACAGAATGAGTTTGAGTTGTGGAGGCTAAGAATTAAACAATACTTCATGGTTCAAGATTATGCTCTCTGGGATATTATTCTGTATGGTGATTCTTTTACACCAGGTACTACAGAGTCCATTGTTGATGGCAAAACAGTTCAGAAAAGGAACACTGGTCCAGTCACCAATGATGAAAGGATACAAAAGAGGAATGATCAAAAAGCAAGGAATTTGCTGCTTATGACCATTCCTGGTGAACAGATGTTATCTTTTAGCAAGTATCCTGATGCAAAAACTCTGTTTGAAGATATATGTGCATGGTTTAGTGGTAATGAAACTACCAAGAAGACTCAGAAGACATTGTTGAAACAAAATTTTGAAAACTTTAGCTCAAACAGCAATGAATCTCTTGATAAGTTGTTCACAAGATTGCACAGGCTTGTCAGTCAGTTAGTTGTGTTGGGAGTTGAGATAGCTAAGGAAGATCTCAACATGAAGTTTTTAAGAAGTCTACCTGTAGAATTCAATACTCATGTGGTTGTCTGGATGAATAAACCAAACATTGAAACCATGAAACTCAATGATTTGTACAACAATTTCAAAATTGTTGAACAAAGTCTGAAGAAGTCTGGAAACTACAGTACTAGTTCTGGGAATGTGGCACTTTTGTCATCTCCCAGCATTAGTAAGTCAGAGGAGGTAGATGAAGATGAAGGTGTTTCTACTGCTAACTTTGGTGGTCCTACTGCTAGTTCACAAAAGAATGTTGCTGGACTTGGAGATTCAACATTCTATGCATTTCTAACCAGTCAAACTAGTGGTTCTCCTCTAACTCATGAAGACCTTGAACAGGTGGATGATGATGATTTAGAAGAGATGGATATCAAGTGGCAGGTTGCTTTACTTAGCATGAGGGCTAAGAAGTTTTGGCAAAGAACAGGAAAGCAGATTACCATTAATGGTAATGAAACTGCTGGGTTTGATAAGATGAAAGTAGAGTGTTTCAATTGTCACAAGTTGGGACACTTTGCAAGAGAGTGCAGAAAGCCAAGAAAGCAGGATAATAGGAGCACTTGGTATAAGCAAGACAAGAAGAAAGAAGTCACAGTAGAAGAGCCAAAGGCTATGCTAGCCATTGATGGTGTTAGCTATGATTGGAGCTTCATGGCTGATGAAGAGGAAGCACCAACAGAAGCTGCAATGGTGGCAACTGAGATTGCATTGATGGCCTTTACTGATACTGAGGTAAATTCTAAAATCAGTTGTTCTGAATCTTGCTCTGCTCTTAAAGCTTTTGAAATACTTAAAAAGCAATCTGATAATCGACTGATAGAGCTAAGTGATACAAGTTATAACTTAGCTAATCATAAAAGAGGTCTAGTTGTTCTTGAAACACAAATTTTGCATTATAGAGGAAATGAATCTAAGTTTAGTGATGACATAACTGTGCTAAAAAGAGACTTAGAGTACAAAATAGATTTGATTTTTGCACTGAAAGAAGAACTAGAAAAGGTCAAAAAGGTAAATGACAATGTTCAAATAACAGTAGATACTCTAAGCTCATGCCTCAGATGGAATCAATAAAATTTAAGAAGCTCAAGTAGTCAATAAAGCTAAGTCTGGTATAGGTTACAAGTCTGTTCCTCCACCATTTAGAGGTGTTCCTTCACCTCCAGGTATTGACCTAGCACACACAGGTTTAGAAGAGTTTCAAGAACCAAAATTTAAATATGGTTCTAAGTCTACTGAGAGTCCTAAGGTAGAAGAAGTAAGTGAGAGTATAAGTAATACTTCACTTCATGAGGACAAGGTGTCCTCTGATAGGAAATCAGGTGGTCCAATCATTGAGGACTGGACATCTGATGATGATGAAGAACAGGTTATGTCTAAACCTGATGTTGTTAAGAAAGCAGGAACAAGTGTTCCTAAGTTGGTCAAGCATGATACTGATAGGCCTAAATCCAATGTTAAACATGTTAGGCAACCAGTAAGATATTGTGAGCAATATAGAACCACAAACAAGCCCAGAGGCAACCAAAGGAATTGGAATGGCCTCAAGTCTCACCAACTAGGTGATGACTTTATCTTTTATAACAAAGCTTGTTACACTTGTGGAAGTTTTGATCATCTTGAAGCTTTCTGTAACCAATGGGTATCTGGGTATTCAAATCGTAGGGTGAATTTAAAAAGGCATACAACTGAAAGTCACTCTAATTTTACTAGAACAAAACCCAGAGCAGTTTCATTTAAGTCTAGCATAAAAGCAGTTCCTACTGCTAGACCATATTAGACTGTTTACCCAAAATCAACAATTAAAGGTGCAAAATCAACTTACAAACATGCACCAACAACTGTTGAAAGGCCCTTTCAATCAAAAGCATTGGTCCAAAAATAAATTTGGAAACCAAAGGGTACAACTGCAAAGCTAGCAGTTCCTACTGCTAGGCAAGCAGTTCATACTGCTGCTAGGAAAAACAGGGCAAATGCTGTTAAGGCCTCAGCATGTTGGGTTTGGAGACCAATTAAACCCAATGGTGCATCAATTATTTTGAAAAGATTAGATTACATTGATGCACGAGGCAGATCCAAGTCAGTAATGGCTTGGGTCCCCAAAGGAAACTAATACTCCTTATTTGTGTGCAGGAACATTCAAATGCTAAACAAGAAGATCAATGATTCTCAGACAGTGGATGTTCAAGGCACATGACAGGCAACATGTCTTATCTTTCAGACTTTCAATCATTAGATGGAGGATATGTTAGCTTTGGAGGAGGTATTGGTGGCAAAATTTCTGGTAAAGGTACAATTAAGACTGAAAATTTAGATTTTGAAGATGTGTACTTTGTAAAAGAACTTAAGTATAATCTCTTTAGTGTCTCACAGATATGTGACAAAAAGAACAAAGTTCTTTTTACTGACACTGAATGTCTTGTGCTTTCTTCTGATTTTAAGATGCCTGATGAAAGTCAAGTACTTCTTAAAATTCCAAGAAAGGGCAACATGTACAGTGTTGACATGAAGAACATTGTTCCTAAAGAGAATCTTACTTGTTTGCTTGCAAAAGCCACATTAGATGAGTCAATAAAATGGCATAGGAGGCTTGGTCACATAAATTTCAAAACCATAAATAAAATTGTTAAGGATGGTTTGGTAAGAGGCTTACCTCAAAAACGATTTGAAAATGACCAAACATGCATTGCTTGTCTTAAAGGCAAACAACATAAAGCCACTTGTAAGTCCAAGATTTTTAACTCTATTGATCAATCATTGTTTATGCTTCATATAGACTTATTTGGACCTACAAATGTGAGTAGTATACAACATAAAAGATTTTGTCTAGTTGTTACTGATGCCTATAGTAGATTTACATGGGTTTTCTTTTTAAGTTCTAAGGATGAGACTTCTAGCATTCTTAAGACATTCATTACAGAGATAGAAAACCTAGTAGACAAGAAAGTAAAAGTCATTAGATGTGATAATGGGACAGAGTTTAAGAATAGAGTTATGGATGATTTCTACAAAGAAAAGGGTATTATGAGAGAATTTAGTGTTGCTAGAACTCCTCAGCAGAATGGAGTTGCTGAGAGGAGAAATAGGACACTCATAGAAGCTGCTAGAACCAGGTTAGCTGACTCTAAGTTGCCTATCACTTTTTGGGCTGAAGCAGTTAATACTGCTTGCTATGTCCAGAACAGAGTTTTAGTAGTTAAGTCTCACAATAAGACATCTTATGAGCTTTTTAGAGGTAGAACTCCAGCAATAGGATTTCTTAGACCTTTTGGATGTCATGTGACAATTCTGAATACCTTAGACCATCTAGGAAAGTTTGATGGTAAAGCAGATGAAGGATTCTTAGTTGGATATTCTCTTAATAGCAAAGCATTTAGAGTATACAACTCAAGAACTACAAGAGTAGAGGAAAACCTGCATGTGGAATTTTTAGAGAATAAATCCAATGTAGCAGGTGAAGGTCCAAAATGGCTATTTGATATTGAGTCTCTAACCAAATTAATGAATTATGTGCCTTTTGTTGCAGATACTAATGAATTTTCAGGTTCAAAAGCTACTGATGCAACAAATGAGGCAGGGTTAGAAAAAGAGAAAGATCAAGATTATGTGTGGATGCCAATATGGACTAGTGTGGATTCAACTTCAATGAATGATGAACCTTCTTCTGATAAAGCTAAAGAAGGGATTGAAGATGAAAACAAGGAAGATGAGACTAAGGAAAAAGAAAATCAAGTTAGCAGTACAAATGATGTTTCTACTGCTGAGACAGAGCAAGCTACTGCTAGGATTAATATTTCTACTGCTCGGCCAAATGTTTCCACTGCTGGCCCATCAGAACCAACTGAAGCAGAATTCTCAGAAGATGAGGTGGATTTCAACAATCTCCCTCCTGACTATCATGTTCAAACTACACCACACACAAGGATTCACAAAGTCTACTCCTGGACAATGTGATTGGAGATGCACAATCTGGAGTGAAGACAAGGAAGCAACTTATGTCTTCAGACCAACAAGGGATTCTTGATGCTCTTTATGCATCAAAGCAGCATGAGTATGCAAACTCTTGCTTATTTGTATGTTTTCTCTCACAAGCAGAACCCAAGAATGTTCTTAAAGCCTAAGATTATTCAAGCTGGGTAGAAGCTATGCAAGAGGAGCTTCTCCAATTCAAGATTCAGAAGGTTTGGGTGCTAGTGGATTTACCCAAGGGTGTAAGGGTAATTGGCACTAAATGAGTTTTCAGAAATAAAAGGGATGAAAGGGGCATAGTGATAAGAAACAAGGCTAGACTTGTAGCCCAAGGGTACACACAAGAGGAGGGTATAGACTATGAAGAGGTTTTTGCTCCAGTAGCAAGAATTGAAGCCATTAGATTATTTTTAGCTTATGCTTCATTTATGGGCTTCACAGTTTATCAAATGGATGTCAAGAGTGCTTTCTTATATGGTACTATTGAAGAGGAGGTGTATGTCTCACAACCTCCAGGTTTTATTGACCCAGAACATCCAGACAAGGTGTACAAGGTAGTCAAGGCTCTTTATGGCCTTCATCAGGCACCAAGATCATGGTATGAAACACTGGCTTCCTATTTCATAGAAAATGGATTTCAAAGAGGGAAGATTGATCAGACATTATTCATCAAGAAGCACAAGAAGGATCTTTTGCTAGTGCAGGTGTATGTGGATGATATCATCTTTGGATCTACAAGGAAGGAGATGTGTTTAGAGTTTGAGAAACTTATGCATGATAAGTTTCAGATGAGTTCCATGGGGGAACTTACATTCTTTTTGGGTCTGCAAGTTAAGCAATCAAATGAAGGCATATTTATCAGCCAAGATAAATATGTTGCAGAGATTCTAAGGAAATTTCAATTTGCTGATTCAAAAGTAGCAAGCAAACCAATGGACTCTGAGAAGCCTCTTCTTAAAGATGTAGATGGAGAAAATGTGGATGTACACACATACAGATCTATGATAGGCTCTTTGATGTATCTTACATCATCAAGACCTGATATTATGTTCTCTGTTTGTGCTTGTGCAAGATTTCAAGTAACTCCTAAGGTTTCTCACTTAACAGTTGTCAAGAGGATTTTTAAATATCTCAAGGGTCAACCTAGGTTGGGTCTATGGTATTCTAGGGAATCACCTTTTGACTTGGTAGCATATTCAGATAGTGATTATGCTGGTGCAAGCTTGGACAGAAAGTCAACAACTGGAGGATGTCAATTCCTTGGATGTAGACTTATTTAATGGCAGTGTAAAAAGCAAACAATTGTGGCTACTTCTACAACTGAAGCTGAATATGTAGCTGATGCAAGTTGTTGTGGTCAAGTACTTTGGCTTCAAAATCAACTTCTTGACTATGGGTACAATTTCATGAACACTGTCATTTATATTGATAATAGTAGTACAATTTGTATCATTAAAAATCCAGTGCAACTCTCTAAAACAAAACACATTAAAATTAGACATCATTTTATTAGAGACTGCAATGAGAAAAAGTTGATTCAAGTATTTAAAATTGATTCTGATCACAACTTTGCAGATCTTCTCACAAAAGCTTTTGATGTTGGAAGGTTTCAATACTTGGTAGCAAGTATTGGGATACTTAATCCTCAACGATTTAAAACTCTGTATTTTTGTATATATAAATTACGTTTGTACTGCTAGCTTTGTAAATTGGTACTGTTATTGAAAAGTTTGTACTGCTAGTACAAATTTAGATTGTTTGTTCATACTGTTAGTCATATAATTCTACTGCTATAAGACAAATGCTCTGTATTTTGTTTTCTTGGTTTTGGACTAACATTTTCAGGTATGAACATTTAAGCACAAAGGAAGTTTCAAGTGAAATGTATGAGCAGCAGAATGATCATACAAGTTGCTGACATAATAGGTTCATGATGGACAGAGTTTGGGAATCCATTAAAAAAGGTTTACACTTAAGTTAAATTGATTCTTTAAAACTTCTTTCTTGAAACCTAATTATGATGTTTCACATTGACTTGATGGCTCAGTTGATCAGATATTAACTGACTCAACACACTTTCTATCATTTTATACTTTAATTAGTATAATGAGCAAGTCTAAGGACATCTGATAGAAAGAACAACGAGCAAAAGTGAATCTAACACTTGTGTTAGAGGCAACAATTGCCACGAGCTGGAAAACCTGTCAAGAAAGCTCTTTGAATGGGTTTATCTGTACACAGGCAGTTATTTATATCTGAAAACATTGGTTCTCACACAACCAGAGGTTATCTTAAACCGAAATCTTGATTAAGTGTCTGTTACACACTTAATCCCTTCAAAATGGTTGTAAGCAGTATGTTTTTTCATAATAAAATCGTGTCCATACTGCTAAGTCAAAAGTTTCTTAAAATCTTTTTGATTCAAAATGCCTCAGAAACCCATCTAATGATGGATTATGAGTTATTGCCCCATGATTCACCTCTCACAAGAGTTAACACACCTGGAAGTGATAAGGGCAGCATTGAAATTTAAGGAATTGATGGCTTTATGTACAAAATTGTCTGATAAGCAGTGAAAGTTCAAATAGTGGTGAGAGACCATGATGGTGAGAGATCTTCCAAACAGGGGAGAAAATAAAACTCAGGGGAGGAAATAAAGCCCAGAAGAGGAAGCTTTTCAAAAGAGGAAAGATTGTGGTTGTGTATGCTCAGAATCAGGGGAGGTAGTTTAAATTGATCAATCAGGGGAGAAAGATTAGGAAGGGAGTAGTTTCATGACTCCACTTTTTAGCATCTCAATATAATATATACACCCCTTCGAAAACCACCTGGCTCAGCAGCAGTTGTTGTATCTTCTCCTACAATGGAAGCTTAGCCTTCAGAAGAACAAGCTCAAGTCTCAATTGATGGATGCTAGGAATAAGCTCTTTCATCACTCTTCTTCATGTTCGAACATCTTTGACTTAAAATGATAAAGCTTCTGTCTCAAGATCATGTTGAAAATTTGGACAAGATTCTGGAGTATTATATATATTCAGAAGGGATGAAGCAGTTCAAATGAAGAAAGTTCTTTCAGTTTCAATTTCAGTTCACTACGTTTGTTCATCACTTGCATGGCTTGCTGAGAGATGACTTGACTTCTTAAAGAAACTGATAGTTTTGAAGACAAAGAAGATAATGTTATTGCTGAATGTGATTCTCAGATGGCAGATGAGTTAGACAGAAAGATACTTAATCTTATAGAACAAAGGAAAGCTCAGATCAAGAGTCTGACTATGAAGTGTTTGAAAGATCTTCACAATCCTCATTTAATTCAGAAGAAACATGTTGATTTGGGATAAATCATAAGTTTAGGGGAGGATTGTTGGGAATTAAATGTTCTGAAGATCAGTATTAGGAATTAAATGATCACAAGGTTAGTACTGCTCAAGGAAATACACAAGTGTCATTCTACTGCTATTGTATTTCATTCTACTGCTAGTGTTAGAGATTCTGCTGCCGCAAGGATACTACTGCTAGAGTATCAGATACTGCTGTTGGAGTGAGTCATCCTACTGCTGGATGGATAAGTATGTATAAGATATTTGTGTATAAAAGTCAAATATATACGGTAGGCAATATCTTAGATATGTGTTCAGTCAACAAGTTGTATCTTAAGCTACTGACACACACAAGCTAGCAAGTAGTCGAATACTCAAGTGTGCATGTGCTTAGATATTTTACATATATAGAGAGTTAGACATTAGTTAGCAAGTGTGCTTAATGTCTAACCAAGTTGATAGAATACAATAGAAAATAGTTTTCTTTGTAATAGAGATTCAAGGTTTTGTAACCCTAGTGATAGTGAAGATCACTCGTATTATTCTCAATAATATTGAATCTTTGGTGATATACTTTCTGTGTTCATTGTTCATTACTCAAACATTACTGTTCCATTTCCAATAACCAAATATACTTCTAAGTGTGGTTAAGTAGATTCCGCATACTTAATCATATTAACTCAAAGTATCATATACACTCGTTATAAAGGACTAACATCCTACATAGTGTATCGAATCCTCACAAGTGGTATCAGAGACAGGTTGATATCTTTGATTTAGAAGAAGAAGAAGAAATGGAGATGGAGAATATGATCGGTGTATTTTACATACACCTCATAGCATGTTAATTACGCATTGTTGCATTGTTATTCGTTGTTATACATGTACTTTGAGGTGTTTTATGATTATGTAGGTTTGGCGCATAAAGAAGCTAAAGTTGTGATATTACAAGCTTAAAATAAAGATATGAGAGATTTGGACATTGTCGCATTGTTTTGGTCATAACTTTTTCGTCCGAACTCCGTTTTTGTTGATTCAAAAGGCCACGGAAAGAGAGAAGAGAGGGCTACACATGTAAGTAATAAAATACACGGAATTCTGAACTTGGCTTGTGCGTCTATTTACTGGAAGCAGCAGCTCGTGAGTTGAGTATATAAATTCACTTTTGGACTTATACTACTAATTAATCAAAATAATGAAAGGCCAATGAAATTAATTATCTTGGGCCTTGTTGGATTGGAGTTGGCGCAGCAAGAGATGAAAGAAAAGAGAAAGAAAAGCCCATGTTGGCTTGACGTGAAGAAAAAGAAGGGTTTTAACCCTTGTTGAGATATATATTCGGCACAGAAAACAAAAGGCAGACCAATCCCATATTATTATACCCAGCCGCACTTTTTGATTAATATCATTCGCAAAAGAAAAGCTACTGATGTTATATTATTTGTTCTCTCGACGATCGTGCAATATAATGAAGATGATGTCTAGTAACGTGATGAGCGGCTAAGCCTCTTGTAATCTCTCCCGATAAAAGATATATTTGGTTTGATCATGTTTACGGATTTTATTTTATTTTTCAAACATTAATTCATTTGATTTTAATGCATATCTTTTATTTGATTTTAATGTTTAATATAATTATTTGATTGAATAATTATGAGACATATTATTGCGAGTCAACGATTCGTACCGAGCCTAATTAGTATAGGGGTTAAGACGGTCGTATGTTAAACATAATTTGTACCCATAATTGTTCACTTGAGTAATTATTAAATTAATTGATAAGATTATTGTAAGACATGTTATTGCTAGTCAACGAGTTGTGCTGAGTCCACTAGTTTAGGGATTAAGACGATTTGTGTGATAAACATAACTTGTGCCCAAAATTATCCTTTTCAATTAATAAAAACTATGTCTATGTGGTTTGAGGGCAAACATTAGAATTAATCCGTAACTTGATCATACCATTATATCCGGAGCCGGGAGGGATTGCTTTTTAATCAATTGTTTACAACTCTTTACTTTTATTTGCTTATTTAATTTTTATTTGTTTATTTACTTTTTAGTTGCTTATTTGCTTTCTAGTTAATTAGGAATTTTATTATTAAGTATTAAACAAACCAAAACTTTTATTGATCAGTGATCACCCCAAAACTTAAATTAAAACCACATACTCCTCGTGGATACGATACCCACTTGCCCTATCTAGTATAAGGTAATTAGGTTTATTTTTGATCGGTACAATGACAATCGGTCAGAATACTCAGTCTACAAACATTGCTGCTAAGTTACCTATGCTCAAACAGAATGAGTTTGAGTTGTGGAGGCTAAGAATTAAACAATACTTCATGGTTCAAGATTATGCTCTCTGGGATATTATTCTGTATGGTGATTCTTTTACACCAGGTACTACAGAGTCCATTGTTGATGGCAAAACAGTTCAGAAAAGGAACACTGGTCCAGTCACCAATGATGAAAGGATACAAAAGAGGAATGATCAAAAAGCAAGGAATTTGCTGCTTATGACCATTCCTGGTGAACAGATGTTATCTTTTAGCAAGTATCCTGATGCAAAAACTCTGTTTGAAGATATATGTGCATGGTTTGGTGATAATGAAACTACCAAGAAGACTCAGAAGACATTGCTGAAACAAAATTTTGAAAACTTTAGCTCAAACAGCAATGAATCTCTTGATAAGTTGTTCACAAGATTGCACAGGCTTGTCAGTCAGTTAGTTGTGTTGGGAGTTGAGATAGCTAAAGAAGATCTCAACATGAAGTTTTTAAGAAGTCTACCTGTAGAATTCAATACTCATGTGGTTGTCTGGATGAATAAACCAAACATTGAAACCATGAAACTCAATGATTTGTACAACAATTTCAAAATTGTTGAACAAAGTCTAAAGAAGTCTGGAAACTACAGTACTAGTTCTGGGAATGTGGCACTTTTGTCATCTCCCAGCATTAGTAAGTCAGAGGAGGTAGATGAAAATGAAGGTGTTTCTACTGCTAACTTTGGTGGTCCTACTGCTAGTCCACAAAAGAATGTTGCTGGACTTGGAGATTCAACATTCTATGCATTTCTAACCAGTCAAACTAGTGGTTCTCCTCTAACTCATGAAGACCTTGAACAGGTGGATGATGATGATTTAGAAGAGATGGATATCAAGTGGCAGGTTGCTTTACTTAGCATGAGGGCTAAGAAGTTTTGGCAAAGAACAGGAAAGCAGATTACCATTAATGGTAATGAAACTGCTGGGTTTGATAAGATGAAAGTAGAGTGTTTCAATTGTCACAAGTTGGGACACTTTGCAAGAGAGTGCAGAAAGCCAAGAAAGCAGGATAATAGGAGCACTTGGTATAAGCAAGACAAGAAGAAGGAAGTCAAAGTAGAAGAGCCAAAGGCTATGCTAGCCATTGATGGTGTTAGCTATGATTGGAGCTTCATGGCTGATGAAGAGGAAGCACCAACAGAAGCTGCAATGGTGGCAATTGAGATTGCATTGATGGCCTTTACTGATACTGAGGTTAATTCTAAAATCAGTTGTTCCGAATCTTGCTCTGCTCTTAAAGCTTTTGAAATACTTAAAAAGCAATCTGATAATCAACTGATAGAGTCTAACACACGCCCGGTACTGAAAAATCGGAAGGAAAAGTGTTATAAGCTTTGAATGGGAGCCTCGGTAAACAGTGACAGTAACTCTAACTGCTACAATGTTAAGCTCCACGTCCAACTCTTCCAAGAGTCCCCTTAGCCAAATAGCTTTCTTCACAACCTTCGTAAGGGCCAAATACTAAGCCTTTGTAGTTGAAAGAGCCACCACGTGTTGTAGTGTTGCCTTCAAGCTTACAACACATCCATGCACTAGAAATGCGTAACGAGTGATCGACCTACCTTTATCCAGATACTAAACGTAGTCTGAATCAACTTGTTATGTCCACATGTTTGTCTGTCTAATAATCCACTTCACTGCTTCCCGATGATTTTTACCTAGATTCGCTAAATATCTGCTAACTACACTTACCGCATACGCTATGTCTGGCCTCGTGCGCACACTCAAGTACATTAAGCACCCAACCGCATTTGCATACGACACCCTACTCATCCTTTCAACATCATAGTCCCTAATCGGACAATCTTTCAACAACAGCTTGAAGTGCCCACCCAATGGCATCTGAACCAATTTCCCATTGTCTGTTAGAAAATATTCAAAACCTTAGAAACGTACCCGGATTGTGACACCCTCAGAATCTTGTGACTCTTATCTATGATGATCTCCATACCAAGAGTCTTCTTTGCTTCCCCAAGCTCCTTCATGTTGACTCCTTTTTAAACAAGTACTTGGTAGACCTAATCTGAGTCTTGCTCTTACATGCAATCATCATTAGCACTTCCCAATCCTAACATAGTTGTAAAACACAACGAGGCATCATCATTTTCTTAGTATCACTTAAAACTAACTCACCAAGCTTTGGGTACATTTCCAAGTGAGTGCTTTATCCTAAATCATGACTGTAGTCCCTCCTCACAATCACAATATGGAACAAAACACCAATATGGGATCACCAAGACTTTGAGTTCTTCAGCTAACATTCAACTACTCTAAGGATATCTCACTACATTTCCTTTACTCGTCTTTTTTTACTATCAAACACCCTCAAGAAAGTTATTCGATACTCAAACATTCTAGTAAAAAGTATAAGCCTACAATTAACGAGATTAGTAAATGAGACAAGTAAAATCGAAACTAGATGTATACACAATCGAAGAAACTCAAATGAGATTCTAAGATAAGTATTGTAAATACTCAAACAAGACTTTAAGGATAATAATCGTGAAAAACCAAACTTGCAAATCAAGGAAAGAGATAAAAAAAAAAAAAAAAAAAAAAAAACTTCATAACATAACATGCACGTTCGTTAGATGTGTTCATCGATAGTGGGCCGTAAATGTCTTTAGAGGTACAGTAATTAAGATTTCAACAATTTCAACCTACTTCCAATCCTATAAATTTAAGAAATTATTCACCAGTCCTCACAAACACATTCTCATTCATTCTTGAAAACCTCTAAAACCCTAGCTCTCACCTTTCTAACCCAAGCTTACTCGTTTCAGCTCACACTTTACTTTAGTTTCAATTATGAATTGGTTAGACAGTAGCTGTGACGATCCAACAAACCGGCCATCACTCACCCAAAACCCTATTATTGATGATATAGAAGCCAAAGAAACATAAACAAGATGCACCGATGATACGGATTGGTTCAACAAGGATTGTGAGGATCCTACGTACCCATTACTTGCCGAAAACCCTTTCATTGATGGCACGGATTGGTTTGATCTGGATTGTGATGATCCAACTTATCCATTACTCGCTGGAAACCCTTTCATTGACGATATAAAAGTGGACGAAACACACGCTAGATGCACCGAGGGCACAGATTGGTTTGACAAGAATTGCGATGATACAACTTATCCATTGCTCGCTGGAAACCCTTTCACCGATGACACGGATTGGTTTGAATGGGACATGGAGTGGGAATCCAATCAATGTTACGACGATGAAACCTGTCCAACTACCTCATACACGTGTTTCCCACTCCCCAAAATCGACAAAAACCATCTAGAAGCAGGAAACAGGATCATTATGCCGGAATCCACCCTCGAAAAACTTATTTACAGCCATGACCTCATTTACCCTATGGTCTTCCGCATTGAGAAATCCGACAGCAGCCTCTACTGTTAGAAATGGTTAAATAATTAATGTGCAAATGTCTAGTATCGAACCCGAGACCTCGGGATTGCACACATTACAAATGAGTATTAAGGAATAATAATAAATGTATTTTATATATTTATTATTAGCACAAGAACTTAACGACCGTTAGTGTTTTCCGTTAAATGACTAACGACCGTTAAACGCAAATAAGGAAAGAGTGTTTGTATGTAATTAGGAAATAAGGAAAAAGATCTAGAACCCTCTTTAGGTTAGGATCGGCCGACTAGGGCTAATGGGGCAACCCATTGCCTAACTTGTTCCCAAAGTTTTCTAAACACTATATAAACAAACCTAGGGTAATTGTTTTGGCTAATCTTTTGTGCACACAATTATCCCTAAGTTTTTCTTGTTCTTTCTTTGTTCTTGCCGATCGTACAACACCCTCTTAGGGTTTGTGGGATCGATTTTTGTTAACCAAAAATCAATCTTGTGTTTTACTTGCATAACCTTAATACGGTTTAATTTGTGTGTACAAGAACGAGGTAACAACACACTATTGTTGTTATCAAGAGATCGATAAACAAAACGGTAAGGGGTTTATCATTGATCTAGTTTAATAAATAATCAAGATTTATTGAAGTGCATCGGGTACGTTTTCTATTTATGTTTAAGTTAATAATTATGTGTTATATGTTATTGTTTACACGCTTCCGCATACTTGTGTACTTTGATTATGGAGTTTATATGATTGTCATAGTTTTCTAATTCCAACAGTGGCATCACGAGCCATGTATAACATGTAATTGATTACTTAAACAATAAAAAACGTATCTTTAAATTGTTTAGAATATACATGTTTGATTTTCTAGGGT
Source organism: Artemisia tridentata subsp. tridentata (assembly GCA_021014915.2). NCBI lineage: Eukaryota > Viridiplantae > Streptophyta > Magnoliopsida > Asterales > Asteraceae > Artemisia > Artemisia tridentata. Next base: position 339,138,616 of record CP139503.1, on the reverse strand, counting down.
TTTAATTATTAAAAATTTGTTTTTTTTAATATAAGTCGAAACCCTAACCCTAATTTAGGGGGGGTGTCGATTTGATGCATAAACCCTAATTAGGGTTTGTGTTTTTTTCATAATTAATTGTGATTAATTAGAAACCCTAGGTCTTTAAACAATTGTTGTGTTATGAATCTTGTGACCTAATTGCTATATGATATGCATCAATCCGTGACTATACATGCATAATTAGTCATGGATAAATTACTTGAATTAAATTGTTTAGATGTTTGCTACATGTTTAGATAAATCTAAAATTAGGGAAGACCTAATATATTAAATTAATGAATCGGTTATGTGCAACGTGGTATATTATCATTAAAACTTACGCGGCCAATTGTTGGCGACTGTGGTCCATTGGGTACAATGAGCTCGAAAACCAATGGGAGTTTTATTGATTCTATACATAATAATTCACATATAGATTATTAATAGGATTTGTTTAAAAGGTTGCATGTGGCTAGATGTTTCACTTACAATTAATTGTTTTATTATTAGTTGATTGTTTGTTTTCTTTTAATTACTTGTTTATTGTTTTTTTTATATGTGATATGTTAAAGTAAGCAATAAAAAGGGTAATTTTCAAAGAAAAGTAAATTGGAATAATAATGGTGAAACATAAAGTAATAAAGTAAGGATCTTGCAAAGTCTTATGTGCCGACAGTGGTTCGCTTCGCACGGTAATTTGCTCCCAGGCGAGACTAGCAAGATCTAAACTTTGTCACTTAATTTTTTAAGAATAAGATCATAAACTTTTGCTTGATTGATGTTTTTGTACAATAGTGTGTGAAAGGCGGACCAAAGTTGACAAACTGTGTGGTGGGTTTATCTGGAAAGGGGTTTTTTAAGAGATTCGCTCCTACCGGCTCTCCGGGCCCGCTTGTGCGTCAACTGCGACTTACCTATATCACTATTTACGTACACTATCATCTTAAGGGTGATTTACCTCAATTCCACGCGCCACTTTTGTGGCAAATATCCGAATAACATGTAAGAGTAGGATATGTGGGCGATAATTGTTGGTACTTCTTTAATTGGTGAACCCAATACCTCAAGTAAATAGTTTTGGTTTACTCTTAAACTAATTGGTAAATTAAAATTGTTTTGAAAACTAATGATACAAAGATGAGTGCATGCATCTTTGTACATGTTTTTGTCACATCAAAAACTAAATACCCTAAAATTTAAGTTACATGCCATCTAACTATAAGGAACACTTGAAGTTAATTTTGGGTATGCGTGAGACCTGGACCAAAATTAATGACAAGGTAAATTCCCGAGTGTGCGTGAGACCATACATGGATTAATTTGCAGTTTCTAAGTTAGACAACTTAATTAAGCTGATGCGTGAGACCTAGAGCTTAAGGCATGAGATGGGATAAACATGCTTACGTGACATATTGATGAATCAATATGTAGTAAATCCCATAAAATTATCTAGGAATTGGAAAATTTGTTTGCCAATTATTGTACGACAGATTACCATCTTTTGTACTTCCACTACTAGCAGATCAACTGATGTAGTGGAATTATGTAAATTTGGATCCTAGATTTTCAAGGAAATTAAGTTGGTTATATGAATATATCCATGGGTATTATATTTTCTTGAGAATAAGTATTATCGAAAATACTAATGTTTGAACTTTTCTATTTTCTGTAGAATGGCTCAACCCGATAACTCCGTGTTCGCTGCTTTCAAGAGTCATCTTGAAAGAGCCAAATTGACTGGGAAAAATTTCAATGATTGGCACAGATCGCTCAGAATTATTTTGAGGGCGACTGGTAAGCTCAATTACTTGAATACTCCTTGCCCTGATGAGCCTGCTGCGACTGCTTCTGAAGAGGTCAAAGCAGCATGGAGAGCTGAGTATGCTAAGTACAATGAGATTGGGTGCTTAATGCTTCAAAGTATGGATCCAATGATGCAAAAGAAGTTTGAGTATTATTTTCCATATAACATGCTCGAGCAGCTCAAGAAGTCTTATGAAAAGACTCCTGAAATTGAAATGTATGAGTCTCTTGACAAACTACACAGCTGCAAACATGGTGATGGTAAACCAGTTGAAGACTATGTGAATGAGATGAGAGATTTCTTTGATCAACTTCATAGAGTCGGATTTGGTTATCCCGAGAATGTTCAAGTTAACCTAATCAACAGGTCCCTTAAAAAGGATTTTGCTGGTTTTGTACAGAACTTCAACATGCATTGCTCGGGGAAGACAGTTTCTGAGTTACTCGCATTGCTTGTTGACTATGAGAAACACTTACCACCCAAGGGCAAGGCTCCTACTCCGCAAGTGTTGGCAATTCAAGGAGGTAGGATCCAGAAAAAATCTCATGTGAACAAGGGTAAGGGTAAAGGTGATAAAGGCAAGCAGGTCATGGCCTATCAACCAAATCCTAAGGTGAATCAACACCAGCCCAAGAAGAACAAGGTGAGTCCTCCAGGAAAGAAGGATCAGGCTTGTCACCACTGTCATGAAGTAGGGCACTGGAAGAGGAACTGTCCGCTCTACATCAATGACTTGCGACAGAATAAGCAAAAGAGTGAAGCTGGTAAACCCAGCTCTTCAGGTGCGTTCTTTGTAATCGAATTATTTACTCTAACTCGTAAGTTAAATTCCTGGGTATATGATACGGGATGTGGTATTCATATTTGCAATACTATGCAGGGGTTTAGAGTTGAGAGAAAGCTGGCCTATGGACAACAATTCTTGCACGTGGGTAATGGAGCACATGCAGCAGTTGAAGCTATAGGCGTATTTGATTTAGTGTTGCCTTCAGGCTTAGTACTATCTTTAAATAATTGTCATTATGCACCGTCAATTGTTAGAGGTTTTATTTCATTTTCATGTTTGTTGAACCTTGGTTTTGAACATACTATTAATAGCAATGGAATTTCTGTTTCTTTAAATGGTGTATTTTATTTTAATGTTGTTGCTGTGAATGGTATTTTTGAACTTGATATGAATGATAATGGTAATGCTTGTGTTAAAAATAATTCGATGTATAGCATCAACAATAAGAGAATCAAGAAAAGTCTGGATTCGTCTTATCTTTGGCATTGTCGACTTGCTCACATAAGCAAGGATCGCATGAAAAAGCTGCAACATGATGGGCTTTTAGAAAAGATCAATGATGAATCATTTGATAAATGTGAGTCTTGTATTAGTGGGAAGATGACAAAGAAACCCTTTAATAATAGGATTAAAAGGGCTACTGATCTACTAGGTCTTATTCATACAGATGTGTGTGGACCACTTAGACATGTGTCAAGGAGAGGTGCTAGCTACTTCTTAACATTTACGGATGATTTCAGCCGTTATGGTTATGTTTATTTACTTAAACATAAACATGAGGTGTTTGAAACATTCAAAGTGTTTAAAGCTGAAGTAGAGTTGCAACTTGGAAAGAAGATTAAAGCTCTTCGATCCGATAGAGGTGGTGAATACCTGAGTCAAGAGTTTGTGGATTATCTAGCTAAGGAAGGAATTGTCCAGCACCTTACTTCTCCATATACACCACAACAAAACGGTGTATCTGAGAGAAGAAATCGTACATTGCAAGACATGATACGATCTATGTTTAATCTAACAACTCTTCCCTTCTCATTCTGGGATTATGCCTTGGAGTCTGCTGTTCGCATTCTTAATATGGTTCCCACAAAGAAGGTTGATAAGACACCATATGAGTTATGGACTGGAAATGCTCCTAACTTGTCTTATCTAAAGGTCTGGGGTTGCGAGGCGTACGTTAAACGTGACTCGGGCGACAAGCTCCAACAAAGATCTGTAAAATGTATCTTCGTAGGATACCCAAAGGAAACAATGGGTTACTACTTTTATTATCCTCCTGAGAACAAAGTATTTGTTGCAAGGTATGGAGATTTCTTGGAAAAGGATCTCATATCTCAAGAATTAAGTGGGAGGATATATGATCTTGAAGAAGATCAAGATGATGCATTACCTTCTGAAAACACTAGCCAACTTCCTGAAGAACCAGATAGTCTGGGTCCTCCACCAGAAGTTGAAGTGGTTCCCATTCGCAGATCCGTAAGGACTGTAAAAGCTCCTGAACGTCTATGTCTTAACGTAGAGTGTAAGGAATATATACAAGGGGATCTTGATGAACCGCCTAGTTATAAAGCTGCCATTAATAGTCCTGAAAAGGAAAAATGGTTAGTTGCTATGAATGGGGAAATGCAATCCATGAAAGACAATAAAGTCTGGATTGAAGTAGACCTTCCTCCTAATGCCAAGGTAGTTGGGAGTAAGTGGCTCTTCAAGAAGAAAACTGACATGGATGGCAATGTACACACCTATAAAGCCCGTTTGGTAGCTAAAGGCTTTACTCAAACATATGGTGTTGACTACGAGGAGACCTTTTCTCCTGTAGCTGACATTAGGGCTATTAGGATTCTCATAGCCATAGCTGCATACAATGACTATGAGATTTGGCAGATGGATGTCAAAACCGCCTTCTTAAATGGTCGCCTAGATGAAGACATCTATATGGCGCAGCCTGAGGGGTTTGTGAATCCAAAATTTCCAAATCGTGTATGCAAACTTCAAAGATCCATTTATGGATTGAAGCAAGCATCACGACAATGGAACAAGAGGTTTGATAGTGAAATAAAAAAGTTTGGTTTTACTCAAAATCTTGATGAGCCATGTGTATACCACAAAGTTAGTGGGAGTGAAGTAATTTTCCTTATATTATATGTCGATGACATTTTGATCATTGGAAAAGACATTCCAAGTTTGCATGAAGTCAAGGCATATCTTGGAAAGTGTTTTTCTATGAAAGATTTAGGGGAAGCTGCTTTCATTCTGGGAATTAAGATATATAGAGATAGATCTCAGCGATTAATTGGATTAAGCCAAAGTGCTTACATCGATAAAATATTGAAGAGATTCAATATGCAAGATTCCAAGAAGGGATATTTGCCGATGCAAGAACAACATGGCTTGAGCAAGAAAGTTTGTGCTTCAACACCTGAAGAGGTGAAACACATGGCAAAAGTTCCTTATGCTTCGGCTGTGGGATCTATTATGTATGTTGTTAAAAGCACAAGGCCAGATGTGGCATTTGCTCAGAACTTAACCAGTCGATATCAGCAAAATACAGGTGAAGCTCACTGGACTGCTGTTAAGAATATTCTTAAGTACCTTAGGGCTACTAAAGATATGTTCTTAGTTTATGGGGGTGATCCACAAGCAGAACTTGATGTTACAGGTTACTGCGATGCTTCATGGAAAGGTGATAAGGATGATATGAAGTCTCAGACTGGATACGTCTTTGTCATTAATGGAGGAGCTGTGGATTGGAGGAGCAAGAAGCAGAGTACATTAGCGATGTCTGCAGCAGAAAGTGAGTACATACCTGCATCAGATGCTGCAATGAAAGCCGTCTGGATTAGGAAGTTTGTATCAAGGCTTGGAGTTATGCCTTCGATTCAACAACCTATAAAAATGTATTGTGACAATTCAGCTGCAATTACATTTGCCAATGAACCTGGAATCATGAAAGGCACTAGACATTATCCGATCAAATATCACTATGTGTGAGAGCAAATAGAGATTGGGCAGATCAAAGAACTCAAAGTTCACACAGATGATAACTTGGCAGATCAATTGACGAAAGCTCTTCCTGGCACTAAGCTTTATAAGTTAGCAGAAGGAATAGGTCTTCGTAAGGCTGAAAGTTTCATGCCCATTTGTGATTAGTATTTGGATAAAGGATGTAATAGACAATTATTGATTTTATGAAATAAAGTATTGTTTATGTTTTATTGTCTTGTTGAAATATACATATATCCTGTTTTTGCATGTTTATATCCTTGAATAAGTTTATTATTCTAAATTTGTCCATTGTCGGTTAATGATATGGGAATATCATTAAATTAAGACAAATGTGAATGTTGGTGAGAATATACTTGAAAGTATATTGATGCGTAGTCATACCAAATTCACATGATATTCTATGAGTAGAGTATAGGACTTATCCCAACTAAGCATGAGATTACTTATGGATCTTGTCATCAAGTAATTCATGAAATAGTTATCCTCATACTTGAGATACCAGATAAGAGTCATGGATGTAGTGCATTTTTGTAAAGCAATCTACCGCTTACCGTAACTGGAAGTTATAAGGATTGTTTTCAGAAGTGTTGCAAAGTCCATGGGTTATTCTTGTAGTCAAGAAAGAATTTGTTCCTTCAAATTTTGTTTTGAAGTATAATACTGCTGGGCCCCTCGTAGGGTTGACAAAATGTTTGCGTGGCAACGCCCAAAGTCTATCTGGAATACATTCAGATATTTTGGTAATTTTGTTCAATCATTAACAACGAAAAACAGAAACATTAATAAAGAGTGACTTAGATCCATTTCTTTATTAATAAAGTATTAGTAACAAAAGGATAATAATAATGATGAATCATTAAAGATTTTCCAGGAAATCTAGCTCGAGTCGGACTAGGGGCATTGGAGTGTTGCAAGCCGCCAACCAATTTCATTTTGCTATTAATAGTTAACCAAGTGGGAGTTGTTAGAAATGGTTAAATAATTAATGTGCAAATGTCTAGTATCGAACCCGAGACCTCGGGATTGCACACATTACAAATGAGTATTAAGGAATAATAATAAATGTATTTTATATATTTATTATTAGCACAAGAACTTAACGACCGTTAGTGTTTTCCGTTAAATGATTAACGACCGTTAAACGCAAATAAGGAAAGAGTGTTTGTATGTAATTAGGAAACAAGGAAAAAGATCTAGAACCCTCTTTGGGTTAGGATCGGCCGACTAGGGCTAATGGGGCAACCCATTGCCTAACTTGTTCCCAAAGTTTTCTAAACACTATATAAACAAACCTAGGGTAATTGTTTTGGCTAATCTTTTGTGCACACAATTATCCCTAAATTTTTCTTGTTCTTTCTTTGTTCTTTCCGATCGTACAACACCCTCTTAGGGTTTGTGGGATCGATTTTTGTTAACCAAAAATCAATCTTGTGTTTTAATTGCATAACCTTAATACGGTTTAATTTGTGTGTACAAGAACGAGGTAACAACACACTATTGTTGTTATCAAGAGATCGATAAACAAAACGGTAAGGGGTTTATCATTGATCTAGTTTAATAAATAATCAAGATTTATTGAAGTGCATCGGGTACGTTTTCTATTTATGTTTAAGTTAATAATTATGTGTTATATTTTATTGTTTACACGCTTCCGCATACTTGTGTACTTTGATTATGGAGTTTATATGATTGTCATAGTTTTCTAATTCCAACATCTACTCCCACTGCGGTGTTATAGAGTTCACCGCTGATGAGGGGGTAGTCAACATGCCCACCTGGATGATGACAAACATGAAGCTACAAGAAGGTGAAGTAGTGAACATCGAGTATACTAGTCTACCTAAAGGGACTTACATTAAGATACAACCGCATACCACTAAGTTCACCACGTTTTCGGATCATAAATCCTTGCTTGAAAACGCTTTTAGGGATTACGTGTGTCTAACAACTGGTGACACTGTTGTGATTGATCATGAGGATGAGAAGTATTTAATCGATGTTTTGGAGACCAAGCCATCAGATGCAATATCGTTATTTGAAACAGATTTAGAGGTCGACTTTGCAACGCCCTTGGATTACAAAGAACCTGAAAAGGAAACAAAAGATGATAAACTGTTTCCGGGCCAAGGGAGACGACTAGGTGGAACAATTAGGCCAAGAGATGATGAAGCATTTAATCAATCAAATAAGATGTTGGCAATAAAAGAATCACCCATAGCATACAATCAACAAACTGAGTTTAAGCCATTTATGGGGACGGCCAAGCGGATCGATGGGCAAGCACTAGCTGCGACTACCGAGGTAGGGGAGCGGGATCATTCCAAGGTCCAAGAAGAAGTGAAGAAAGAACATGAAGGGTTCAAAGCGTTTACAGGGAAGAGTTTTCGGTTAATGTGATCATAAGGGTTGATTATGTATATTACAAGTAATAAATTACTATATTTTGCTCTTCTTTCTTGGTTCGATCTCTGGTTTAGGACGACTAGAGGTTTCAAATTCGCATTCAGTTTGATGCATTAAACATGTTACAATATTTGTAGTACACAAACATGCATGTGATGGTGCTTTAATCTTGTGAATAAATTTACTTAGTTGAAGCTATGTTGTCTACAATGAAGGGATTCGAGAATAACATCTATTACATGTACTTTTCTTGGACAATTACAACAACTTTGCAGTTCGGTCACGAAACGCTAAATCACATATTTGTATCGAGCACAAGTAATTAAATGAACACGAAAGACTCAAGATACACAAAAGTTGACTACAATATATTAACACACAAAATAATATAAACTGTTTTTTATTTACCAAAAATTTTATAGAATAAAGACCCTATATATAAAAGTCGATGCATGTACACAAATTCTAGGCGCTTTCGAATTGGTTTTGCACTTTTGCCGACTACTTTGAAGCTATGTATCCCAAGTTTCAATCCTAGTCTCATATAATTGACTATTTGCAGAGTACACCCTAATGTATTACTAATACTAGCTTATAGACCCGTGGAATCACGGGGTTTTTAGAGGGTTTATGCATCAAAAAATTAAGTACGTGAATAAAGTAAGAAAGAACAACGAACGTAAACGGTATGAAATTTTCTTGTAACGGAATAATAAGTTATAAGTCAATGATAGTATAAAATACAATGCTTGTAATAAGTAATATGTCAATGATACGATAAACAACTTGGTTTGTAACTATTAAGAAAATAAACGTGCATATATCGTCTTCTCCAACTTTGATTGTCTTGAAAAGCAACGGTATAGGTATGGAGTCAACGTCAAACACTTGATTAGACAATGTTAATTTTGTGAACACCTAAAAAACAAATGGCAAATTAAAAGAAAATTGTTGATAAGTGTATATATAAAGTTAAAAATGGTGTAAACCATGTCAATTTTATAGTTGTAAATATTTGTTGAAAATTGATCATAAACCTTGAAGTACTTTTTTGTGGACAATATTTGTAGCACCTTTCAAGATATTGCCATCTGCATCACAAATGACAATCTTCTAACATCTTTTGCTTTTGACGCTCGAAACGGCAATGTATAGTTATTCATTTGTGAAAACTGAACATGGCAGATACAAACCAACCTTTGAAAGTGATTGACCCTTGCTCTTGTTTATTGTCATAGAAAATGAAACGGATACGGGATATTGTTTCCTTAAGATCTTTAGGCGGTAAACGTTTATCAGACGGAGTAATTTTCAACCTCGCTATGATCACCATCTTTCCAAAGTGTGTTCCATTTATTATCTTTGCCTCAATTGAAGTTCTTACTATCTTATTTTTGTGACATAATATTATCTTATCGCTCTACCCCTCTTAATCACATTGGCGTACTTGCTGCTCATATAGGACTATACTATTTTACATGTGAATTTTGATATGCAAATACAAAGAGTTGTACAATAAAAATAAATGAAGACCAACATTCTATGGCAAATGAAAATTAGCCACCATGAAAGTGAATAGACCAGTTATAAGGAAAAGTAAATGAAACAAAGTTGATGAAAAGAAGTTTGTAAGCTACTTCTTCGAATAGTTAGTAGACCCGCTAATGCTGCAAAGGCACCATAAAATGAGACAATTTTTAATCAAACATGTTTGATAGATAATACATAACGTGAAAGAGGTGACTACCGTAAAAATGAAATAATTTTTTACAATACAACACAAAAGAATAGGAAAACAATTAATAATTGCGACATTCGACTTTAGCTTCTTTAACTTCCGTGACATTGAGCTCTAGCTTGAGTGTCATTGTTCACTTAATAAATACAGACACAAGCCCTAAGTGAATGTTACATGTTTGTAATATTACAACAAAATACACAAGAAAACGAAGAAGAGATAGAAAAGCATTGCAAACACGTTTATACAAAATGGAAGGATTCCTCTTATTGTTAAACTTTAATTTCACATTTGAATACTTCACAACAAAACTTATAACCCAAAGAACCAAAAGAAGAACCCCCCAAATCATACCAAAAGAATCTTTGCAACCAAAATACAATGCAATGCATCCTCAAAAACCATAATCGGATTATGCATTGATTTGATTCTAAATTTGAATCATCTACCAAATTCTTTAAAGATTCTGCAAACTTCTCAACTTGTTTTCCTGGTCTAATAACATTAGCATCATCCCATTATGAGCATGGGTCCACAAACCTGCTCTTTCTGGCGGTGCACCGTGCACCTGGGGCGGCTCGGTTACCACTACGCTTCAAGATTTGGCTGTCGACCATGTCAAGAATTGGGTCACTTTTAGCAAAATATCTTGCAAAAGCAGCACTTCTTTAAACCATTATTGCATGCAATAAAATCCTTGACGGGCGCAATGGGCTATATGTGAAAATGTGTGTAAGATCCTACAAAAATTCGTCATGATAATCTTTGTTAATTAATAATACCCTTGGCTTATCATTTAACAAAGCCCATTTTTATGAAGAAATTTAAATTTTTCTTTAATATACTATACTCACGACCAACATAAGATTTGGATAAGCCTATATATTTTATATGAGCTATTTTCACCTTATTATTTTATATTATACATTAAACTCTTTACGTAATACGAATACTCAAAAGTCAAACCTATTAGATTTTATTAGCATATATGCTCTCCGTTAAACGTATCACACGTCTAATATAAATTAGTTAGGGTATACTAATAAATTTTGATATCTTTATAAACGTTATATTTTTACGTTACCCGGTTATAAGTTTCGTGAGTTAATGAATTAACATTAGTAATTATCGGGATCAAACTATATCTTAAACTATTTATATATGTTCTAAAACTATGCTATATAACCAAAATATCAGGCAAATCCTCATGTGCTTTCCTTCCTTATGCGTGTATACTTTTCTATCACAGAATATTACAATTCAATATCTTAAAGTGTGTCATTTACTATCACAAAATACTAGTACAGCTTATATGTTAACGTGTAAAAACTTCTAACCATGCAAACCTATAACTAAACAATATATACATACGTGTACTACTCTTTTCCCATGCAACTAAAATAAGAATGTGTATTGTATCTTACCATGAGGCGTGTATCTATATTTCCCATAGAATTTATATAAACGTGGAAGTAATAATCTCAAAGGAGATGTGTACGTTTTAGTTGCCATAGCAAATCAATATATATGATACATACATAACGTGTCCCATCTTATTACCAAGCATGCATTGCAACATTCTAATATATACTCCCTCCTTCACGTAACCACACACACACATCATATACTAAATCACCCACACCTCTCCCTTTCTCTCTTATTTTCCGGCGACCAAATCCGGCCACCGGTGCCCCACCGCCGACCGTATAATCTCACCGCCACCATAACCTTACTCCTCTCAACCTCCTTGTCACGATTAGCTACTACACGCGCCCTTAAAAACCTCCATTGCCACCATTTCATTCTCAACGCGCACCCCTTCTTGCTTTCCTTTTTGTTATTAGCCATGAAATTTGAAGATAAGTATAGATCGAAGGGTGGTTTCAAGATATTGTTTTGGTTCGAGTTTTCCGGTCACACGCGCCACCGTCTCCACCACCTTGTTCTCTCCTCCTTCTCGTCATGGTAAAAACCGAGAAGCCCGTCGTTATATATTTTCTTTTATATTATTACCGATTATATTTGTTTCGTTTTCGTGGATATATTTATTGGATTACAAATGATTTCGTGACTATGAAACTGAATTAAAACTTGTTTGGAAATGAATTCGTGTGGTGATAAACGACTAAAAAGGGGTTTTTATTTGAGTTGATTTGTAACATCTTGGGTAAATATAAACCGAATTAAAACGGGTTTCAATAGTTTCGTGTGGATTAAAGACAAGAATAAAAAGGGGATGTTGTTTTATTACTGGTTATAAACGGGTCAGTTTGGATATGATGTTGTGTCGACAGTTGATCTAACTAGAAGTGAGGTTCGAATTTGGTTGTTGTTGCATTGTGTTTGGTCTCGTTTTATTTATTTGAGTCTCGGTTAGAACATTTGATTTAAATCACTTGCGTTAGATTAGTTTGGTGAACTACCTCGAAGGGTGCTTCTTGTTTAGATTCGTGTGTGCCATTTTAAAATTTTAATGTTACTAATATTAGTGTAAAGTGTCACATTTTCTTTTATTGCGAATATTGAATTGTTGGGCTTAACAGTCCATGGCATAGAGTTGCGTTTGGTTTTATTGGAGTCACAAGCCCATAAGCTTAAAATATAAAAAGTGTGTTCGCTTATAATTAGTTGGTGACATATTGGTACGATACGGGTTATACTTGAAATCGTGATTTGAATTTGAATACGGGCTTTGATTATTATACCTGGACATTGGACAAACGCGGATCGTTATCGGACTTATAATATTGGATAACGGGCTTATTGAACATTTTGACTCGAGATGGTATAATATATTAACTTCAATATGAACTTAATATATTAAACACGAAACGAATCCAAAATTCTTCAATAAAACTAAAACTAATATTTACAAGAAATAATAGTGGGACATAAACTTGATAAATATTGTAATTTTAGTTTTTTTTGGTTAATCCAAGTCTCGATGACTCGAGAAAAACTAGCTTTATTAACTAAACTCATTTTTATCAACTATTTGGGAATATCGGGGTAAATGCCGAAACGTACAAACTAGTTAGTTGATTTGAGATGTTTATTTGTTTTTTTAGCTTCTAAGTTGTTCTCTTTGGTTTGAATCCTCGTCAGTATCCTCTTGAGTTTGTTGATGTCTATTCTTTTTGGCGTGAGTTGTAAGTCGAGTCTAGGTCTTCTTACCACACCACACGAAACATTTAAACTAAGCTTTTGATAAGTTTTGGAAAACTGAATAATCCACGAAAACTATGACACTTTATCTTTTATATACTTTATTATTGTGCTAGACATGTTTTGAGATAACTGTATACGTACTAGGTTGTGCCGATACTAGATCGTTGTGTATCATCATGCTATACGTTTTGAGACCGTTGTGATATGCTCTAAATGCCGGTCATGTCAGTATGATCTTTGCTTGCTGTGGCTAAGGTGAGTCGTGGCCCCCTCTTTTAATACTTGCTTTTAATAACTCTTTTGGGGGAGATACATGCTTGTAAATATTTTACTCATTATCAACTATATGATTTGTTTGACGTTTAGACTTCTATAAGTACTATGAAAACCCTTATGACTTACCGTGAGTCGTGGCCCCTACTTTTCACACTTGTTTTTAATAACTCTTTTGGGGGAGATACATGCTTTAACTGTTTTATATTACTTGAAATATCTTATGATTTACTTAAAATCATCAACTATGCTTTACATGCTTGAATTATACTTGAAAGGAATACATGCTCATTATATGTGCAAATAGTCTGTCTAGCTTAAACACTGAACTTGAAATATAATATCTTCGAACTACTTGACGTAACATGATGCTGAAACTCTTTGTATGCATTCATATAACAACTGAATGAACTGTTAACTTTACTATGATATTCTACATTTTCTGGAGAGAATTGCCAAAAACCAGAATACGTATACTTGATGAACCCTGAAACCTATATTGCCTAAGTACCCCTTTATTGCCATAAAGTCCCTCGATCATGAGCCATTAATCACTGCGGTGAGCGCGAATATAGTGAACAGCTTCGAAACCTGTTGGAGGCTGACGACCTACCCCACTAATACTTTGACGGAATGCCTTATGGTTAGTCGTATTAGTCGTGGTGCACTATATTTGAGAAAAATAGGAATTGGCAAATCCCCTATTCACATGAGGGCCATAAATCCCCCATCAGGTATCCCTGGTGGGACCCCGCCGGTTTACGGAAATGGTTAACGTTTTGCGTGTCATGAGACTTAGGGCAATATAACTTTATGAATATATGAATGTTTCATATATATCCTAGGATACAGCTGTATTAGAAGACCACCACTTTTCTTCAGACTTTAGACTATTATTACTTTACGTGATATGATTATGAATCTCATACTTGAACTTAAATTGTTATCATATGTGATTTAACTGAATACTCTACAAAAGACAAACCAAAATGCTTGGTATATCGATACATTTAAAAGCTGACCCAACAGTCTATATCGAGCGTATAACAACGTAGCTCATCTGCATTTATACCTGAACTTATGATTTTGGTGATCATACATGATTTACTTGTGAATTTTATACAACACAACTTATTAATTATTTCATGAAGGATCACTATTTATTTCGGCAATCACTATACACCTTTCGAAGAAAGTTATTTTCTATAAACTCCGCGAACTCACCAACCATTGTGCTGACGTTTTAAGCATGTTTATCTCAGGTAATTAATGGAGCAGGACAAGACACGGAGCGGGCATCCTTTACTCTGATAACTTTAATGGTGTAAAATCAAATATGTCATTCCTCCCAAATTATCACATTTTCTTATGGGATTTTCAAATCAAATAAATCACTTTTGCATTAAGAATATTCTTTGAATGACATATAGCTTTCAAAATGCATATTCTGGACCGTTTTCTGAGATTTAAACTTCGATCCTCACCGTAACACCCAATTTACTTTTCCGCTGCCACAAACCAAATTTGGGGGTGTTACAGTTTGGTATCAGAGCCTATGGTTATAGAGAATCAAACGTTTTAAAACATCAAACTATAACCACACTTTCAAAATAAATGATTTTACACCTTATCATCTTATGCCCTCCGTGTCTGCAGACTGCCGTGCTCAATACATTACCTATTAAGATTATTTTGTACTAATCTTTACATGCTTGATGTTTATTCATTACACATTACACACTATACTATTTCACACTCAACGTTATATATATATATTCACCAACTATTTCAAGAAATATATCAACCATCCTTAATTATCTTAATCGCATCTTTATAGATGCGTGTGAAATCAATTTTACTGTACTTCCGGAAAATCCGCAAAGGAATTATTTTGTTAACTAGTATGAATATTAAATCAGAAATTCTTAAGCAGGATGGGTTGCAATGTCTTTATTTGAATGATTGGGATGCCTTTCATCTAAATAAAGAAATTGTAAGGCGCCGAACCATAAGTTTATATTTCCTTATTTACATTGTTTGGGACGCCTCTCTATGTAAATAACGAATTATAAATAAGTGGGCTTATTTATATCTGTAAAGGGCACTAGTATGAAACCGATAACCATAAAAATTCATCAAACACACAGCATAACTCTCATTAGAACCCCTAAATAATGATACGTAGTGTTAGTATACGAATTCAAAGCAACACTCCTATCATAATACTGTCTTTTACTGTTCTAGCCACTTGCAATAACTATTCTCCACACCAAGACAAACAAGATCTTCCATACCCTAAAAGCCGGAATTCAGCAACTTTCTCTACATACACCGAATCTTCATGTGAAAACCTGTTATCTACAAAACTCTTTGTTTAACAAGTAGGTTACCCGCACAAGATTTCTGTAAAATATCTAAATCTAGCAGAGTAATGAGTTCTTTTCCAAGTTGTATTTATAGCAAAAACATCCAAACACCATATTATTCAAATAAACTTGACGGAAATACTTAAACATTACAAACGATACTGAATTTAAAACATCACATAAACCTAAACCTAAACTTCAAAGGTAGTCTGGATGATCCCAGGTCTGAGAATTGTTGGAATCATAACCATCATCATAAGGATCAAAGCTCGCCAACTTCTCTTCTTCCCATTGAGCTTCCAACCTGCTCAGCTCCCAATCCATGGCAGGAGTCCAACCACCATCATCAACTGCCACATTTTCCTCGAAACTTGGCTGGAAATGATCCAGATGAGGCAAATGTTGTTGTTGCACAACCACTCTTGGTGTAGATGAACTTGATGCACCTTGTTGTAGCGGTGGTTGTTGTTGCTGTTGTAGTAGGGGTGGATTTTGTTGCTGTTGCTTTTGTTGTTGTTGTTGTTGATGTTCAACCCTAGCAGCTTCAACGTTCTCTTCCAAGCTCCAACGAACTTTGTTAGAAATCTGGTCATCTATCTGATGAACACATGACCACAACGATTCGATGACAGCAGCATCCTTGCAAGATTCATCATACAAAAACTTATCGATCACATACTTCCTACCATCTGAGACGTCTGTGCACTTAGCATAGCTTTCTCTAAGTCGTCGTTTCAATTGTTTCGTAGCTTCAAACTGCAGAATGACCTTCACAATAGCATTTTGACGATCCACGTCACTACCCTCAGTTTCTGCTTTGATGTACAGTTGAATTTGTTCAGCAGTATGTGGTAACTTACAAGCCATTGAATTGTGTGTGTATAGGTAATCCAACCATGCCAATGGTATTTATAAGGGTTTGAAAAATATCTTTCAATTAAGAAATATAATTGTTTGTATTCAAACGGTAAAACTTTCAAAATCTATGTCTAGTGAAACTAGCAACTAGCTCTGAGATACGTGGTAAATAAAATATTTACTTTGGTTTTCGCAATTCAACGCAAGAGGCAGGAACAAATCGCGTTAAACACGCCTCACTATGATTCAAAAATCCTGAACACGCCACATACAAGTAACACTTTTTATACGATTTGACCACTCATCCTTTAGGAAATAGTGGACCTCCTAACGTTCTCTCGAAACTCTTAGGCATTATACGAAATTTCGATAATCTCGAAACTATCTAGTAACCAAATACGCCATGGAACATGTGTTCAACAATCGCCAAATTAAAATTTTCCTTGAAACATTTATCCTCGACCCATTGCTAACAACAATCCAACGCACCCTTGTTTATCAGTAATACTCGAACTCAACTCAAGAACTTAAGATTTATTTCTAATCTAATCAACTCATACCCGTTTACTTTGGATCATTCATTTAACAACCTACCAATATTTTCATACGTCTCAATTAGACACTTACCAATAAATCGTACATAACAAATCTTTTCCAACACTCAGCATGTGACAATCAAAGCCCAGCCCGACTATCATGTTCTCAAATGACTCCAACCAAAAATCATATATTGTCTAAAATACTTTGTTTAATTTAAGTTCTCAACAACCCCAGCAAACCCAAACGAAACCCCGTTTAATTATTTGGTCATATTTCATCTTTGTGGACTCAACTACAACCAAAACAAACCGACTTTTGTATTTCTCTTTTGCCCCAACAACGATTAACAAACCCTAAGAAACAAAATGATTTTTTTACTACAACACATCTCATTTTATAACATATTAATTTCCTCGCCTAGCTTCTATACTTAACTAACAACTTGGATACTTTGAAAAATAAACAAACTATTAACGTAAGACACGGTTTTATACATATAAAGCAAACCAATTTTGTGTTATCACTTAAGACTTTATCTAACAAGTTTTCTTTACAAAACTTTAAAGTTCAACAACTATTCTATTATTCATCAAATTTTCGTCCGAAACTCTCATTGTTAAAAATCTACAAACTATTTGTTGACGAGTAGCTTACACCATAAATTTGTGATTTTCAAAAATTACAAATCATGTGCACTTTCAGAACACGATAGAATAACAATTTTCATTCCAAAAACAAGATCTCGAAACAAAGTAACTTGTTCATACACCTCACTTTTAGCCAACCTCAGTCTGATCTACACTCATTATCCATTACTCACTGCTCTATTATACGAAATCAAGAAACATACGAAACTAGAAATTATAAGAATTCACAACAATCTATGGAAAACACAAATAACATAAATTTTATTTGAAACCACGAAAGTTAATACATAGCGAAATGATCAACATCGGTAGTGCTAACAATACAATAAACACAATGTAAGGAATACAATCTTCAATCGGTTGACCCACCATAGAAGCAACGACCCCCACCAACCCAACGATAGCAAGAGCCACCATAGGGTGAAGCACCTTAATTATTCTGCGTCATAAACATAACAAAATATGAAAAGTTATGCCAAGATTTATAACGAAACATAAACGAGATTTTATTTCACAATCATTAAAGGTTACATCGACAAACAACAAAACTACATTTTAACTACACTAGCCGAGATCCTCACCCCAAAATCTTGTCCACATTAATCGCTAAAACCATGAGAGGAACGACGAACGCCAACGATGCAACGTAATAGTCGGAGTTTTCATCAAGGAAGAAAGCCAAATACACGGCAACAAAGACAATGTACAAGGTAGCAACAACTATGGCAGCCGGCGGCATAGTGTATATTTCGGAAGAAATGAAGTGGAAAAAGGAAGAAGGTGAAGTGGGAATAATAATGGAGGAAAGAAGGTGAATAGAAGATTTATAAGAAAAAGGATAAGTAGGGAATATAAGTGGAGAAAGTACCCGTTATTTTACTATTCACGATCATTAAATTTCAGATCATTACCATTAAAAATCCTCTAGTCTCGACCATTGGGACACTAAACATTAAGTGTTAAATACTTTCTATTCTCGGCCATTACTTTCACTATTCGTAAACCATATTTTAAACAATCGACCAAACATTCAAATTTATTCTGTCTATTACAAATAAATTTAGTTGGAATCTCGCCACTTTGATATTCAAATAAGAAATATCTCGACAACATTATCCATAAACTCTCATTTCAGAACACCACATTTTCCAAATACCTATCACGGATTGAACTTCGGGACGAAGTTCAAAAATTGAGAGGTAGATACTGTAAGATCCTACAAAAATTCGTCATGATAATCTTTGTTAATTAATAATACCCTTGGCTTATCATTTAACAAAGCCCATTTTTATGAAGAAATTTAAATTTTTCTTTAATATACTTTACTCACGACCAACATAAGATTTGGATAAGCCTATATATTTTATATGAACTATTTTCACCTTATTATTTTATATTATACATTAAACTCTTTACGTAATACGAATACTCAAAAGTCAAACCTATTAGATTTTATTAGCATATATGCTCTCCGTTAAACGTATCACACGTCTAATATAAATTAGTTAGGGTATACTAATAAATTTTGATATCTTTATAAACGTTATATTTTTACGTTACCCGGTTATAAGTTTCGTGAGTTAATGAATTAACATTAGTAATTATCGGGATCAAACTATATCTTAAACTATTTATATATGTTCTAAAACTATGCTATATAACCAAAATATCAGGCAAATCCTCATGTGCTTTCCTTCCTTATGCGTGTATACTTTTCTATCACAGAATATTACAATTCAATATCTTAAAGTGTGTCATTTACTATCACAAAATACTAGTACAGCTTATATGTTAACGTGTAAAAACTTCTAACCATGCAAACCTATAACTAAACAATATATACATACGTGTACTACTCTTTTCCCATGCAACTAAAATAAGAATGTGTATTGTATCTTACCATGAGGCGTGTATCTATATTTCCCATAGAATTTATATAAACGTGGAAGTAATAATCTCAAAGGAGATGTGTACGTTTTAGTTGCCATAGCAAATCAATATATATGATACATACATAACGTGTCCCATCTTATTACCAAGCATGCATTGCAACATTCTAATATATACTCCCTCCTTCACGTAACCACACACACACATCATATACTAAATCACCCACACCTCTCCCTTTCTCTCTTATTTTCCGGCGACCAAATCCGGCCACCGGTGCCCCACCGCCGACCGTATAATCTCACCGCCACCATAACCTTACTCCTCTCAACCTCCTTGTCACGATTAGCTACTACACGCGCCCTTAAAAACCTCCATTGCCACCATTTCATTCTCAACGCGCACCCCTTCTTGCTTTCCTTTTTGTTATTAGCCATGAAATTTGAAGATAAGTATAGATCGAAGGGTGGTTTCAAGATATTGTTTTGGTTCGAGTTTTCCGGTCACACGCGCCACCGTCTCCACTACCTTGTTCTCTCCTCCTTCTCGTCATGGTAAAAACCGAGAAGCCCGTCGTTATATATTTTCTTTTATATTATTACCGATTATATTTGTTTCGTTTTCGTGGATATATTTATTGGATTACAAATGATTTCGTGACTATGAAACTGAATTAAAACTTGTTTGGAAATGAATTCGTGTGGTGATAAACGACTAAAAAGGGGTTTTTATTTGAGTTGATTTGTAACATCTTGGGTAAATATAAACCGAATTAAAACGGGTTTCAATAGTTTCGTGTGGATTAAAGACAAGAATAAAAAGGGGATGTTGTTTTATTACTGGTTATAAACGGGTCAGTTTGGATATGATGTTGTGTCGACAGTTGATCTAACTAGAAGTGAGGTTCGAATTTGGTTGTTGTTGCATTGTGTTTGGTCTCGTTTTATTTATTTGAGTCTCGGTTAGAACATTTGATTTAAATCACTTGCGTTAGATTAGTTTGGTGAACTACCTCGAAGGGTGCTTCTTGTTTAGATTCGTGTGTGCCATTTTAAAATTTTAATGTTACTAATATTAGTGTAAAGTGTCACATTTTCTTTTATTGCGAATATTGAATTGTTGGGCTTAACAGTCCATGGCATAGAGTTGCGTTTGGTTTTATTGGAGTCACAAGCCCATAAGCTTAAAATATAAAAAGTGTGTTCGCTTATAATTAGTTGGTGACATATTGGTACGATACGGGTTATACTTGAAATCGTGATTTGAATTTGAATACGGGCTTTGATTATTATACCTGGACATTGGACAAACGCGGATCGTTATCGGACTTATAATATTGGATAACGGGCTTATTGAACATTTTGACTCGAGATGGTATAATATATTAACTTCAATATGAACTTAATATATTAAACACGAAACGAATCCAAAATTCTTCAATAAAACTAAAACTAATATTTACAAGAAATAATAGTGGGACATAAACTTGATAAATATTGTAATTTTAGTTTTTTTGGTTAATCCAAGTCTCGATGACTCGAGAAAAACTAGCTTTATTAACTAAACTCATTTTTATCAACTATTTGGGAATATCGGGGTAAATGCCGAAACGTACAAACTAGTTAGTTGATTTGAGATGTTTATTTGTTTTTTTAGCTTCTAAGTTGTTCTCTTTGGTTTGAATCCTCGTCAGTATCCTCTTGAGTTTGTTGATGTCTATTCTTTTTGGCGTGAGTTGTAAGTCGAGTCTAGGTCTTCTTACCACACCACACGAAACATTTAAACTAAGCTTTTGATAAGTTTTGGAAAACTGAATAATCCACGAAAACTATGACACTTTATCTTTTATATACTTTATTATTGTGCTAGACATGTTTTGAGATAACTGTATACGTACTAGGTTGTGCCGATACTAGATCGTTGTGTATCATCATGCTATACGTTTTGAGACCGTTGTGATATGCTCTAAATGCCGGTCATGTCAGTATGATCTTTGCTTGCTGTGGCTAAGGTGAGTCGTGGCCCCCTCTTTTAATACTTGCTTTTAATAACTCTTTTGGGGGAGATACATGCTTGTAAATATTTTACTCATTATCAACTATATGATTTGTTTGACGTTTAGACTTCTATAAGTACTATGAAAACCCTTATGACTTACCGTGAGTCGTGGCCCCTACTTTTCACACTTGTTTTTAATAACTCTTTTGGGGGAGATACATGCTTTAACTGTTTTATATTACTTGAAATATCTTATGATTTACTTAAAATCATCAACTATGCTTTACATGCTTGAATTATACTTGAACGGAATACATGCTCATTATATGTGCAAATAGTCTGTCTAGCTTAAACACTGAACTTGAAATATAATATCTTCGAACTACTTGACGTAACATGATGCTGAAACTCTTTGTATGCATTCATATAACAACTGAATGAACTGTTAACTTTACTATGATATTCTACATTTTCTGGAGAGAATTGCCAAAAACCAGAATACGTATACTTGATGAACCCTGAAACCTATATTGCCTAAGTACCCCTTTATTGCCATAAAGTCCCTCGATCATGAGCCATTAATCACTGCGGTGAGCGCGAATATAGTGAACAGCTTCGAAACCTGTTGGAGGCTGACGACCTACCCCACTAATACTTTGACGGAATGCCTTATGGTTAGTCGTATTAGTCGTGGTGCACTATATTTGAGAAAAATAGGAATTGGCAAATCCCCTATTCACATGAGGGCCATAAATCCCCCATCAGGTATCCCTGGTGGGACCCCGCCGGTTTACGGAAATGGTTAACGTTTTGCGTGTCATGAGACTTAGGGCAATATAACTTTATGAATATATGAATGTTTCATATATATCCTAGGATACAGCTGTATTAGAAGACCACCACTTTTCTTCAGACTTTAGACTATTATTACTTTACGTGATATGATTATGAATCTCATACTTGAACTTAAATTGTTATCATATGTGATTTAACTGAATACTCTACAAAAGACAAACCAAAATGCTTGGTATATCGATACATTTAAAAGCTGACCCAACAGTCTATATCGAGCGTATAACAACGTAGCTCATCTGCATTTATACCTGAACTTATGATTTTGGTGATCATACATGATTTACTTGTAAATTTTATACAAAACAACTTATTAACTATTTCATAAAGGATCACTATTTATTTCGGCAATCACTATACACCTTTCGAAGAAAGTTATTTTCTATAAACTCCGCGAACTCACCAACCATTGTGTTGACGTTTTAAGCATGTTTATCTCAGGTAATTAATGGAGCAGGACAAGACACGGAGCGGGCATCCTTTACTCTGATAACTTTAATGGTGTAAAATCAAATATGTCATTCCTCCCAAATTATCACATTTTCTTATGGGATTTTCAAATCAAATAAATCACTTTTGTATTAAGAATATTCTTTGAATGACATATAGCTTTCAAAATGCATATTCTGGACCGTTTTCTGAGATTTAAACTTCGATCCTCACCGTAACACCCAATTTACTTTTCCGCTGCCACAAACCAAATTTGGGGGTGTTACAATGTGAAATAGGTATAGTTGTATAAAGGGTCGGCTCGGGTTCACTTGAAACACACTCTCCAAATTTTTTATTTTATTTATTTATTTATATATATATATTTTTTATAAACAAAATATTTTAAAAGCACTTACAGTAGCTAAATATCATTTCAAACAGAATGATCTAGGTCTTTTGGACTGATCTCGACTTTATTTTTCTTTAGGTGACTTTCAAGTTTCCACCCATTTGCCCCATTTCTTATTTTAACCATTAAATTTCATTCACATAAGCCAAGGAATGGGTTATTTCTTTAAACCAAACCTAATGTGCATTGATCAATTAAGAAATACAGTTCTAATCCAAAGGCATTGGCCCATGGCTCCTGAAAAAAGAGACCCGACCATAATTTGGATTGATAAAACAGCCCGCATGTATAATTAGATTTGTGACATTTACTTTTCGTCCTCCTGAGTTTCAAAGGAATTGCAAACCCAACTTTGTTGTGTTGTTTTCTTAATCCACGATACGACAGTGAAATATTTCCTATATACGCAATATTTTCATTACTTTTTTAGTGTACAATTAAGAACATAAAAGTAACATTTAGAAAATGCCCACTTGAGTTTCTGTATGGTCAATGATTATCTAAATAATGCTTGATGACATATACGCCACTGATCTACGTGCTTAAAAACATGTGCTTTGAATGTTCCCTTTATTTCTTTTATATTAAATTCTAAACAGACAAATGTAGATAAACAAAAAAAAAATACCTGCACAATGTCATCGCCATTGGCTATATCATCCTCAGCTTCACCACCAATTACCATAAGGTTTGTATCATCGGTCCATTCTTCTTCAAGGAAAGTGCATACCGGTCACCATTCGGTGGTCCCTACCCACCTTTTTGAAAGATTCTACACAACACAAACGAATCGTTCACTCCAACAGCCAACAACAATAACAATCAGTTTACTAATTGCACAAAGATTTGTCAAGAAGTGTAAGAATGAGGGATGTGTTGCTGTGTAGTTACCTCCAACAATTGCACAAATGAGTTGATGGAGATACCGTTTGCAGCTGTAAGTAGACTGAAAGACGTGCAGACCGCAAATATTCATCAATATCTTCTAACATGCACGAAATGATAGGTGCCATGAGTGGCTGAAACACTCTGTTCAGATCTTAACTATATGATCCATTTATTCATATTTGAAAAACCAACCTGGGAAGACCCCTTCAAATCCATCAGCTTTCTCTATCAGCTCTTCAATAGGGAGTGCTGCAAATCAATGCATCCTGACGGACACCAAGCAAGGAAGAAGGCGGGTACATGTTTGTTCCCATACCATAACACCTAATTAACAAAATTAAAAATCAAATCAAACTAAAGACATGGTATAATTAAAAACGTAAAAACAAATTAAATATTTGAATACCTTTAAAAGCAAATGCTTGAGCTTATATGTTCAAAAGCAGAAGAATCATTCTTTTTATGTGTTTCTTATGGTTTGACATGTCAAGCCTGCAAAATCAAAATAAAGTGAGTCGAAACACTATAACATATCAAACCGAGCTTAACTCTAACATTTACATAAACAACCTCAAAGACTAAAAAATGAAAATAATTTAAAATAATCGAGTTCATTGCAAATAAAAAGACCCACCAACATAGATCGACTTTAAAGGGGTGTTGAAACTGTTTCAATTGACGATCTAAACCATGAAAAGAAATTGAAACCGTTTTTTTAATCGGTGTCACCATCATTTGAAACTGATATCATTGATTTTGAAGAGCGTTATTGCTTGACATTAATTGTAGAATTAATTTGTAGGATGAATTATAGAGAGGAAGATTGATTTGAATCGTATAGAGGAAGATTGAATCAAAATAATTCATATGGGGAGCGCACATAAGAAACCGATTGAATGAAAGCTTTAGTTTTAGTTGATGCAGTGGGGTGTTTGTACTTTGTAGCTAAATAAGAAACAGAGAGCTGCACGAAACAAATTACCTTATAAAAAAGACACGTAATTCATAAGTTATCAACATGATTATTGGCTACACAGCGTCATCATTTGGGTTTACACATTATATGGACCAACACATCTAGTGCATCACAAAGTTTCATGCTTTCAATCAAAGATCAAGAAACTAAACACACTATCTAATAATACACGTTAGTGAAATACCTCTCACACATTTCATTGAACACCTTTGACGCACTCCCCAGATCAAAGAATTTGCTACAAAATATCACTGCAATAACAATGTGAAACTCAAGTTAGCAACATGTTTTTGAATCGGATTTGCTCATAGATTGAAACCGTTGTGGGTGGTGTTTTTGAATCAATAGAGATAGAACGAAATATTAAACCAGTCCTCATTCACCTATTCATATGTTTAATCAATTGATTAATTTTATAAAATAAATCAAAATGTCGTGCTCATTATTAACATCAAAAACATAGAAAAGTTTTTTGTAATACTCACCAGTTGCAAGCTTCTACAACCACCACCACAATCGTCATTGTCTTAAGCCCTCACCTGTATTTAAATCCCAAAACATAATCGGTGTTAACAAAACCTCATAAGATAAAATCACAATCATTCAAAATAAGAATAAAAAGTATATATAAAAAATCAAAGGAAAGGAAAAAAAAATAAATAAAAAATAACACATTACTTAACAATTTTCTTATAAATCACGAACGTACTATAATTGAATCGAAACATAATCAAAGAAAAGCATAGTATAATTGAATTGAAACAAAAATGTAATATGAAACTAATAAATCAAAACACAAAATATATTCTAATTGATTCGTTACTTACCGATTCTTTCATGTTGATAGCGTAGAAATCACGGGCGATGTAACAAAAATGTTTTGCGATTTGATTGCACGGTTTGGAAATGATTATAGTATGGTGTAGAAGAGATTTTGAATTGACTGTGTGTTTAATGCTGTTACAAGGAGGAGAGTATATAAGAAGCTTTACAGGAATATATCAATGATTTTTAATGGTGTTTAATACTTTCCAAATCGTATTGTACGCATAAAATGAGCATAAAGGGAGTGTGCAATGGTGTATTGTACGCATTAAATCATCGACCAATCACAGCGAAGACACGTCAGAATATTAATTGCATTGGATGCTTCAAGGGGTTGTAACATGTAGGTGTTTATTATATAGTATAGATTACTAACAACTCCTAAATTCATACAGAACTAAAAAAAATTCAATAACTTATTAAAAGTCTTGATCAACAAATTATCAGTAGAGATGCGATCCACTAAAAAGGGGAATAAATTAAAAAGTCTATAAAGCCTATCATCTACTGTCACGTGTCCCTCACCCACTTCCTCCCTTTTTTCTTATTAAATTCGGTTAGGCGGCATTTTGGTCCTTTTAACCCGTTTTTTTATTCCACCCCAAAACTTCAAATGTAAATAACTTTCAAACGACAAACTTTTATTAAAAACCGATTTCACAATAATTTTTAAAATTTAATTCTCTTTAATTTGGTATGCATTATGATATATGAATCGCAACCTTTTTTCAACTTTTTAAGTGGGTGTTGATTTTCTTGAAATTTTTGACATTTTCGGCTCTAATTTTGTCTAGTTTAAAAGCCGAATTTTGCAAAACTTAAAACATGAAAGTTGTAGCTTTTTGGCCATTCTTTACCCAGAAATTTGAATCACTCAAATTCGATATGATATGAGTGAGATATTGCACGTTAAAGATGAACAATAACTGATGAACGTTATCAAAAATAACTGATGAACGTTATAAAAAATAACTGATGAACAATATCAAAAATAACTGATGAACATTATAAAAAATAACTGATGAACAATGTAAAAAATAACTGATGAACGTTATTTTTTCGAAAACTGCTGAACATTATAAAAAATAACTGATGAACGTTATAAAAAATAACTGATGAACAATATCATAAATAACTGATGAACGTTATTTTTTCGAAAACTGCTGAACATTATAAAAATAACTGATGAACGTTATAAAAAATAACTGATGAACTGATAAACATTGTGTTTTTTTTTTAAATTAATGAACTGATGAACAATACTAACTTGAACTGATGAAGATTATCAAAAATAACTGATAAACAAAATTAACCGATGAACAAAACTAACTAATGAACTGATGAACATTATAAAAAATAAGCGGATTAAATACAAAGTTGTACAGTCACTTTTTAACAAAAAATCACAACTTTTTATAATAAAAAAACCCTCGCAGACTTTTCATCAAACACCTTATATGCACACACAAAAAACCCCAAATACTTTACTAATTACATCACCAAATCAACTCTCCAACATTGAAAATCATTAAATTTTCCATTTGTTACATTTGCTATCATGTTTACATTATGTCATCAAATATAAAATAGTTCTTCAAAAACATCAATTATCTCTTTTTGGTCGTTGCTTTGCAAAACTGAAAATTTACAAGAAATTAATATAACATTTTATAAACTAGATTATACATGACATGAAGTACACACTTGCACACTCAAAAGTTCATACTCACAAATTGTTTCGTTAATCTGCACCAAATAAAAAAAAAATTGTTTCGTTAAATAACTTGAAGATACAGAATAAATATAGTACAAATGTGTTAATAATAGTTCTTTTATCATGTAACCAACATATTCTTGAAATTTACTCCAAAAAGTCAAACTAAACAAAAATCACTTTCCTGCATGTTCTTACCTTCTTCCTCGTAAAATGATCATAAACATCCCTTCGTTTCCCATAAAACAAAATTACTTGTTTCTTCATCTGCTCATCGTGTGTCTTCAATACTTATAAAGCAACAACGAATTAGGGTGATGGAAGTTACAGTAGCAACAACAAATCAAACAAGCATTGTTTTTAGAAAAAATTACACGGATGATCCCTGTGGTTTACACGGATTTCATGTTTAGTCCCTATTTCGTTTTAATTACGTCAGAGATACCTATTTTGTGAAATGTTGCACACTTTTGGTCCCTAATTTGGATGTCCCGTTAGTTTAGCCGTTAAGTATATAAATATTATTTGCCCGTTAGTCCCTCCGTTAGTATTTTTTGCATCGTTAGTCCTATTTTTTTTAAATGAATTAAAAATTGCACCACCATTACTACTACCACCACCACCAACACCACCACCAGATTTAACCATTATTCATCATCTTCAACACTATACACACACAAGTTCATCATCACCTCATAAAAATATACAAACACAAAAGTACACACAACCCAGTCAAACAACAAATCTACAATACATATTTAACTATCCGTTTGACCATCTTTCACATCCCAAATCACACGTCACCACCCTCAAACCCTAAATCACAAACACACCTACAATTCTCTCACCCAGATCCAACGAGTAGGCGGTGAAGGCATTTTCCTTAACATAAGAACACCACAACTCCACAGATCCAGATCTAGCTCTCGATCAAAACAAAAATAAATCCCATCACTCTCACACATAACAAATCATACACAAACAAAAAAAAAACAAAAACAAACGACACACACAAAAAATAAATCCGTTTACACTCACAAATCACCTACAACACAAGAAAATCCAAAACAACACACACAACACAAACAAAGTCAAAACCCAGAAAAATGACACACACACAAAAAACTATCACTCTCGATCTAAAAAACATTACAGATTGAAAAAATAACCACACACACGAAATTGAAGCATTTTTCGAGATTGATTTTTCCTTAATCGCATTTCCCTTTTTTGATTCGGGTTCAATCCGGGTCAAACCCGATTGTTGTTCCACACCATTAACAGCATGACCGTAGTGATAGCATAAGAATGTTGAGGTGAATGAATTGGAGTTTGGCGGGAAAAGGGGTGACCTAAATTTGAGAGACGGTGGCGTGAGATGTGGTTGGCGGTGTAGTGTTAATGGTGGCGGTGGGTGGCGTACGACGGCGGCAGAAGTGGTGGTGTGGAGGTCGGCGGCTAAAGAGAGGAGGGGAGGCCGGATTTGAGAGAGAGAGAAAGATTATAGTGTTAGTGTTTGTGTATTTGTGTTTATGTATTTGTGTTTGTGTTTATGTATTTGTGTTTGTGTATTTGTGTTTGTGTGTTTGTGTTTGAGTATTTGTGTAGTAGGACTAACGATGCAAAAAATACTAACGGAGAGACTAACGGGCAAATAATATTTATACACTTAATGGCTAAACTAACGGGACATCCAAATTAAGGACCGAAAGTGTGCAACGTTTCACAAAATAGGTATCTCTGACGTAATTAAAATGAAATAGGGACTAAACATGAAATCCGTGTAAACCACAGGGACCATCCATGTAATTTTTTCTTGTTTTTATTCTCCATCACCCGTCAATGGAATTTCCCGATTTGCCAGAAAAGAAAAACACATCCCCGATGGTTTCTACGAAAGGTCTTCAATTTCGAATGAGGAATCACAGATTTGGAATTGGAGAAGATTTGATAGAGACTGTATTTTTTTCTTCTTGAGCATCGTGTGTCTTTTGATGTGGAAACTAACAAATGAAAAAGAAGATAAGATTACAATGATGCCTCCTTTTGCCATCAAACTTTTATATTATTACAAGTTTGCCACTCTTTTGTTAAGAGCCATTGATTAACTTTCTTTGAGATCTAACGGATGAAAATACTTTTTATACTTTGTAGAAATCAACCACTTTCCAATTGATCCCGTACCATTATGAGTATGTATACAATTGTACACCGTTATATTAAATCTCGACTCAATATAACACCATGTATGCCCCAGTTCAAGATGGAGATGTGAATTCTTGAGTTGTTAGCTCAGTCTTTATTATCACCAACTGATCGAACAATAAAACAATACTTGGTTTACTTTCGTAGTTAAAAAAAGTACATGTTTTTTTTCTTTATCTGGGTTTTAGATTCGACATTGCGAACCGAATGTTTTCGCTCCAAAGGACGTAGAAATTTGAAAAGCAAAATTCTAACAAAGTTTAGGCCATTTACGATTATCTAAGAGTTTGTTTAAAAAGCGCTTTGAGGGCACCGGATTAGACTCAAACCTTCCTTCTTGATTAGAAAATCGCATTAATACACATAGATTAAACTTACACATTACCATAGTTAAATTTGATTTTTAATTTAATTAACTTATTAGTGTTTTTTTTTTTTTTTTTTTTTTTTTTTTTTTTTTTAATCACCTTAAACTTTTTCTGAAGGACACCCGTAAAAGAAACGCTCTAATTATGGATTGAAAAACAATGTTATAAGATAGAAAGTTTATAATTATGAAAGCTTATTATGGAATTAAAAATACCGACTAATTAATTACTTCCACCCTCAAGCTTTAACCACATAACTATAAATATTATGAAACGCTCACAATTCTAAACTCACAAAAACGATATCACCATTCTTACACAAAGCACACAACATGGTATCCGGCGATGAATCAAACCCAATGACCACCATCAACACCAATGAATTCGACCATTACTACTTCTCATACCCACTCTTCTTCATCGAAAAAGATCATCTTGAAGTCGGAAACAAGATCATCATGCCGCCATCTGCACTCGAGCAACTCCTAGCCCTTCCCAACGTTGTTCAGCCCATGCTCTTTCGTTTAGAGAACTCTAACACCGGTTTATACTCCCATTGTGGTGTCGTCGAGTTCACCGCTGAAGAGGGCTTGGTGTACTTGCCTACATGGATGATGGAAAACATGCAACTACAAGAAGGTGACCTAGTGAATATCAAGAACACCAGTCTCCCTAAAGGAACTTCGATTACGATACAACCACATGCTACTAAATTCATTACTCTTCCCGATCATAAATTGTTGCTTGAAGAAGCTATTATGGATTTTGCTTGCCTAACAACTGGTGAAACTATTGTGATCGAGCATGAGGGCGAGAAGTATATGATTGATATAATTGAGACTAAGCCATCACCCGCTATATCTTTGTTTGAATCCGATTGCGTTATTGAGTTTGAACCACCCTTGGACTACAAGGAACCTGAAAAGATGAAAAGTATTTCCGAAGATGATGAGAAACTGGAGGGAGCGCCAAAAGATGATAAATCCAGTGATGAATTGACGGGGAAGTTGACAACTGAAGAATCAAGCGTAGCAAACGAACAGCAAGCTGAGTTTACACCATTATTTATGGAAGAGCCCAACGAGGCCGGCGAGCAACCTCTGGTAGCTGCTGAGGTGGTGACAGAGCTGGAACAGTTGAACCTACAAGGAAACGTGAAGGTGAATTAATCAAAGCACTTACGCGAAAGAGTTTTATTGCTAGTAATAACTAATAAGTTTAATTTCTTGTTCGTATTGGTTCTTTGTTTTCTGGTTTAGGATTCGTGTGGTATCATATTCAAATTTACTTTTGATGCATTGTAACACCTTTAGTATTTAACTGTCATATTATTGATTCTTGTTTTTACAAGTTAACACCAAGGATTTAAAGCATTTACAGAGAAGAGTCTTCAATTAGCATGATCGTTATGTTGATTATTTTTCTCATGTAATAAGTTTAGATTCTTGCTTGCATGTTTAGGATTCGTGGTACCATAACTTCATACTACTTTTTAGTTTTTACTTGTGATGATACTAGTTTTGGTCGTTTCAATTTGTTATATCCAATTCAGTATATAAAATTAACCCATCAAAATTATAAGTTACAATGACATTTAGTAGACAACATATGAAACACAAAATTTTTACAGTAACACCTTTTTTTTTTATCAAATTATAACACCATTGACCATACTGAAACAGTCGTCAGTTTGTGGGCTGACTTGCATACTGGCTTATATGGCCTACTAAAAATCAAGGGGCACCCATGTTGATCCGGTCTATATTTTCATCACTATTGTATATTTCACGTGTCTTAATAATCACACTAAATCAGTTATGTATCTTTCAAATTTATCACCATGGTAAAAATATATGAACATATTTTTTTCGTATTTCAGTCCATTTTGCGTTGTCTTTGTTGTTAAGGGTATGTTTATAGTATTAGTTGGTATTGAGACTTTTGAATTGTGTGTCTTATCATTCCCACAAGCTACAAATATATACACAATACATACTAGAGATTCCTGAGATGGGCCAAGCCCTACAAATGATATAAACAAACTGGGCTTGAGCTAATACATAACTACACTAATACGCCCCCGCAGTTAGAGAGGGAGGAGATCGGACGCTCAAACTGGTTCGAAACTCGGCAAATAAAGGAGATGGAAGTCCTTTTGTAAAGATGTCGGCATACTGGTATCTGGAAGGCACATGAAGAACACGAACATGTCCGGTGGCAACAAAGTCACGAACAAAGTGAATGTCAATCTCGATGTGTTTCATGCGTTGATGTTGAACCGGGTTAGTAGACAAGTACACAGCACTGACGTTATCACAATAAACAAGTGTAGCGGTGCGTAAAGGTATAAGAAGCTCTCGAAGAAGGTTCCGGACCCATGCAGTCTCAGCGACAGCATTTGCAACACCACGGTATTCTGCTTCAGCACTTGATCGCGAAATAACATGTTGCCGCTTAGATGACCAAGAAATAAGATTGTCACCGAGAAAAACACAATAACCCGAGGTGGAACGCCGGGTGGTGGGGCAACCAGCCCAATCCGCGTCAGAGTAAGCTGTGAGCTGAGAGGTTGGAGATGTATAAAGCTGGAGGCCATGATCAAGAGTACCACGAACATAGCGCAGAATGCGCTTAAGGGCCGTAAAGTGCGGTTCCCGAGGGTCGTGCATAAATAGACAGATCTGTTGCACAGCATATGAGATATCCGGTCGTGTAAATGTAAGATACTGAAGACCCCCAGCAAGACTGCGATATAAGGTTGGATCATCTACTGGGTTACCATCTGGTCCAAGCTTAGATTCGGTGTCAACAGGAGTCTTGCATGGGTTGCAGTTGAGCATGTGGGCTCGCTCAAGTAGTTCAGTGGCATACTTGGTCTGATTAAGAAACAAACCTGAAGGCGTAGGCTGAGCAGAGATGCCAAGAAAATAGTTGAGCGGGCCAAGGTCAGTCATGGCGAACTCACTATGAAGAGATGAAATAATATGTTGTAGGAGAGACGAGAATGATGCTGTCAAGATGATGTCATCAACATACAGAAGTAGATATGCTATCTCGGTACCCTGCTGAAAGACAAAAAGGGAAGCATCACTCTTGCTGTGGTGGAATCCAACACGGGTGGCGTAACTAGAAAACCGCTGAAACCATGCCCGAGGTGCCTGTTTAAGACCATATAGATATTTCTGTAGAAGACAAACATAGTCAGGGTGAGCAGGATCAACAAAACCAGGGGGTTGATGCATG
Organism: Artemisia tridentata subsp. tridentata; assembly: GCA_021014915.2. Taxonomy (NCBI): domain Eukaryota; kingdom Viridiplantae; phylum Streptophyta; class Magnoliopsida; order Asterales; family Asteraceae; genus Artemisia; species Artemisia tridentata. The sequence continues at coordinate 339,105,211 of CP139503.1, read as the reverse complement.
TAGACCGTCTCTGATAAGTGACCGTGAAGAAATGCGTTCTTCACATCTAACTGGTGTATAGGCCATGCACGAGAGACCGCAATGCTAAGAACTGTACGAATGGTAGCCGGTTTAACAACCGGACTAAATGTCTCATCACAATATATCCCTTCTTGCTGACTGCGACCATTTGCAACAAGTCTTGCCTTGCACCTGCTAAGGGAACCATCTGCAGAACTACAGAACTACACTAATAAATAGTATTCATACACTTGATGTTTACCAAAACTACGCGATAAGGGGGGAGGGAGTGGTCACCAAGGGGTGAACTTCACCAAACACCAACAACCAATGATATCATTACAACTCAAACACCCCAAAGTTCCCCAAATTGGACAGAGTGGTCACCAAACTACTTCTTTTTTTTTTCTTTTTTTTTTTTTTTTTTTTTTTTTTAATATATAAAAACACAAACTACATAAAAATAAAAAACACATTTCATTAAAATTAAAAAGAGTACATGTTACATTACTTAAAAAAAACACAACCTAAAAAAAAATCCTACAATACGTAAAACGAAACATTAATTAAAAACGAAACTACAATTTAAAAGCTACATGGCCATCCCCATTTTGCGGCAACTTGACGTTTTTCTTGTTTGATGAGTTCCAACATAGTGGGATCGGTTATGTGATCGTGCGGCTCGGTGTAAAACTTCAAATCCCTTTGGCGAACCTTTGACTTGGTCGCGTCAAGTTGTGTAGCCCAAAAACTTGCCGCCAATTGATCCTTCTCTTCTTTGATGTCCAAATATTTTGTCTTTCTTTTTGCGTATGAGCTAATGTATTCGCCCACATCATGGACCGAGGAAGAGGACGACGCTTGTTTCTTTTTCGCCTTTAATTGCCGATTACATTGTTCTTTTTTAATCCTCTCACCTCGGCAAAATTCACCAATTTGGTTTCACTTTTGTTCGGCACCACATGGTGGCGGCGGTTTGCCAATCGGCACCGTGGTTTGCCGAATGCTTCCCCGCTTCCACTCCCTCCCCCTAATATTCAATTCCATTCATTTTTATTCCTACTGTATTTCAATTGCCATTCTCTTTCCTTGATACGAACCAAAGTCAAAAGTTGCTAGTCGTAGGCCCCACTTCTTTATATCTCCATCACACTTTTTTTTTCTTCGTTGTATGAGTATTTAAGTGGACCCTACTGATGTGATATCGAAACTTAAATTTTATACTCCCTCCGTCTCAATTTATTTGTCAGGAGAGAGAAAACACAAAGTTTAATAAAAGTGGAGTCACTTTAATTTTCAACCACTAAAATGGAATATTCCTTCACTAGATTCTCTAGTTTTTACTAAATAAGGAAAGTGGACAAATAAATTGAGACATCCATAAAATAAAATATGGACAAATAAATTGAGACGGAGGGAGTACCAAACAACAATAATGAAAGGGAATATATTAGCTATAATTAATTGTAGCCAATTGGCTACAATTTTATGCTATAAATGTGGGTTCCTAATTTTTTTTGTGGGTCCTGATTCTTTCCTGTGGGTCACTGATTTATTGCTAGTGTATTTTTTGTGAAGGAATTATAGCCGATTGGCTACATATAATTGTAGCCAAGCTATCCCCATAATGAAATTAATATTCCCAATCTCATACACTCCTCTAATCAAACCCATACCTTTAGTGATTCCAGATAGCGTGCCAAACGCACCCTAACATTCATTTCTTGTTACACGTAGAGGTGTTTGTTTCGGCTTATACAGTGAGCTTATGGCTTATGTGGTTTTGGGCTTATATTTCATAAGCTAGCTTTTTGTGGCTTATTTTAACACTTGTGAGATTATATAAACTTATCATAACATGATAAGCTTATATAAGCCAGAAAATCTCAAAATAAGCCACTAAAAGTGAGCTCATGAAACATAAGCCAAAAACAAAATAAGCCATAAGCCGGCTATATAAGCCGAAACAAACACCCCCTAAATCAACTACAGAATACAACGAAAAATAAAACAATTTTCTAACTAGGAAAAATTCAGAAAATGTTAACATCATTGGGTACCTTTGCACTCAGTTGTGAAAAAGACAAACTCAAGTTTCGTATCAAAAAAGATAACACGTGAAAGTTACTTTTAGATGTTATCTTTAATTAATGAATCATGAATTTATGACCACCGTCCCCGAATATTTATTTGCATCACGTATATAAGCTTGAGTAAATGTAACTTGTCGTCGGGTTACATTTATACCGTTATGTTTTTTGTTTTTTAACTACAAAACGTAATAACTGAAACCAGTCTACAAATCCTCTAAGAAATTATATAAATCCAAATTAAAAATCCAAAGCGAATTAATAATTTAAGTAAATATGACTGGACACTTGTATTTCGTTGTGTAAGAAACTACAAACTAACGATAGTACAGTATATACAATATATAACCTAACAATAAGACTTATTAATATATTTACTCTATTTATTTTTTAGCAAGCGTCATGCAATTTTTCTCTATCATAATTTCCCATCAATTAGTTTTTTAAATACACTAATCTTTTTTTGTTTAATTTTAAATCTAGATTTTATACATACAAATCATTTTTCATATGATACAATTGAAGGACAAGCAAGGTGCCTTTAGTAATTTTTGGTAAAAGATGTTGAAACAGAATTCGACTAAAAGGTACCGGTAGTTGGTTAACTTGGTATTACTTTGATGTTAAAAAAAAAAGGCAAATGCTATAAAAATCATCAGATTTGACACTTTTTATCATTGTATGTTGCTAACTTTTTTTCATCTCGTTGTATCACAAAACTTTTGATTTTGTGTCATTGTATTTACTATGTCCACCTAGGGGTGAGCAAACGGACTGGATGGACCGGACCGACCGACAAAACCGACCGGACCGGACTGGACCAAGACCGGACCGACCACATTCGGTCCGGTCTCGGTCTAGGGTTTTTCATAATTTCGGTCTCGGTCCGGTCCGGCTTAAAAATCGGACATTTAGCCTATTTAGACCGATACCGGATCGAGACCGGACCGGACCGAGACCTGACCGACCACATTCGGTCCGGTCTCGGTCTAGGTTTTTTGCCGGATTCGGTCTCGATCCGGTCCGGTATCTCTCGGTCCGGTCCGGTTTTCACCCGATGAGCACCCCTATGTCCACCTTGCCATATGCCAGCGTGTCTTTTGTGACACCTAAGTTGCCAGCGTGTCAGGCCAACTAATTTTTTTTTTCATTGTATGCATCGAACTTGACACTTTTTGTTATTGTATGTATACACGTCAGCTAAACGTCGCATCATTAGGCTTTATACTAACGGTCGTTAGTAAATAACTTACAATTCAGTTTTCCTACGTTTTTATACATTTTTATACGTTTTCATCTGTTTTTAACGTTGTCGTCTGTTTTTACACGTTTTCGTCCGTTTTCTTACGTTTTCATCCGTTTTTTTCATTTCGTCCGTTTTTACACGTTTTCGTCCGTTTTTTTTCTTCATTTCGTCCATTTTCGTCGGTTTTTACATGTTTTTGTCCGTTTGTATACGTTTTCATCCGTTTTTACACGTTTTCGATCGTTTTTATACGTTTTCGCCCATTTTCATACGTTTTCATCCATTTTTTTACGTTGTCGTCTGTTTTCGTCCGTTTTCTTACGTTTTCATTCGTTTTTATACGTTTTTACACGTTTTCGTCCATTTTTTTTATTTCGTCCGTTTTCTTACGTTTTTGTCAGTTTTTAAACGTTTTTATACGTTTTCATACGTTTTTACACGTTTTCGATCGTTTTTATACGTTTTCGCCCATTTTCGTTCATTTTCATACGTTTTCGTCCGTTTTTTTACGTTGTCGTCTGTTTTTACACGTTTTCGTTCGTTTACTTATGTTTTCATCCGCTTTTATACGTTTTCTTACGTTTTTACACGTTTTCATCCGTTTTCTTACGTTTTCGTCAGTTTTTACACGTTTTCATCCGTTTTTACACATTTCCGATCGTTTTTATACGTTTTCGCCTATTTTCGTCCATTTTCATACGTTTTCGTCCCTTTTTTTACGTTGTCGTCTGTTTTTACACGTTTTCGTCCGTTTGCTTACGTTTTCATCCGTTTTATACGCTTTTACACGTTTTCGTCCGTTTTTTTCATTTCGTCCGTTTTCTTAGATTTTCCTCAGTTTTTACACGTTTTTGTCCATTATATACGTTTTCATCCGTTTTTATACGTTTTCGCCTATTTTCGTCCATTTTCATATGTTTTCGTCCGTTTTTTTACGTTGTCGTCTGTTTTTACACGATTTTGTCCGTTTACTTATGTTTTCATCCATTTTTTTCATTTCGTCTGTTTTCTTACGTTTTCGTCAGTTTTTACACGTAAGAAAATGGACGAAAACGTAAGAAAACATATAAAAATAGATGAAAACGTAAGAGAACGGACAAAAATGTGTAAAAACATACGACAAGGTAAAAAAAATTGACGAAAACATATGAAAATGGACAAAAAATGGGCGAAAACATACAAAAATGATCGAAAACGTGTAAAAACGGACGAAAACATACAAAAACGGATGAAAACGTATAAAAACGGACAAAAACATGTTAAAACTGACAAAAACGTAAGAAAACTGACGAAATGAAAAAAACGGATGAAAACGTGTAAAAACGTAAGAAAACGTATAAAAACGGATGAAAACGTAAGTAAACGGACGAAAACGTGTAAAAACAGACGACAACGTAAAAAATGGACGAAAACGTATAAAATGGACGAAAACGGGCGAAAACGTATAAAAACGATTGAAAACGTGTAAAAACGGATGAAAACGTATAAAACTGGACAAAAACGTGTAAAAATTGACGAAAACGTAAGAAAATGGACGAAATGAAAAAAAAGGACGAAAACGTGTAAAAACGTAAGAAAACGAATGAAAACGTACGAAAACGTGTAAAAACAGACGACAACGTAAAAAAAGGGACAAAACGTATGAAAATGGGCGAAAACGTATAAAAACGATAGAAAACGTGTAAAAACGGATGAAAACGTATACAAACGGACAAAAAATGTAAAAACGGACGAAAACGTAAGAAAACTGACGAAATGAAAAAAAAAGGACGAAAACGTGTAAAAACGGACGAAATGAGAAAAAACGGATGAAAACGTAAGAAAACGGACTAAAACGTGTAAAAACAGACGACAACGTAAAAAACGGATGAAAACGTATGAAAATATATAAAAACGTAGGAAAACGGAATTGTAAGTTATTTACTAACGGCCGATAGTATAAAGGGCTAATGATGCGACGTTTAGTTGACGTGGATATATACAATAATAAAAAGTGTCAATTTAGATGCATACAATGAAGAAAAAAAATTAGTTGGTCTTGACACGCTGGCAGCTTAGGTGTCACAAAGGACACGCTGGCATATGACAAGGTGGACATAGTAAATACAATGACACAAAATCAAAAGTTTCGTGATACAATGAGACGAAAAAAAAGTTGGCAACATACATTGATAAAAAGTGTCAAGTTCTATGCATTTAACTTGGTATTACTTCAATGTTTCTGTCGACATATCGAGATAAATGCTTTTCTTGTTTGGCTTTTCATCATAAAGCGTTTGAAAACCGCATACAACTATAGACATGTTCAATGGAAATTACCATCTACAATAATGGTGTATGTCGTGTGTCTGTATTCTATTTCACACTTTCATGTGATTGTTTGTAGTGGTAGATTCAGAACTAATAGTTACCAGGTGCATTTTTGGGAAACTATCGGACTTGTAACATAATTTGTTTTTTTACCAAGGCCTGTGTTATAAGGACGGTCCCTATTTAGTTATTCCAACGGGGTCTATGGTACTTTTGTTTTCAGTTTGATGGACATGTGGGGCCAAACACTAGAAAAATCTTTCATTTGACTTTCTTTCACTCGAATAATCATATAAATATTAAAGTACCATCTGCTTTGTCCATCTTTATTTTGTGTGTACTATAGCTTTTAGTTGTTTAAAGTACTATCTTTATTTTGTGTGTACTATTTATTTTGTGTAATGTTTTTTTTGTGTAATGGTTATTTTGTGTAATGTTTTTTTGTACACGTTAATGTTAACACATTAAACAACTAAAATGTATTCGTCTGACGTGTTTCTATTTAATTAACATATTAAACAATAACACGTTAACGTTAACATATTAAACAACTACAAAAACAACTGAAAATATAAAGTTTTAATAAAACTTGCAATGTCGAATATTTTAGCAAACTGAAAATACATTAAACGTCGACGAGATTACATTAAACATGAAATTGAACCTACATTAAACGACGACTTAAAAAACAACATACGATTAACATAAACAGCGAATGATTAATGAAAAGTGTCATCTGAATCTGGGTAACCATCATCAGAGTCTTCAGAAGCTGTGTAAATACCACACTCCCACCTTTCCCTGCGTTCTTCAGCCTCTTTTGCTTCTTGCTCCAAACGAGCCCGCCTCTCTTCTGCTTCTTGATATTCCATTTCCAGCAAGACCTGAATGTCTTCATGATGTTCCATGTCCCACAAGTCCTGCATGTCTTCGTTGGCAACCGGTGGATTATGCACCTGCATGTGTTGATCTAGTTGGAGAAGTTCTTCATCAGTTATCCCAAACGGTTCATTTTCTGGTGGATTGTTCACCGGAAAATTTTCTGTTTGGAAAACCGGAAAGATATGCTCTGGGGGAGTATGGAATTCTTCAGTTTGTTGAGGTGGGGATGGAAATTGTTGGCCGAAATCCCTTTTGCGAGGCGGAGATGGAAATTGTTGCCCGAAATCCTTTTTGCTGGAAGACATTTTGAGTTAAACAAGGTTGGATAGTTTAGCTATGAAATTGTGTGTGATAATGCAAATCAGAAGGATTGTATTTATAGTGGACAATGCACACGTTTTTAATATTTTATTTCTGAATTTGAATTTTTGAATTTTAAAATATCCCGCCCATGTTTGAATTTTTGAATTTTAAAAAATCCCGCCCATGTGGCATACATTTGAATTTAAAAATATCCCGCCCATGTTTTGAATTTAAACTTTTTTTATTTCGAAATTAAATTTTTTTTATTTTGAAATTAATTTTTTTTTCAAATAATTTTTATTTTTTTAGAAAATTTTTTTTGAAATAATTTTTTTTAGAAAAATATTTTTTTTTTATTTTTTGTAGAAAAATAATTTTTTTCTATTTCGAAATTAAATTTTTTTTTCCAAAATAATTTTTTTTAGAAAAATATATTTTTTAGAATTTTTTTTTATTTTTTATTTTTTATAACTTGTACAACTTTTTTTATTTTTTTATAACTTTTACAACCCATTTTTTTATTTTTTATATTTTTACAACTTTTTTTTAACGTTATGTAAAAAAGAGATGTACAAAACAAAAATTAAATGCTTTGGGTACCACTAATCTTTTTAGCACACGACAAAACAAAAATTAAATGCATAAGGATGAGTAAACAAATAAAAAGAAAAATGAATGATGGAAAATTTGCTGACCCCACGTGAAGTTGGGACCCACTACTTGATCTCATTTGATGTCCAGCCATAAAAGTGGGTTTGTTTTATATTTGTGGGGCGAGTGGGTAACAAGACAAGACAGAGTGGGACTCATATAGAGAGGGTTAGTGTAGGTGCAGAAGTAGACCCCGTTCTTATAACACAACCCTTTGTTTTTTTACCAAATGTATCACATACTAGCCAAGATTTTAGACATTATTTTACGCTAAAAAAATACGTATGATCTATTGACATCCGAAAATTCCCTCGATCCACCTCTGCTTGTTTGGTGTCACAATTATGAGGCATACATGAGACCTAGTTTCATTTTGATGGAATGATCATCTGTTTTTTCAACTTTATCTAATGTATTTTAATAATATCACTTGCTACAGCCCAAAACAAAATGACGATAACTTAATTACATGGGTGGAACATAATACCTTACATTTTTTATATAAAATAAAACAAGTGGAACATAATATCTTACACTTTTTTTATAAAAGATCACTAGCTTTTACATTTCCAGGTTGTCTTAGATTCATTAAATTAAATTAAAAATGCGGGGGTTAGATTCGTCATCTGACATATAATTTTTCTATACACAAGAAAAAATAGATACATAGTGATCAAAGGGGGATGCATTTAACCTAGGAAATAATTCACATGGTATAAGTCCGTCCAAAAGGACTAATTCGGTAATTCCAGTACTACTCTCTCATATTCGAAACGAAATTAATTTGTACACTAGTGTTTTTTAGTAGAACACGTCAACTAACGCATTAGAGAGTTGTGACATGCTTTTATCAGCTTATACCAGGCGTAATTAGAGTGTCGAGACCAAGTTTTGGACCACTCAAGACTGAGTCTTCCTTACCACACCCGTCCATTACACGCGTCTTCAACAAATAATAATAATAATAATAATATTTTTAGTGGGATATATTTGTCAAGATCGAGTCGTGTAGTATGTTTTTTTTTAGGCAGAATTGCATATATATCCCTTCCAAAGTGAATAATTGCATATATATCCTTTGTACAAGTTTTTGATGCACATATTACAATAGTTTTTATGCATGCTTTGGATATATATGCAATTATGCATTTTCGGAAGGATATATATGCAAAAACCCCGTCGTGTAGTATGTTTTTTTTTTATGTGTTTTAGTGGGATATATTTGTTTATAAATGAATTATGTTTTGGTGGTGAAGTTTGGTGTTTTATTACGCTAAGTTGTGGTGAAGTTGGTTATAAAAAGACAAAGCTAATGTGGCGATAATAAATGCGATCTTTAGGTTTTCTTATTACATTTATCGTTAGACTGGGCGTGATGGTAACTCACGCGAAAACTTGGTACCTAATTTCTCATGGGTCCGAGATAGTTAGTTATAAACATCCTTTGCATTTCATGCACAAGATGAGGATGTCATCAAGAAATAAAAATTCCCATAGATACAAGTCTTGTTAAAATTTATTCCAAGATGTAGAAGATTTCATTAGGAGATGTTTTACGTAAAATTCATTAGTGATAAGAGATATTTTTTATTATTATTTTTTTTTAAATTGAGTTTTCCAAATAATCAAATCTAGATTTGTCTAAGAGGTTTTACAAATTTAATTTGTTTTGATTCGCTCGTTGATGCCTCACATGAATTAAAACCTAGACATGTTTTATCTTCGAATGCCTTTTGACTGTTTAGTAAATCCTTAAGGCTTCTCACAGTGGTGACCTATATTGCATCATCTTTCCGGCTGCCACCTCAGCTTTCTCTCTCTTCATCCCATATTCACCTCTCTCATCACAGTGGCAACATATATTGCATCATCTTTTTTTTAACACATCTTTTACTTTTCTCCAAATATTTAAACAACAAATATTAATACACAATTTTCTACCTCTCTTCTCCTTATGCCAAGAATAAGACCACCTCAATGTACACTAATCACATTTTTATATCATGCATAAAATATCTTTCATGTAAAACATAATAAAATCTAAACTTATCAAAACAATTCATTTGATAAGAAAAACTTGACACTCTTTTGGTGTCTTTTTTTGTACCGTACGCACCAAAGCTCCAGCATCACCATCCATCTTTTATTTTCTTGTTAAATTTATGCACAAAGTTTGAAGGTCTACAAGGTTTAAAGGTTGGGCAAAAAGATTGAAGACAAAGGTTGATTGAAGAAATAGCTTTCACTGGGCAAATGTTTGTTTCAAAGTTCTCCTTTTTTTGTTTTAATATGGGCAAATGGTAACATTTCTTTGTACAATATCGATTGGATTCTCGACCCATATTGGATTTTTTCATTCGGCGATCGATTTCAACATCTCACCCCACAGTGGTAATATCGATCGGTGTAATCGATCGATCGATGGTGATGATCGATTTTTTACGGCCCATTGTGAGTAGCCTAAGAGACCGAGAACTCTTTTCAAATTTAGCTAACTTATTAGCTTTTTCTCTAAACTTCTTAATTTCACTTTTATGATCTTGACAAATTTTACATTCTAGATCAATTTCTATAACACTTTCAAGTCTAGACATTTTATCTTCTAAAATGATTTCTTTTTCCAATTTACTCTCAAAAGATTTTAAAGATTTATTTTTCGAAAATGTTTGTAGACTCATGTTGCACAAATATTCAAAATCATTTTCCAATTTAGAAAATTCTAGAATGAATGGGTCGTTGAAAAAGTGTTCAATTTCAGAGTGTACCTCACTTGAAGTTTCAACCTTTCAACCGTCGCATGTTTACGGGACCTTCCCGACAAACGCTCCCATTTTTGTCCTGGTGTGATGAAAATTTATCTGGTGAAAATTTTATCTAGTTTAGGCGGGAAAACTAGCTGTTGGAGAATTTGAATTTCAAATTTATTTTCTTAATAAAACATTTCTTTAAATTTACAAAAATACTTTTGTAAAATTGTTTTGTCACATAAAAATGTGAGGTTTTGGAAAAATAAATTATTTGATCACTTTACTAATGTTGGTATTGTGTTCGTTTATACCTGAGGTAATGTTGTAGTCGAAACGAGTTTTGTCGATTAAAAACTTATCAAGTATAGTTTTACGTAACGTGTTTTTTTTTATATTTTGTGATTATCAAAACATATAGAGACCGAATAATGCAAATGACGTTTTTGACATTATTTGTATTAACAATTACCACATCAGCGCCAACTCAGTTTTCTCTTAGTACAGTCTTCTTCATGACCAACTAACGTAATGGTGACCGCGGTCTTTTTTTTTTCATTTACATATTTTTAATTAAAATTTCATTAATAATTAAATAATTACATTAAGAGTAAATTGCATAAATCGTCCCTGAACTTTGGCCAAAATGCACATTTCGTCTCAACCATTTCGAAAGTGCAAATATCATCCCTGTGGGAAACCTTTGAGCAAATTTTCGTCCTTAGTTGGGACGAAACATGCAATTTGGCACTTTTAAAACATGCAATTTTCGTCCCAACCAGGGATGAGAATTTGCTCAAAGGTTTCCCATAGGGACGATTTCTTCACTTTCGAAATGGTTGGGACGAAACGCGCAATTTGGCCAAAGTTCAGGGACGATTTATGCAATTTACTCTTACATTAATAATTTAAATAAATCTAAAAACATTAGGATAACAAATTAAAAACTAAACTACAATGTAAATTATATTTCTCCTTTATCTTCCGCTTCATCTCGAACACTGTCTCTCGTTCCGATCAAATGGTCATCAAAAGTATGATAAAACATGAGGTCTTTGTCCCTATTTTTCTTGTTGAAAGATAAACATTTGATGTTGCAACTCAAATTCTTCTTACTTTTGTGCAATCTTATGTTGTTCCAATGTTAGACCCGTTTCTCGGGTGGTGGGACCCCACCCTAGATGAAGTTGACCCGAGCATAAGTATGTTTGACTAGAGTGTGTGGTTGTCTAAGGGCAATGGTTATAGCGTTAAGTGTTAGCCTGTTATAGCCTAGATGCGGCGCATCTAGGAGGTACATGCGGCGTATGGTAGAAAGGGAAAGTAGAACCGACTTGTTATAGTCCATGCGCCGTATGGGAGAAAGAGATACGGCGTATATGTGGATGCGGCGCATCTATGAAGATAGATGCGGCGCATCTATGAAGATAGATGCGGCGCATCGACCTTAAATAAGCAGAAATGACAGAATTGCCCTTGTAGCTAGAATCTTCCCCATTTATCTATAAGTCTCCACACTCTCCTGTAAAAGAGAGTGTGTTTTCTGTGGGTGTCGAACCAAGGAGAAAGAGAGGGAAAAGATGGAGGTGAAAGTGCTATGATGATGATTATTAAATGGCATGATCTCTAGCCATGATTCCCCTTCAAGTAAGTAGCTATATTCTTGATGATTATAAGTTATAGTTAGTGGGTTTTCATCATATGATCAAGTTATGATCATATGATGATGTGATATGAAAGATAAGTGTATTTGATGGGTTTTGATAACCCTTGTTATGTGATTATTGTTATGTTGTTAGGTTTTTATTATTTATGAAGGATGATGATGATGATGATGATGATGGATCTTGATGAATGATGTTCTTGATGTGTTATATATCTTGGTTTTGAGGTAAGTAAAATGATGATAGCATATGTTATATGAATTTCTATCATATTGTGTTATGTATGTTTATGTTGGGAAGATTAGCTTGGTTGATGTTTATGTGATGCCATGTTATGGCTTATGTGATGAGATGATGCTAGGAGATATGTTGATGTTATGTGCTAGACGAGACTTGAGTATGTAATCCATGATGTAAGTGTTTATGTATATGATGCATTATGTGGTTTGAAGTATAATGGTATGTTATAGTCGTTTTACTTACTAAGCGTTATCGCTTACGGTTTAGTTGTCTAACCGTTTTGTAGGTGCTTATGCTATGGCGTGGATGTAAGGATATATGGGCTAAGGCATAGTTATGCAATGTGGGTAGATTTGGTAAGAATCTAGGAGCTTAGGTAGAATACCGAGCTCATGTGTAAGTTTGTACCCCCGTTGGTCTTGTCATGTTTTATAAAGTGTAGCCGCATGGCAAAGTGTATTTCAAGAGTCGTATGACGATTTGGTGGTCATTTGGTAAGTCAAAGCATGTTTTATGTGAAATTAAGTAAAGTTAAAGGGGTGTTTGGATTAGTGTCTATTTGTACCCATTTTGGGTTTTAAACGGGTCAATTGCCGTGTATTACAGTTTGTTATGGTTTTGGATGTAAAGTGAGTATTTTAGATACAAGTTATAGAGTTGAATTGAGTTATGGGTGAGTATTGAGATTATGCAGGTCTTCCTGCTGATGTTCTGTCTAAATTGGTCGATGCGGCGTATCTAACATATTAGATGCGGCGTATCGGAAGTTTAAGGTGATGCGGCGTATCTAATATGTCAGATGCGGCGTATCATAAGCTTGAGTAGATGCGGCGTATCATTTCAGGGTGTATACGGCGCATAGTCTCGCATCAGTAGATACGGCGTATCCCTTAAAAGGATACGGCGTATCGGTGGTCACAGAAGGAATGTCAGGTCGTATTATAAAGTTTTATGTAGAATGTTTTGAAGGGATTGTTGAGTATATGTTCTTGCAAATGTTTTAAAGGGTTAAATGTTATAGACTCTGATATTTAAATGAAGAATTTGTATAAGTCTGTTTTAGTCAAACGTTTCCGCGTCAAAAGTCAAAGTTTTTAGTATAAGCGGGCACGGGGTGTAACATCCGATTCCATTTGTTGCTGACGCGCCTTTTCTTCCATTTTCATTTGCCGCTTCTTCAACTCTAAATAAGAATTATGGGCTTCATTCTTATTGGAAAACAAACCTGATGCGACGTTTTTACATTCATCGACTAACTGATCAATAAGAAGAGGTGCAACAACTGCAGATTCTGACGGAAGGGAGGAGGATGGCACTTTCTTCTTAACTTTGTCTTGTTGTTGGTCGAACTTCCCAAACCTCTTCCTTCGAAGAATCAGCCGCTTCTTCGTTGAGATTAAAACCATCACGTGCTGAATCCGATGTGGCGTGTGAGGTTGTTATCGATGTCTTTGATTTTTGTATGCAGCTTCTTTGGATTTGTAAAATTTTGGCATTTTTATCTTTTGCCAATTTTTATGTGCCTCAAAAGTTTCCACGGCTCAATCAGTGTAAAGTTCTGACCGTACATCGCTTGATATTCACAAACCGCTTGCTTGAAGATTAGTTGGTCATTTGCGCCACTCTGGTTCCTTCGTTATACATTACCGTGAACTGTAACACCCCCAAAATTCGACCTTGCGGAAGCATTAATATCATGGGGTGCTACTAAAATGGAAATCATAACACAAGGTAACGAAGAACCAATTACACACTTTATAAAACGTACTCATTTGTTTATTCCAAATTTTAACAATCATTAGGTTGCAAATTTATTTACAAGACTAGTGGTCCCTCAAAAACAAGTCTTAATCATTTATTTAAAACGCATTGGTCAAAAGTATAAGTCTGCCGCTTTGCCAATCCTTGCCACACTTGCATAATCTAGATACCTGAGAAAAACATGCTAAAAGTCAGCAAAAAGCTGGTGAGTTCATAGGTTTTAGTTAAAACAATTATAACATGTTTGGACCAACATTTTTATTTAAGCATTGAAATATCACATATATGTTTTATTACGCTAGCACTAAGTTCATGCAACCGAAGCTTTAACAGGTCTGCATGCTCTAGAAGCATGTAAATCATAAAAGCCCTGGCAAGTGTTTATCCCAGACACTTGTACATTGATATGGTATATGCTCGTTTGCCTACCCGGTCAAACCGAACGGGGACGTTACTCCCAATAGATCTATTTATAACATTCACGCTTCCTGACGGGAATTAACGGTTCATGAAATTCGGGCAGTAGGGGACATATCAGGACTTAGGCTAACTGCGTAATAACTTTGGTATAATAGTATTAATGGTCCACAAAATTGGTTTTGCATGTTTCTCACCCCATTCATATAAAACAAATATAAGTAAAAAGGGGCTATAAACTCACCTTAACAATGGATGCAGTGAATGCAAGGATGTATGGCACCAACACGCGACCTATATTAAATAATCATGTCTCAGTTTTAAGTATTAAATTGAGTTCTTTCAGAATCTTTAATTTCAGTATTTCAGAATGCTTATGTGGTTGCTGTTGCTAGTGTGGCAGTAAGGGAGGTTACGAAGGGTTTTCCTAGAAACTGGTAAGGTTTGGCTTTATGGATGACTTATGTGTATGGAAATGAGGAATTTGGGGATATTGAACTATCTAAAACCTAAATGGATTTAGTCGAGCTGTAATATATATATATATATATATATATATATATATATATATAGTCGAGCTATATATATATATATATATAGTTGTGTAATTTGTTCGTCATGTCCGATTATGTTGATTTTTGAAGTAAGGCCTAACGTACTTCAAGTGGCAGTTAACTAGCTGAGACTGAATCATTACTAACTTGTAACGGATTTGACCTATTCAAGTGGTAGTTAAAACTGCTTTAATGACCACGTTTAATTGGTCATGTAACCACTAATTCCTATTATTATGGAGGCTAATTATCTGGTGATTAATAGGCCATTAATCACTCATAATTCCATTGACTAGGGTTGAGTGATCTTACCAATAAATGCGAGATCAAACACAACTGCATGTAGAGAGACAACAGAAAACATATAACACTTATACGCAAAGGGTTATTGATTTGTGCCTAATTCAATAACATACATTTGGTCTTATCCCAAGTAGATATTCGTGATCCCCAGGAATTAGGGTCGAATAGTTTACTTTGGAAAGTGATTACACGATTCCAAGTGATATCCGGTAACCATTCATTGGTAATTAGTTAGGCTATTGATTATCTTCACCCTGCTCTGGGCTGACAACCAACCAACATAATTTCCTACGCCACACAATAATAACAACAACAACACCTAACAGCATTATCCTAAAAAATTAGCCATCACTTCTGGAAAATTTTTATAGTCGAACTAAACATGAACAACACTTAAATTTTTTTTTATCATCATTCGAATTTAAGAAGCCTAACACAAATGGATTTGAAAGAAATAAAATAAATCCGAATGATATCTAGTCCTTACAGTGAGTCTTGAGAGATGAAGGTCTCGAATGAAACTCCAGTCCGGATAATCCAAACACTCCAAACGAACCACAATCACCACCCCACTTATCCTTTCTTGAGTAAACCCTCAGATTCTTGGTGTATTTTTGTTAAGTTGTGGTTCGATATCCCTTGGAGAGGCGGATTAAATGGAGGATTTTGGAGAGTAACTCCATAGAGACTTTCGAATATGGGAGAGATAAACCTCCCATTCGTGTGCTATTTCTACATCGATGGGGTTATCATAGGTTTGACTTGGGTGTATTTCTAGATCCGTGAAGGAGATAAGGTATCTAGGTCAAAAAGAAGAGGTTGATAGTGATGGAGGAAAGGGATGGTTCGACTGGTATTTTTGGGATGAAGGTGGGCGGACAAAAAGGGTGGAGGTTCCTAGGGTTGAAGTAGCATGTTTTTGGGAAGGGTATGAGTGGGTGAGTTGTGTTTTGATTTCACGTATTAGAGTTAAGTTTAAAAGAATGATACATTATACCCACGTCTCGTTAAACTAAGTCAAACTCGGGTCCTTCCCGGAACCGTTTTAAATATGGACGATTGTATTTTCAGGGACGTTTTATAATACCTGAATGTATTTTTAAGTTTTTAAGTATTCACTATAATTCTTAAGTTCCTGATTAATTTCTGTTTGGACTCCGATACGCGTGTGGTGTCAGTCTGAGTGAAACTGGGATAACCTCCCGTTTTTACTACAATATAGTGAGTAAATTGTGAGATGTGATAATTTCACTGTTCTAGGTGAGATTTTTGGGTGACGAAATGTGCAGGTCTACTTTCCGTGTTAATCATATAAATGCCTAATAAGGTGATTCAGTCATAATAATGGAACTGTCATGAATTAAATATTAGGGGAAATTTACCATTTGTCACATGAACCGCGAAAATTTGAGCAATTTTAAGACAAACCCTATTTTTTCATTTGGTGTTGAGGGCATATATCCTCTTCTTGATTCCCTCATTTCCTTCTCAAAGTAACTTGGTACAATTGTCCAAAACCCCCTACTCTTTTGAGCATTCTCTATGATGCTATTTTCCGACGTGTTTATTCAAGCTTTAAACAATGCTAACTATTCATCTGGGGTCAATGAAATTCTTTCATCTCTAGTTTTCGACGTCTTGGATTTTTGACGCCTTTTTTTACGCCTTCTTTTTTACGGCGCCACCTATTCAGCGGTAAGAGTCGTCTTGAACGGGTACGGATGGACCATACGAACCTTGAGCCGGAGAATATTCTTGATTACCAAAAAACGGATCCAAATCTTCATCAGCATTAAAACGGTTAACCAGAGAATATTGTTGAGAAGTTTGAGATTGGTACGGTAATGGTCAATCGTGTAACATTTGCGGACGACGCATTTGAGATTGTTGTTGTTGTCTGTACATTGGATTGTTAAAAAGAGGTTGGAACGGAATATTTTGTAACACCCTAGGCAAATCCCACATTGGCCGTGACTTGGAGTGATGCTGTGACATATATTTTAACATTCACCTTATATACAAATAACGCGTTTTGTGGTCTAACAGTTAATCACCCATACGGTTAAGCGTGCTCATGTGAGAGTAGTACTGGCTTGCGTGACCTGCCGGGAAGTCTTCACATGAGGGCCACAAAAGCAAAGCCGTGAGCCTGCGGGCAAAGCGGACAATATTGTGGTCTATAAGGCGGGGTGTTACATATTTTGATTAAAAGGTTGTTGTTGTGGTTGTGATTGGTATACAAAACTTGCAGGTTGAAAATGAATGCGTGGTGAGTGACCGGTTAAACGAAAATTGGAATCCGGTGTTGAAACGTTTTGTTGGCGTCGGATTTTTGGTGTTTTGGTTTTGAGACTTTTTTGAGACATTATGTGAGACGAGGAGATTATAGTAAGATTGATTTAAAATTTGTATAAAATTGAGAAGTAATGAGGTATTTATAAAGTAAGTTATTTAATTTTTTAAAGAATATTTTTTAATAAGGCTACCCATAGTAATAACTGTCAGCGACCTTCAATTTTCGTGTCACTTCAATTTTCTTTCTCATATGACTTACAATCGACCTTTTAAGCACAGTAATATGACATATACTTAAAAAAAAAAAAAAATGCCCCACAAAAAACATTTTAATTAATTAAACACACACACAAACACAAACACTCGACCGAAATACCAAACGACCCTCGGCAACCGGTAAGCCCATAGCAAGGACGACCTCCTCCGACCCTCTTCGACCCTCACTCAACGGACCTTATTGCGCCTAGCCTAAATGAGCAAGGGTCAAATTTTTAAACATTTGGTTGGCTTTTTTGTCCAACGATTCGATTTTCTTTTTTAGTCTAAAACGCACTGGGTGAGGTGGTGTAACGGATGGGACGCTTCGGGTGATGCATCGACCCAAACCTTCGACCGAGCGATTACGGCTGGTTCTACACACTTGATCAAAATGTCATGCTTGCCAATCAGCTCGCTATTCAAAAGCCGCCGCAACTAAAGTAGTAACAAAAATAAAATAAAAGAAAAGAACGTGTCACGATGCACGACATGTGTATAGTCTGCCTATATCCTTAAAGTACACGTCAGAAACTGCCTCTCTCTTTTAGTTTTGTTTTTATTTAGTCAATTATTAATCCCATATTTCACTCACTCACTTTGTGTGTGTATGTGTTTTGTTCATTTGTTGTATACATCTATCTGCTGTTTCCTGCCACCAAAAGGCCAAAACACACAGACATACACAGTCCTTAAAAAAAAAAAAAAAAAAAACCCTTTTGGTAATGGCGGCGATTGATCCTACGCGCGGGTTTCTTAAAGATGTTAAACGAGTCGTGATTAAGGTGATTAATGTTTTTTCATTAATCTCTCTGTCTGTTTAATTTTCTGATTGCATTTGGCTATCTGCTTTGTTTCAGTACTAATAATTATTATGTTTTTGTTGATTATGTAAGGGTTTATTAGAATTTGTATTAGTTGTTCCCTCAAGGATATTTGGCCTATAACATTATCTTTAAATAACTTTGGATCAACTTGTATCGTGTTTGATCAAATATACAGCTATATAAACCCTGCACAATGTTTTTATCGGATATTATGTGCATAACGTTGGATATTTTCCGGATATTTTTTATCATGTGGTATTGACTTCCAAGGGGAGTCGATTGCATTCTTTGAACCTTTTTTTGTAGATATGCAAACAGGGGAAAAACAATTGTCTTTATCAAATGTTATCCTCGCCACATCAGTTTTTCCTTTCTTTATATCGTTTTAGCTTCTTACTGCCCAAAGATACGTTTATGTAGATGGTAGATAAGGTCTTATCTGCCTACATAACTTTTTTTTTTTTTTTTTTTTTTTTTTTTTTTTTTTTTTTTTTTATATTTATGAGCTGATGATGATGATGTTTTTAACTTTTTATCACTGAAAGGTTGGGACAGCTGTTGTCACCCGAGAAGACGGACGACTTGCACTTGGAAGACTAGGAGCTCTTTGTGAGCAGGTATTATTTCTTACTATTTGAGTAAATCTACATTTCCATATTATCTTAATTTATAGTCCTGTTTTTGTTTCTGTTAAATCGATTTTTTATAAAACTATATATGGCGTGTCTTGAAATTCTTATAATGATCTACTTATGTCCTAATTGCAGATTCAAGTACTAAATTCTCAAGGATTTGAGGTTATCCTGGTCTCGTCAGGTGCTGTTGGTGCTGGTCGACAGCGACTTCGATACAGAAAATTAGTCCACAGCAGGTATTTGCACTATGCTACTGAAACTGAAACTTTAATTTGCTTGGATACTGGTTATGACTGAACGTATCTTGGTAATTATAGTTTTTAGAACACATTTAGCATCTTTCGAGTCAAATGCTTGATATTGTTTTACTTGTTCAATTAAGCTCCAAGGGTTCTTGTTAGCTTGTGAATCTGTTGATTCTTTGACCATATACCAGTGAATTACGACACATTGTGAAAGATAATTTATAACGATCACTAGTATATAAGTACCGAGACTCATAGGTGCCCCTCATAATTGTAGCTTACATGGTAGCATTAGCATGTAGCCAACGATTGTAGCATGTAGCCAATGATTAACCATGACAGTTACTTGATGGTTAAATTTATATCTCCTATATAAATACAACTAACAACGTTTGGATTAATGTGAGTGGTTGACTACAATCATATACTTTGAAGTGCCCCTCATAATTTTCATTTGGTCATATATGTTGGTGACTAATGAATGTATATGTTTTGCAGTTTTGCTGACCTCCAAAAACCACAAGTCGAGCTTGATGGCAAGGCATGTGCAGCTGTTGGACAAAATGGTCTCATGGCACTTTATGATACGTTGTTCAGCCAGGTTTGTTTTAATTTTCAGCATTTATATTTACTTCTATAGTTATACGTATGTTGCAAATCAATGTAGAAATCCGATGCTTATTTTTTTGTTTGTAGCTGGATGTGACATCAGCTCAGCTCCTTGTGACTGATAATGACTTCAGGAGTCCAGAATTTAGGAAACAGCTTACTGAAACAGTGGATTCACTATTGTCTTATAAGGTTATTCCCGTATTTAATGAGAATGATGCTGTTAGTACCCGTCGAGCTCCATATGAGGTATGTTTTCATTCTTAAATATTTCTTTCCAGAATTTCAGAAATCTTTTCTTTTTCCTACTATACACATACTTATTCTTTGGTCTAATGAGTGTAGGATTCTTCTGGTATTTTCTGGGATAATGACAGCTTGGCAGCTCTATTAGCATTGGAACTAAAAGCAGACCTTCTTGTGCTGTTAAGTGATGTAGATGGTCTCTACAGTGGGCCACCAAGCGATCCTCAATCAAAGTTAATTTATACATACATAAAGGAGAAACTTGAGAATACAATCACTTTTGGTGACAAGTCAAGGCTAGGAAGAGGTGGAATGACTGCTAAAGTCAAAGCAGCTGTTTATGCTTCACAGGCTGGCATCCCTGTCGTTATAACCAGGTATCTTTCTAGTTTTTGTGTCAAGTATTGTCATCTTATTGCTTCCATAACTAACAATATTTTCTTCAATGAAATGTTTGAAGTGGATTTGCTGGTGACAATATTATCAAAGTTCTTCAAGGACAGCGTATTGGTACACTCTTTCATCAGGATGCTCATACGTGGGTCTCAACTGGAGAGTTAAATTCACGTGATATGGCAGTAGCTGCTAGAGAAAGTTCTAGACGCCTGCAGGTATCATCATAAATGGTCTAACCATGTTAACAATCATGTTGACCTCCAGAAATTTGATATGCTGACACATTTAACTGATGTAGGCTATGCCTGCTCAAGAAAGAAGCAAGATTTTACTCGATATAGCTGATGCTCTTGAAGCAAATGAGAAAATCATCTTGCATGAAAATGAAGCTGACGTGGCTAATGCTAAAGATGCTGGATATGAAACATCATTAATCTCGCGGTTGGTTTTCAAGCCAGGGAAGGCAAGTCATTTTGCTTCTGATCAACTTTCTTTTTTGCTGTATTTATTTATTTTTGCTCTGATTGTAGTCTCCGATTATCCTATTTTATAGGTCTCTGGTCTTGCGAGAGCTATGCGCGTTCTTGCAAATATGGAGGAACCGATAGGACAAGTATTAAAGAGAACAGAGGTAAGTTGTTGGCATTTTGATTCAAAAGAATCATTTATGGTTTTCTTCTAAATGGATTAAATATCTAATAACTATTGTTGTATCCAGCTTTCAGACGGGTTAATCTTAGATAAGACATCGTCTCCTCTGGGGGTTCTTCTTGTTATCTTTGAGTCTCGGCCAGACGCACTAGTTCAGGTATATATGGCATACCTAAAATTTGTAAAATCTCTTTTTATTCATTATATCTTAATAAGCATTTCACCTGCAGTTAGAATTTTCCATTTTTATGCAAGTTTTGGATTTTCTCACAATATGAACAGATAGCATCATTGGCTATACGGACTGGTAATGGGCTCTTATTGAAAGGAGGAAAGGAAGCAAGACGGTCCAATGCAATCCTGCACAAGGTCACTTTTCTTAAGTAATTTCATTAGCATGTCTTTACATGTTATTTCCCTGTACCTTTTCCATTTTTTTGACATAATGTTGCTCCATTTTCCCCAACATCTTAGGTTATAACTTCAGCCATACCAGAAAGCGTTGGTGGAGGACTAATTGGACTTGTGACTTCTAGAGATGAGATTCCTGAGTTGCTTAAGGTTGTTAGCATGTAAAGCTCGATGTGCAAATGTCTAAATAGTTCTTACTTACTCTAAAACTAACTATTGGTTATATGCAATTATAATTTCATTGCAGCTTGATGATGTTATTGATCTTGTGATTCCAAGAGGCAGCAATAAACTTGTCTCTCAAATCAAGTCTTCAACCAAAATTCCTGTTCTAGGTCATGCTGGTAAGATGGTTTAGTCAATGCTGATAAATTTATTAATAGGTAAAGTATATACTGAAATTTTAATTAAACTTTTAAGATGGAATTTGTCATGTCTACGTGGACAAATCTGCTGACATGGAAATGGCAAAGAAGATAGTGGTGGATGCAAAAACAGATTACCCTGCAGCTTGTAACGCTATGGTATTTATACTTCCTGAAACTTTTGTTACCCGTGCCTTATATGTGCACAATCAGTCGATTTATATATCACTTGTTCTTTCCAACAGGAAACACTACTTGTTCATAAGGAGCTGATGAAGAATAATCGCGTTAATGAGCTTCTTACCGAACTTCAAATTAAAGGTATGAAACCCCTCACCATACAGATACAAACTTCCAGAAGATTGATAGAAGGTTTCTTTTATGTATCTGAAAGCTCTATGAATATGTTTGCTATAGGTGTTAGTATAAATGGTGGTCCAAGGGCTATCGAATTGCTTAAACTTCCAGCAGCACCTTCATTTCATCACGAGTATGGTTCACTGACTTGCACTCTTGAAATTGTGGATGATGTGCATGCTGCCATTGATCATATACACACACATGGAAGGCAAGCTACCTCTTTTTATATGCTTTGTGATTCTTTATGTACATGCAGCGTGTCGTTTTTTTTAAACATTATGCTTTATGATTGCTTGTTGTCTTACTCTGTTTGCAGTGCACATACTGATTGTATTGTTACACAAGACCGTGAAGTTGCAGACATCTTTCTACGCCAAGTTGATAGGTACTCTTGTTTTGTGTGTTGTGAAATAGGGCTTTATTTGGAAATTTAATAGTTACAAATTTATTGGTGTATATAATGCACAATTAAAGCATACTTTCGTTACATTTGCAGTGCTGCTGTGTTTCACAATGCAAGCACAAGATTTAGTGATGGATTCCGCTTTGGTCTTGGGGCAGAGGTATCATATTTTAGTTTCTTCTTTTGGAATAAAGTATTTGCTAGTTGATGCTTTCTTTTTCCTCATCGCTTGATAATGTACAATCAACTGTTTGGTTATTCAACAGGTTGGTATAAGTACTAGTAGGATTCATGCTCGTGGTCCGGTAGGAGTTGAAGGATTGCTTACAACACGATGGTATGTCCTTTTCTGACTTTTGCTTTATATGCACTAAGAAATCAACTGTTAGAAGCAATGCACTATCTATGTCCTTTCAAACATCAGCTGTAATCTATGGATAGTGTAGTGCAAAAAGTTTGCTTCTTTTCGTCGAATTTCAGCTGTAATTATATAAAGTACTGTCATTAATACTTCGCATGCTATTTCGTTGGAATTATGATTTGCATACTGAAAAGAAAAATCTTACTTGTTGGTTTCAGGATTGCCAGAGGAAGTGGACAAGTGGTGGATAATGATAAAGGGGTTGTCTATACTCATAGGGATCTCACACGCCAAGCTTAAAATGGCAAACCGCTCCCAGATCTGAGTCACCTTGGGTCATGGACTTGAATCATATAAAGGTAGTAATTTGTTTTCCCGAAAAAGGAAAGGAAAAAAAAGCTAAGTGAAGGATCTTGTTGCAGTACCTGAGTGTTGTAATATACATTTAACAGCTTTTTACGCGTCCGTGACTAGAGCGGACCAGGCTGTGAACATATCTATTTGTTGGTAATTTATTATTGGTGAGGGAACAAAAGGGTATTTAGGTTAGTTCGGGTCTAATTTCTTTTAGATATTCTTATTAGAATTACTATTTCTGTCTCTCTCATTCTTTAAGCTTATGAAGTTACTTTGAGTTAACTTGGTTTTCATCTCTTTATTTTCCAAATACTTGATCATGTTATATGTTTAAAGCCGCATACAGGGGTTAAAAAGTCTGTCATCTACTTTAGTTTATATGGACAAAATCCTTGAACACCTTAATCGGTGATTCTGACATTCTGTGAGTCTAATGTCCATAAGCCAGGGGTCTGCAATGATGCAGCCATTTCTCATTTGTAGTAACGAATGGCACATCATATCACCTCAGAATTAGCCTTTACATTTGACTCGAAGAAACAAAGGTTACAACTTCAGTAGGTCTTTAAGTTCAATGCATATTAAAAATGAAACCAAAAGTATTATGGTTATTGTGCAGTGAATTTTCTTCACAATTCTTGAGCAGTAAATATTCTAAGAAAGAGAACTGTGAATGCTGATACTTCGATTGTAGACCCTTCATTTGCTAGTTAGGTTATGAGTTTATGAATATTGAATACACACCTTATATAAGCTAGTTGAAGATTTATAATACGTGGTTTAAGAACATCATTTGTGCTTGTGAATGTGTTGCTAGGTGACTTGCATTACCACTTTAGCTTAACTTGACATCCGGTGTCATCACAATCATAGTTTATTAAATCGTTAACATCTATTGCCAGTAATCTATGGTTAAAAAAAAAGAAAAAATTTTGAGATTAGAGCAATCGCTCAACTTTTATACCTTTTCTAGACCAAAAAAAGTGCTCTTCCCAAACTAGACCGAACGACTTGCGACTTTTTTACTTTTGATGAGAAGGTGCCAAGTGTCACCAAAAAAGTCGCGCCAATTCATTTTTTATTTCTTATGTGTAAGGGTACTTTTGTCATTTCACACAACACATTTTCACATTTATTTTCTTTCTTTTTCTCACTCTCATCTACCAAAAACACAAACCCAGTTATACATCTATTTCATCTTCATCTTCAATTATTTTTCCCCCATTTAATACAACACCATCCTCTCAACCTTTTTAGATCTAAAAAATCGTCCCTCTTATTCTTAAATCAATCCGAACACAACCTCACTCTTAACACTTTCTTAGATCTAAAAAAAATCCGCTTATCTTTTTCCCTTTGATAATCGAACAACAAACACCCTTTCTTGTTCTTCTTTTCCGTTAACACACGAATCACAACACAAACACCTTCTCTGATCATGTTCGAATCCCACAAAGAACTACAAGATATGACAACTTCAAGATCCTTTAATGGGTCACATGTAGTCTTATTATTATTATTATTATTATTATTATTATTATTATTTTATCGTTTACCTTTCTTGTTTTTCTTTAAACGAACTAAAGTAAGAATGAAACTGATGTGTTTTGTTCTTACTTAAAATATGTTCGGATAGTTAAAGAGAAGCTTGTCTTCAAATAGATCTATGATGATAAAGCTCTTGTGGTATTGTTCTTTGAACAAATCTTTGATTACACAATGAGTTAAACTGAGATATTGGTTTTTAAAATAAGAAGAAGTAAAAGAAGAAGGAGACCTTAATCCATTTGCCTTGTGTTACTATTGCCATTTTTTGTTTGCTCATGATGTATAAGCTGTTACAATTACTAATTTGTTTTATTTTTATGTTGATAACTTACTAATTTGTTTTATTTTTATGTTGATAACTTCTGGAAAGAAAAAAAAAAATTTTCTTTTAGGAAAGATACTGATCCGCCAAGATTATATATTTTTATTACCGAAAGTTTAATATGGCACATTGATCTGTGTAGGAAAATGATGTGGACATTAATCTTTCATTAGTTACATTAATTTATCATGTTTCACTTATGTTTGTACATGATAACTAAGCAAAACTTTTTTAGATTTGTGATGGGTTAGGATTAGGTTGGATTTGTTTTGGTTTGTGATTATGAGTTTGAAACTATTGGGTTATGTTTTGTTGTTTGTTGGTCCAAAAAGCCTGTCAAATAGATGTGCAAATCTGGCGGTGGTGGTGATGGTGTTGTATTGAATAGGGGAAAAATAATTGAAGATGAAGATGAAATAGATGTGTAACTGGGTTTGTGTTTTTTGTAGATGAGAGTGAGAAAAAGAAAAGAAAATAATTGTGAAAATGTGTTGTGTGAAATGACAAAAGTACCTTTACATATAAGAAATAAAAAAAGAATTGGCACGACTTTTTTGGTGACACTTGGCGACTTCTAATCAAAAGTAAAAAAATCACATGTTGCTCGGTCTATTTTGAGAAGAACACTTTTTTTTGTCTAGAAAAGGTATAAAAGTTGAGCGAATGATCTAATCTCGGAATTTTCTCTAAAAAAAATTGAGTTCTTAATAGTAGTAGTTATTTATTATCTATATTTATATCTATAACGAGTGGGTGAGCCCGCGCGTTGTTGCGGGAGTGTTGTGTTGATATATGTCTATAAAAGACCAATAGATAACGTGATGCGCGAATCAGGTTCCTGCCCACATGCATGATTAGACCACACTGTTGTGTGCTAAGGAGCTTTGTAAATCCAAAGAAGTTTGGTGTAAAAAAAAAAAAATCTGAATTTGGCCAATTGAAATAAATGTCTTGCGCTCAGGCGCGAAACAATTTTGTTAACGTTTATTTACATGAAAGTATAGGTGCAATATACATGGATGAAAAGATGTATATGTAACGTCTTTTGTATATCAACCCATGCATGAATAAGTTTGATACATATATTATATCAGGTCCACATGTACATAAAAATTACCACTATATCGACCCATAAGTTTGACGATTCTAACTTGTAAGATACTGCAAAAATCCATTGAAATAAATCTCGTTGATTAATAATAATCTCAACTTACTATCTAATAAATCCCATTTTTACGGAAAAATTTAAAATTTTTTATTTTATTATTATTCTTATCACGTCACGAAACCTACCAAGTAACAACACTAGTTCACGACGGGTATTACGAAACATAACTGTTTCACAAAAACTAATAATTTCACAATTCCCTATTTACACTAATTTTATATTACAGAACTAATTACAACTCATCTTAAACACAAATTACAATTTATTCTTCACTAATTAACTACAAACCAAATGGACCAAATCACTCAGCCCCTCATCACCTCACCCTACACGGATTCCAGGACCATCACCAAACCCAGTTTCCCTTTTGTTATTTTATGCAAATTCGACCCCCAAACCACCTCCAAAACAGCCCTTGTTATCCCAATTTCTAAACGCGACACATGAATGTTTTTACACACTTTTGATTATCACTCACTAGACTATACACGTGCCAATTTTCAGATTTACATGTCGAGTATTAATATGATTTTCAAGACCAATTTGTTTGTCCCATTTCAACAAAATTCGTATATATAAAAACCACAAAACGCAACCGTTTTAACCCACGCTTTTTCCTACGACTTCCTAATGATATTATTAGCACAATATGATGTTAAGAAGACATTAAGGACTGAGATTTATGAAGATCACTCGCTAAAGTTATTTTGACACCCTTATTAATACAAACCGAGTACAATACACATTACATAAGCCAAGGGATAAGCTTACCTACTTTCAAAAATCTTCCTAAGATATTCTCTAGTCAGAAAAAATGTTAGCATGGTCCCTCAAATACTGCTACTCCACAGTAAGTGCACATGATTGAAATGCAAGTCAAATAGTCAATATTTGAGTGTGATCTATCTCTATATATTCCACCATCCATTTGGCAGCCTACCTACTCATCTCACCCTTCTTTCACTCTCACCTATAACCTTAAGATCACAGAAGCCTTTGTCTTTCATAAGGGAAGCAAATCGAGTAAGAAAATAAATACGTAAAACATATTGGAGCTCGCCAAAGCCTACTGTCTTCATTCTTGCGTTTTCATTCGAACACCACAGCCTCTTCACCACCTTCAAAAGGTGTTGTAAGTATCCTTGTATCCTCTCTAATTCATATCGCACGTCTTTACATTTCCATGCATCACATGTTATTAGTGCTCGAATGTATATATTTTTTGTTTATTTTACATACAACGTTGAGTTATAGAACCCAACTCATGACTTACCTCCCTTGCGGAAGGTCTAGGAGTCATGAGAAACATACTCTTCATGTTTATATCATATTTTCATACTTAAAATCGAAACCCACTTGAACCTAAATATACACGTTAAAATTCATGCAAGCCTTAATATTTTCTAAGTATTTTTACTTAAAAGGCAGTCCCATGTCACGACCAACTTGACCCCATAAAATGAAATCCAACTTAGCAACCACTCAACGTTTTTATGAAACTTAATTCTTCATACTACAAAGTAGATAATTCGTGTTTAAACTTGGAGATAATAAGCTCGTCTAACCACCCAAAGTAAACTGATCACACCCGTATAGAACTCAGAATCTGAAAACTTTCTAAGTCTTTTTCACTAAAACACGCTCCAAGTCACCCTAAAAATGGTCACGTATCTTAAAATTCGACTAAACAATATATCCATATTTTTACACGATCTAATAGACCCCCTAACTAACTACATTTTTCAAGTAAACAACTCGTAGAAATAACCACATATCGACCCTTAAAACTGGCCAAAGTGAAACGCCAAAACCCATTTTGAAATTGCCACAACTTTTGCGGCTTGGGCTTTATAGCTCATTAAGCTGTTTATGAGCTGTTGAACTAAAGTGACTTTTGGAGCTTTTCAGTATGAAAATGAGATGTAAAAAGTGAACTTTTGAACTAACCCAACTCACTTCAAAGTGTACGAATTAAAACATGTTATCAGGCTTAGTAACATGGCTCGTTAAGGGCCCATGTAGGAGAAAATAAGCAAACGACCAAATAAGCAGTTAAAATAAGTTGTATTGAACTTAAATAGACCTTAGAAAAACTCGCCACCCTTTTCCCCACCTTTTTGACACTTTTGGACTAAAAATGTAACGCACATTGACTAGAAGGACTAAAACTGCCAAACCGAGAACTGTGTGGACTGAAGCTGTGAAAACAGAACATATAGGGTATAAATGGACATATTATCGAAGGACAAGCCTCATTCGTATTCTTGGACTATTTATGGACTATGGGCTTAACAAAGGACTAACGGTGTAACGCAATCGCAGTTAGGGTAAAAGTATAAAATCTGGAAAAAGGACAAGGACCAACTGATTTTACTTGACATTCTTATTTCATTTTCCATTTTTCATATGCATTTTTATACATTTTAGTTATGTATTAATTTTCGTTATTTATTAGAAATTTAACGACTTCACTTGCATATCATCTCATCATATTTTGAGGAAGTAATATTTTGAGTCAATTGACATGAGGATCAAGATAATAGTATATATATTTTTTTAGCTTGAGGCATTTTAAGCATATCACACTCATATCATCAAATCGTTATACGATTTCTCACTTTCACACTCACTGATTAGTAGTAAGTCAGAATCTTAGACTTCCCTTATATTCAGGTCTCGTATTGAGGACGTTTCCGTGATCGTTTCCATAAGTCTTACTTGATCTTATAATTCCATCTTGTCAGATACACTCCAGGTGAGTCGTGGCCCCTACTCTTTTAATACTTGTTTTTAATAACTCTTTTGGGGGAGATAAATGCTTCAACTGTTTTAAGTTACTTTTATACTCTGAAAACATCATGATTTATTCAGAATCATCAACTCTGTTGTATATGTTTTGAATCACCCTTTGGAAGGGATATATGCTCGTTATTCTTGCAAATTGCTTGCTTAGCTTAAACATTGTATTTGAAAGATAACATTTTCAAACTACTTGTTGTAACATGATACTGAAACTCATTATACACATTCATGTAGCAATTGAATGTACAGTTAACTTTACTATGATATTTCTACCTTTCACTAGAAATAATTGCCAAAACTAAAGTACGCATATTCTATGAACCCCTAAAACCTATATTGCCTAAGTTTACTATATTGCCATAAAGTCCCTCGATCATGAGCCATTAATCACTGCGGTGAGCGCAAATATAGTGAACAGCTTCGAAACCTGTTAGAGGCTGACGACCTGTCCCACTAAATACTTTGACGGAATGCCTTATGGTTAGTCGTATTTAGTCGCGACCCACTATATTTGAGAAAAATAGGAAGTAGGCAAAATCACCTATTACATGAGGGCTAACACCCATCAGTAACCTAATGTGGACACCGCCGTTTTACGGTACATTGTTAACGTTTTGCGTGTCATGAGGCTTAAGGCAATATAACTTTATGAATATATGAATGTTTCATATATATTAAGATACAGCTGTATTTAGTTAAACACCACTCCACACTGATAGACTTCAGACTTTATACTATTGTTTTCACTATGTGGTTGGATTGTGTATCCTGTACTTGATATTTAACTGTTATCATACGTGACTTAGTTGTGCCTTCTAATAAAGACAGCTCAATGCTTGGTATATTGATACTCTTAAAAGTTGACCCATCATTTCATTCCGAGCATAAAACAACGTAGCTCATTTTCATTTAAAACTTGAAACTTATGATCATCTGAGTTCATATATGATTTACTTGTGGATTTTTACCCAGCGTAACTTGCTATTTACTTCAAGAAGTATTAGTATTTATTTTAACTACCACTGTACACCACTTGAATTTATTGAAATAAGTTGATTTCTATTAAACTCCACGAACTCACCAACCATTGTGTTGACGTTTTAAGCATGTCTATCTCAGGTAATTAACGGAGCAGGACAAGACACGGAGTGGGCATCTTATACTCTGATAAATAAAATGATGTAAAATCAAATATGCCATTCTTTCCAAATTACCACACTTTTGTGGGATTTTCAAATCAGATATTTCACCTTTGTACCAAAATTTTTATTTTGAATGACATATAACTTTCAAAACGCCTTTTCCAAGCCGTTTTTCTGAAATGTTAATTTCGATCCTCACCGTAACACCCTAATTACTTTTCCGCTGCCACATAATAAATTAGGGGGTGTTACATAACTCCATTTTCGACACTCTCCTCCTCAACATGTGCAGCATTCTCAATGATCTGTGTCATCAATTCAGCATCTTCCGATTCCGCTTCCACTTCCATTTCCAAATTTAACCTTTTCATCAACCCAATATCACCTCCTTCGGCTATGGCTGTAAAAAAAGTCAAACATTAAACAAACCTAACTATGTAAAGGAACACATTTTTTTAACAGAATCATTAAAAAAAATCTCATTTCAGACATATGAAGCATTTATAGTAGAAAACAAAGATATTATAAGAGAAAAACTTCTCCAATATTTTTCTAAAACCATTAATTAGTGCTCTAATTCATATATTCAAAGATATAAAGTAGTGTCGTAATATTGTTTTTGTAATCATAACTAACATTTTAATACATTCTTTTTGTTGTAAAGAAAGGTAAAAAAACTGACAATAGTGTGGGTCAACCAAAGTGACCCAACCTGTATCAGCATACTAAACATACCGAGTCTGGTTGTCTCGCCATGATACGGGTCTCAGTGAAGTATGCTAAAAAAACATATAAAAGAAGAAAATTATCATCATAGCCTCGATAAATAAACAAATGAATAACTTCAAACCACATAGGTAAAGTATAATACCCACATTCTAATACTTAGTTAGTCTAAAACTTGATAGTAGGCCATAACGACATCAAGCTTCAAACAATACTTGACGGCCAGTGTTCAACGTCAAAAAATGATATCGCGCTCACCAATTCCCAGGGTAATATATGAAAACACATTCCTATGAGTAATGATGTGTGAATTTATTGCGGACCAAGGTATATGATGAGCTTAAGGAATGTCGAACCGACATTTACAGCAGGGGTGAAAATGAGTTTAAGTTGAGCCTCCTGAACAACACCAAGTTATCACTTTCTAATTCCATCTCCTATAACAATCTTTCATATCCTATTACTTATAAACTGAACAAATTCTATGCAAAATTCCATAAAAGTAAACTAAATGATACGCTTACCATATTTGAAAGTTGTCTTTGTGAAAGAGCATCAATTCTTTGGTTAATGACACTGTTGTCCACCAAAAGAAATATAGTCCACGAAAATGATCCCTCTTCATGACATAAAACATCTTTTAGCTTGGACAGTTTACCAACAGAATCTGGGAATCGAATGAAAACAGTTCATTAAAAAGGATTGCGATTTACCAAACATTGTAATTTATATGTAACGATTATTAAGACATTACATCTGCTATTCCGGTAACCATAGACTTAATCCAGCCAAGACTGTGGAAAACAAAAACGAAACGACATTATTGAAAGTAAAAACACCATATACTCGCATTTTTTATATACATGATCTGAAAAGAATGCGTACATGAGAATAAGTCAAACTTATTTGTTAAACATCATTAGCTAAGCCGTTTATATCATTAGAAGCTTTTATATCCCAAACCTTTACCTTGAATACTCTTCAAGAAATTGAGTGTCCCCAAATGCTTCATCACCTCCTTGATTGCACAAAAGAGGAACTCACCCCCTTAACAGAACACACACCCCCTGAACAGTAGGACTATGGTAAGTTATAAAAAACTAATCTAAGAAAGAATAAGTTCTCAAAAACCATATATGTAAACCATTGAAAGACTGCATACCATTCATAACCAAATTCCATAGCTCGACCAGTTACTGAGTTCTTTTTATATCTGCAATAGCAACCTGAGAAGATGTATCTGTGAGTTATCGCCCTCCCTTAAGTTAACAATTACATAATTCAAAAGTTCATTCTTTTAGAATCACTGTTTAAAACATCAGACATACTTGATAAGTTTGGATTTACCCATGCATTGCAAGTCGTTCATTAGTCCATCCCCATAATCCAACATATAGATATATAGAGATAAGAAACTAAATAAAAGTAGAAGAGTAATGTAATACATTCGATACTAAAAACAGAACCTGAGCTTTTCTTGTCGGAGTGTCTTGCCCATTCTCTCTCAATCTAGATCAATAACGGAATCACATAACACACCTCACATGTTTGAAACTCCAAACGCCTGCAAACACCGAATCCCGAAGTGGTTATCTGCTTCTTCTTGTAAGCATAAACATAAAGACAACAAATAAGCGAACCTTTGCAGCCGCAACACGTAACCATTTTCTTAGCCATCTTGTTGATTCATATACCCCCGTACCTGAAATCACCTTGCACTTTATGACAACCACCCTGTCACTCTCCTCCCTCAAATTCTAATTACAAAAACTAATCTGTACGACTTAGAAAAAATCATCTTAATTTCATAAAATCCAAAAAGAAAAAAAAAAAAAAAAAAAAAAAAAAAAAAGAAAAAAAAACCCATATTTTGTATTTTTTTTTTCATGCCTGGTTTTTGAATCAGTAGATCTCGCAATTGATAATGGGTTTCCAAATTCTTTATTTTGTGTTTTTTCTGAATTGTTCGATTCTGAAAAGTGTTGTCTGTGGTGAGTTAATGGCAATTAGGGATGATGTTAAGAACACACCTGTAACTTAAGAAGCTTTAGGAGAAAATTAATTGAATAAAGTAGAATAACTTACCTACAATTATGAGTCTTAGCATGATTCGTCTTGTCCATCTTCATTTGTGGATCCGCTATGAATAGTGTTTAAAAAAGATTAAAAAAAAAAAAAAAAAAAAAAAAATCACCAAACTGTGAATCCACATCCAACATAAAAGATTATAAACATTTTTTTTTCTTTCTTTAATAACATGCATAATAGAAAACGATTTTGGATATTAGGGCTAGTATTTTTCAAAACTGATTTTGATTTAACTGTTTTCAAAATTTTGGTTTGCAACAATAAAGTTAATAAACTTACTTGATCAAGTCGTAATTTTAATCTTGAAATTGGAAAACACGCCTTCATAGATCTTCAGCTAATTTGTAGTTTTTTTTTAGGTTTGATCTAGGTTTTGTGTGTTTCGGAGAGAATAAATGTTTACGAAATTTCGGGATAAGGAAGATAGAAGGTTCGGGAAATTTGTGGAAAGCAACAAATGATAGGAAGAAGCAGTGGCGAAGCTAGAACATTTTCAGTGGGGGGTCGGGATCTAATTTTTTTTTCCTAACGCTATTTCGAGGGGTCGAAATCGAATATACCGAAATTTTTCTACACGAAAACTATATACCCCCTACATCGCAAAAATAATTTCGGGGGGCCGGGCGCTGCGCCCTGGGAAGAAGAAGGGTGTAGAATTTAGGAGGAATTTTTTTGGCTTATAAAACACTAAAATAATTAATATTATAAAAAGAACTGTTCTGCACTGTACTACACTGTAGATGCTACAGTGCTTTTGCACTCACATACCCTCAACGGGTTTTAGTATATAGTATAATTTGAGTTTTGTAAATGTGAGTATTTATGATATCAAATTCTTAATTTAACAAAACTAAATAAATAGATCAAATATGTGAAATCTACATGGGGAAAACTTTATAATATTTTTTCTGCATATATCAAAAAGAATGTGAGTTGCAAGTTATCATATAAGTAAACTTATATTCCGTAACTTGTTATGACTGAATTCTTTTAAATGTGTTTTGGATATCGAAATAAACCAGCAGGTCAACTTAACCCCACCATTTTTGATCTAAACATGTTTGTAAATATTTTGACGCAAACTCATTTATCCCGAATATTCAAAAGAAAACCAATGAGATAAAACTCAACCGAAACAATTTTAAGTAGATCCCAATTATATATGTTTTCGCCCGCAAACATGTATCTTATATAAAAATTGACTTATTGACATAAATAAATGTTTGATTTTTTATAATAAACTATATATCTATAATTTTTGAGTTTCATGATATAAATGTGAGAATTTATGATACCAAACCCTTAATTAGAATTTTTGAATACATAAACAAAATATGTGAAATTTACATGGGAAAACTTTATAATCTTTTGTCCACATATATTAAAAAGAATGTGAGTTGCACGTTATCATTTAGGTAATTTTATAACTTCAATAACTAAATATTTTTTAAATGTGTTTTTGCATAACGAAATAAACCAGCATGCCAACTTAACCCCACCACTTTTGGTCTAAACATGTTTGTAAATATTTTGACCTGAACTCATTTGCCCCGAATATTCAAAAGAAAACCAATGAGCAAAAACTTAATGCGAACAATTTTAAGTAGATTCCAATTATATATTTTCGCCTGTAAATATGTATCATATATAAAATTTGAGTTATATACATAAATAAATGCTTTTTCTATAGTAAACAGAACTCGTGTATCGCACAGGCCATAAGACCTAGTACAATTAAAAAAATCAGTGTTCATTAAGATATTATGAGGTTACATTTAGTGGCAAGAGTGTAGTTTGGAGAGGAAAAACAACTAGAATATAAGCTACGGGCGTATTTGGGTGAGGTTGAGCTTTTAATAGCTTTTGAAATCTATAAGCTCTTGAAAGAGCTTATAAGGTGGTTGGGGGCTTTCAAATTACATTCTGAAATGGCTAGGAGATATTAGATGACACGTTATATTAACATTTTCAAAAAATGTTAGGCTACTCGTAATAAGATCATACTACAACTAGCTTCACTACCGCCACCTCAGAGACACATTCATTTTCTCTCTTTATAACCGACTTCACCATCATTTTTTTCTTTTCATTTTACTTAAACACTAAAATTTAAATTTTATTAATAATTAAAACACATTACATTAATTCAAATATGATAAAAAAAAAAAAAAAAAAAAAAAAAAAAAAAAAAAAACATTACAATAAAAATTCAAATAAAATGAAGATTTGTTCGACGCAAAATGTGTTCCACTAAATCGGCTTTAGAGCATGGGTACATGTATCTATCACTGAGGACAAATCACCCCTCTCTAATATTAGGTGGTGTCATGGGTTCACACATAACTGAATAAAAACAAAAATACAACAACAACAACAACCAAAAAAAAAATTAAAAAAAAATGGAAATACTCATGGCGTTAGCTGGTGATGATGGCGAGAACCTCAATGGCACAAGAGACATTATGGTTTGTGGCGCCATAGGTTGGGCTAGTGCCATGGCACGAAGCCACCTGCCAACCGTACCTTGGTATGTTAAGGCTTATATTCGTTGACTAAATCACTAAAAAGTTGTAACATTTCTTCATCTGTTCGTACGAGATCATCATCATGATGTTGCTCCTCTTTATAAACGTCTTGAGAGATTGCTCTCCCTTTCTATTTTATAATCATATTATGTAATATGATGCATGTGTATATCATATCCGTTATTTTCTTAAGAGTCATTGGTTGTGCATGATTTTTTTTTATTATAGCCCATTTTTTCTTTAGTACACCAAATGCTCGTTCCACATCTTTTCTTGTTGCTTCATGTGTTTGCTTATACCTTATTAGCTTCGTATCATTCGCACATGGCTGTGAAATAGACTTTACAAGAACATGCCATTCCAGATATATCCCGCTAGTAAGAAAATATCCCCATTTATAAGGCACGTCGTTAGCCACAAAGGGAACCTATGATGCTTTCCTGTCTTTGAAATCGTTGAAAATAAGCGATTGGCGTATAACGTTGACTTCGTTGTTCGCCCTAGAAACACCAAAGAATGCATGTCAAATCCATAACTCTTGTAAGACAACCGCTTCCAATAAATTGAATAGATATGACCCATGATCACCCCTACAATATTGAGCATGATATGCATTTAGGCAATTAACCCACAACCAACCCGTACAATCAATGCTTCCTAACATCTCAGGAAACACATGTTTCTCCTCATGATAAGCGTATTGTTTTTCAACATCAGCATATGTAGGTCTTTGTAAAAACTCGTCTCGATATAAGTCCATAATAGCCTTACAGAAAATTTGGAGAGCATCACGAGAAGTTTTCTCACCCATTTGCAGAAAATTTAGAGAGCATCCATATAAGTCCTTAATAGCCGAACAATCACTACTTGATTGAAAATACGACGAATTATCAATTATTTTCCGAACAATGTGTGTGAATAAGTTATCGGCTTATTCAGAACCACGTACCAAATATTTCTTCGTCATACATTGGGTTTTGAGATGAGTAAGCGGCCAATAGACAATCATGAGAACTGTAACGATCTTTAGGTATCGTGTTTCGTGGTATCAAGATTTATGAGATTCTAGAAGTGAAAGCTTGATAATTCATATAGTTGTCGTTGCATCTTTTAAAACTCTAGCTTGATACTACTAGCTTCTTCTTCTACATCCGAGGATGTAAACAAATTGTTCGAAATCTATTTGTTTTATCTAAGAAGTGTAGAGTGTATAACAAAGAAAGTGTTTGAAAGTGTGAATGAAAATGAAAGAGACAAACAGTATTAGAGTATTTATAGGGATAAAATTAGTAAAAATTTCAAAAAAAAACCTTTTTTTTAAGAGAAATAAAATGTCAAACGAAATTTTTTTGAATCGTTGGCTTCATTTCCTCGCTCTTACGAATCGGTCTTGCACACGATCAAGTATTTGATTTTATGATCATCGACGTGTCTTGAATAGGTGGCCGTAACAAGGAAGACGCGTCTTCTTTGTGTCTTGAACGCGTCTTCGACGCCTTATTACGGGTGATCTTAATATACTTGTGTGAATGTAATTATATGTTATTTTAACATTCATAAGCCTTGTGTCAAGTATTTTGACATTTTTCAGAGTATGTGTAGTGGGAAGAAGTGGAGAGTGGGGGGTTGTTTGACACGTGGCATGTGGGGGTATTGTGGGGCTTTGTTGAAAAAGTGGTGTAGTGGTGAGTGGGGAGTTGTTTGACACGTGACACTTTTTTTGTTTTCTTTTTTTATTTTTTTTAATCAATAAAAACTAATTAATAATAGTAAATAATATAAATAAAAATATAATTTTATTAAAATAAACTCTAAAACATTACAATAAAAAAAAAAACATCACACATAATTTAAAGAGTAAACTACACCGTTGGTCCTTGTGGTTTGCGTTGACTGGCGGATATGGTCCTTTGACCAAAAAACTTGCGCCGGTGGTCCTTAAGTCAGAAACGTTATGCACCGTTAGTCCCTCATTCCAAGTGGCCCCACAAACTGATGATAACGCCCGTTAAGTAAGGATGTTAAAGGGGTATTTTCGTCAATTCACAACACAAACTTTAATATTGATAGTGGGCCCCACCACTGCCACAACCCAAAAACCAAATCTTCATAACAGATTCATATCCCAAAATAACACCTTCAATCTAAACAAAAATCACTACACAAAAATCCTTACACCACCAATAATCTTATACAAAAACACATATTCAAAAACAATCACAACTATCTGAAATTTTTCTTTAAGCCTAATTATTTGGACGTAAGTACCATTGCGTCCAGAAATTTTTCTTCAATCCAAAAACAATCACACAGATCCAAAAATTACAAGATTATCATTACCTCTGCTTGCAGAGTACTTTAAGCCTGGAGCTCTCCAAAGGGTGAAGAAAACACTTCCTAGTAAGGATGAATGATCTATGATAGATTCCTAGTAAAACCCACAAGATTAATTAGACTCAATCACATTCAATCAAAAATCCCCAAATCGTTTATAAACCCTAATTTTCGAAAATCAATCAATCATGTTTCTGGGTATAATTGAAACACAAACATAAAAAATATAAAAACAGCAACCGCAGAAATCCATTGTAAGTAATCCAACTTTTTCAAAACCATAAATCTTGCACATGTTGATCTGCTGCTGCTACCTCTTTGTTGACCAAATGAATTATTCCATTCACCAAAAAAATTCAATCGTGCTGCTACCTCTTTGTTGACCAAATGAATTATTCCATTGACCAAAAAAATTCATCTTGCACATCTTGATCTGCCGCTGCTACCTCTTTGTTGACCAAATGAATTATCTGCTGCTACTACCTCTTTGTTGACCAAAAGCTATCAATCTAAAATTATTCCATTGACCAAATGAATTATTCCATTGACCAAAAAAATGAATTATTCAATCGTGTCTTTGTTGACCAAATGAATTATTCCATCTGCTGCTGCTACCTCTTTGTTGACCAAGTGGGTTTGTTTATTGTTTTGTGAAAATTTGTATTTTGTTTGTTGACTTCCCACATCTACGTTTTTTATTGGTGTTTTACGCAAGTGGGCTTCAAAAAAAACAATCGAAATGATAAGAAAATATTGTAAAAAACAACAAATGTGTCAAGTAAGTCATATGAATATTTATTTTCAACAACATTAATCTACTGGATATTTGGTTTGGTGATAATGAATTTGTGTGGGTTAGATCTACTGGATATGAGATGAGGTATGAGTGTGGGTTAGATGGTGATAATGAATTTGTGGTATTGTGGATTGAGAGAGATGTGAGGTCTTATCATTATTATATTTAATCAATGGGTGTAATATGAAATGACCAAATTGCCCTTTTAATTTCAATAGATAACGGGTTTTAGTATCAGTTTGTGGGGCCACTTGGAATGAGGGACTAACGGTGCATAACGTTTCTGACTTAAGGACCACCGGCGCAAGTTTTTTGGTCAAAGGACCATATCCGCCAGTCAACGCAAACCATAAGGACCAATGGTGTAGTTTACTCTAATTTAAAATAAAACCATTACAAATAAAAATAAAATTACAATTAAAAAAACAAAACCTACTAATCATCGGAATCGTCGTTAACGTCATCGTAATCGTTGTAGTTCTCCTCCTCCTCCTCCTCATCATCGGACAACATTCGACGGTTAACCCACGCTTCCTCGATCAAATCCGCCAATAGTGCGTGGTGACTCACGTGGCTTCGTACGTAGGCCGAGTGTTCTAAGGCTTCTTCGGGGGTTAATCCCGGCAGTGGTTCATTTTCTTCGCCCGGGTGACAATCTTGACAAAAGGCCCGTCCTTCGTCCTCTAATATCATGTTGTGTAGAATGAGGCACGCACGCATAACATCCTTAATCTTATCATTCGTCCATAAACGACAAGGATTCGCCACAAACCCGAAACGTTTTTTGAGAACACCGAAACATCTTTCTATGTCTTTTCTTGCCGATTCTTGTACTTTTCTCCAGTTATCTTTTTTAGGATCGATCGGCTGTGACATCGTTTTCATGATGAACGAGTATTCCGGGTATATACCGTCACCCAAAAAGTAGCCACCTGGATGGAAGTTGTCATTAGCATAAAAACCGAGAGACGGCGCGGTACCTGAGATGATGTCCTCGAGGACGGGTGATTGCTCTAAAATGTTGATATCGTTAAGAGAGCCGGGGATACCAAAGTAAGCACTCCATATCCATAGATCGTATGAGCAAACGGCTTGAAGAACTAGCGTTGGACCTTTGTGGCTTTCCCTGTGGTATTGACCTCGCCAAGCGGTTGGAAAGTTAGACCATGCCCAATGCATGCAATCTATACTACCCATCATACCGGGTATGCCATGAACCTCCTGGTGCACATCGTATATTCGCATCAAATCACTTTTTGTCGGCTTTCTTAAATACCTCTTCTCGTACAAGGCTTTAATTCCTATTGTAAAAAACAATGAATATATAAATATATAACTATATAAATATATAAGAAAAACAATAAATATATAATAAAAACAATAAATAGATAAAGAGATTTTTTTTACCTATTGTAAAATGCTCAATTGTGTCCCGACACGTTTTCTCGGCCATCTTTAAATACTCGTCGTTGATGTCGGTGGAGACACCGTAACCGATCACCCGCATAGCAGCTGTGCACTTTTGTATCGACGTGAACCCCGGGTTATCCAATCCGTCGGGTTTTTGTTTAAAGTAATCGAAATGCGCCTCCAAATCATTTGCGATACGCAAAAATAACCGTTTGCTCATTCTAAAACGGCGCCTAAATGCTCTGTCATCGTACGTTGGCTCCGTTGGGTGGAAATAATCTTTCATCAACCTTTTGTTGGCCTCTAAACGGTCTCGATAAACTTTTGTTCTTCTTCGGATCGGTTTTGGTGGGTTTTGAGCGACGTACATAGCTATAGCCCTAGCAGCAAGAGACACCGCTTCTAGTTCTGGGTCAGAGAAATCGTCATCCGAACTAGATTAAAAAATAAAGGAAGACGTCGAAGGAGAACCCATTGTATAAAAAGGTGAAAGATTGTATAAAATTTGTTGAGAATGGATTGTGTTTGAGATTGTTTTGGCGTAAAAAATATATGTTTGTGTGTTTATATAGTGAAAATTAGTGAAGAAAAAAAAATAGATCCGTTTGATTTTTAGCCGTTGCAAACGGCTATTTTCCTCGAAGAACACAAGTATACGAGCGCTGTCAGTACCACAAGAATTCGGATTTTTTCATCAACAGCGCCCCTCCGTTTTGGAGGAGGGGGCGCTGTTGATGGGTTTTTCGGGTGTAACCACGCCCAGTACGTATGCTCTCAAACATGTTAAAACACCAGCTTCAACTGCCTGTTAATTTTGTCAAACACATCACTTTAGAAAACATATCGTATATATAGTGGTTTCTTTGTCATTTTAACATAAATGACACTTGTATAAAAGTCAAAATACACCAAACCACAAACCAATAGTCATCTCCATAGTCATAAAACTGAATATTCAATTCTACAAGTTATATAATTCGAAAAGATGGTGACATCCAAACCATTTTTCCATTAGAGCAATGGGTGTCATGGCATCCCAAAACTACTCATTTGAGTCCTATGGGGTGTCACGTCATCATAGCAAACCTCTCTTTACAACCCCCTTTATTATAACAAACCACAATTTTTGCTTCGCCGTGCAGACGAGTAAGTGTTTGATGATGAGCCATGGTAAGTTGGGATGGTGTCATGGCTTGGTGGTATGTCATCCACGGCGAAGAGCAACGAGCTCCACACCCGGTGCTCTTACAAATAAAAATAAATGGAGTAATAAACAATATAGACTCAGCATGTTTATAATAATCAACTCAGACTTTTAATACTCAATAAAGAAACAAAAAAGAGGAGCAACATCAAGTGCTTTGCATATTCTATGTAGGTTTTGACAGTGACAGATAAAGGGTTTACTCAACATTTATTAGGAGAATGTTCCAACAATCTAAAAGACACAGCATCTATGTATTCTAGTCTTAGAACATAAAAAAAACACAGAGACAGGTTAAGGTGAAATGAAATCTTTGTTTGGGAGTCCAGGGAAAGTGAGTGGGCTTGTGTTGAGGATGGGTCAGTGTTTGTTTGCTGCTGCTTCTATTGCTGTCATGTCTTCTGCTTCTGGATTTGCTACTTCTACTTCCTTCTGGTTTTGCTCACTTAATTTCTCTTTCTTAAACTAACACTAGTTAATAGTATGCTTGTGTTCTATATTTGGGGTTTTGATCTTGGTTGTTATTGTTTTTGAACTAAGTTGCATATGTAGTTTCATAGCTTTTGCCTAAGACATCACTGCGTGCTCGAGTATCACTTAAGGAAGGAAAGTAAAGAAAATGAAGTGATAAAAAAAAGATTGTGTTCTCCAGTATCACTTAAGGCGGAAAAGAAAAGGAAAAGGGCTGAAAAAGAATTAGTGATTTGGTTGATTTTTAAGTAATCTATTTCCTCCTAAAATTAAGCTGAAAATGTTTACTTCACTCAAAAAACTTGAGAACCGAGCATTATGCGGATTATTTGTCATAAGCCCAATTTTTGGCTTTTAGCTTTTTTCCCTGTTTAGAAGCTCATAAATCAGAAAATAAGCACAAAAAATATTTTGGGCTTTTAAGTAGTAAAGCCGAACCAAATAAGCTTACGTAGTTATTGGGTTATGTAATGATAGTTTAATCTACTTGTAATGATAGTTATAGGGTTATAAGGAAAGTTATGTTTATTTCATTGGCCTGTCAAGGAAACAGTAATCTAGGTTCTCGAATTAGGGGGTAAGTGGGATTGCTTATGGTTTTTAGATAATCGGAAATGGATAATCAGTTCTAACAGAACGCAATGTAGGATATAGCGTTTGCATTTGCTTAGAAATTATCTTATACAGTAATCAGATAAGCAGTTGTCTGAGCGTTTGGAAAGTCTGTATATTTTTAAGTGGTAAAACTGCGAAACAATTAGAAGCTGATAAGCAGTTTAAATAAGCAACTCCCAAAATAATCCTCAATTAACATTCATAAGAAGATTGCTTCTATCAAAAACTCAAAACTGATGCATCTGCACTATCAAAACGCAATATGCTGATAAACAAGTTTAGTAAGCATTCCCATACACCCCCTTAGTGTGTGAAATCATGTATGCAATAAGCCGCTGACTAGATTATCGGTGCAAATATTATGTGTGCAAGCGTAACGATTGTAACTTTATGTTCATCTTTAATTTCAGCTATCTAATTGCAGCAATGGGACTACAAGTTTTGTGGAGTTTTGGACTTGCTTGTCTTGATATTCATGCTCTGAGATTAAATAAAGATCTGCACAATCATATATTCTTAAGCCTCCTTGTTGTTGGTGACTGGGTTAGTAGTTTCACTTTTCACGCTTCGTAACAAAATCATTATTAATCGGCTGATATATAATGTTTTTACCCTTTTTGGCACACATTGACTGTTTAATCTTCACTACTTCTGTTGATATTATGCGGTTTCCATTTTGCATCATGTCACAACTTCCGTACATTGCATATAGTCCTTCCTTTTATGGTTACACCGTTACAGTTGCACCTATCTTTAATGTAATGACATTTTATCTTGTTAGCTACGGGTAAATGCTTTAAAACGTTATGAGCAGACTACTTATATACCATGTTTCCTATTGCAAGGGCGTTACTGTCATTAGTTGTCCAAGAGCGTATGATTATTAGAAGTGTTTTGGGATAGAGTTGTTTGAATATCCATACCTTCTTTGATGGCATGGACCATCCAGCCATTTCATGGGGGTTTGGTGAGAGGACTTTAGATTATTCAGAAGCAGTAAAACTAACAGTCCAAAAGGCAGTCTACAAATTAATTCAGAAAAGTGACACTATACTAGGTTCACTACTTCACATGCATGATTACACTACCGCATAAACTCTAACCAGATATTGCTCTACCTTGGTCAGAAGCTGGCATGGCCTACAAGAATTGATAGCACCGCGATTCTATTGTTTTTGTTGGTCATGTTCACATAGTGATTTTGTTGTTATAGTTGAATCTATTTTAGATTTTATAAATTCAATGTTTAAATGATGACAGGCTTTGTGATTATAACTTGTAACAATACATGATGCAGGTGACAGCGATTCTATCGCTTGCAGCTGCTAGCTCATCGGCTGGAGTGATGGTTGTGTTTATTAAGGACACTGAAATCTGCAGAGTACAGCCCACATTGTCATGTAACACGTTCCAGGTCTCCATAGCTTTGGCTTTTGTGGCATGGTTTCTTCTTGCAGTTTCATCGTATGTCATGTTTTGGTTGTTGGCCACCATTTGATTTGGAATGTTCCAATTCATCAACTGTAAAAATGGTAATGTCTGAGTAAAGACCTATTTTTGGCTGTATGTTTGAGTTGTTGCAGACCAAACATATAATCTAGTGAGTTAAGATGCACAATTAGTTCCTGTGTTGGCCCCAAACTGCCCAGTCTTTGGCCCGGTCAAGCAGGCTGTTTATTTTGGTCCCAAGACTCGCAAATTCCGATTCAGGCCCAAGCATGGTTAGGTGGTCCTTGGCTAGTTTAGTTATGCCGAACATTCGATCAGTTCTAATTATAAGATCGTGAGTGAACTTATGTTAGTTTAGACTTACGTGTAAATAAACGTTATATTATG
The DNA here is from genome assembly GCA_021014915.2 of Artemisia tridentata subsp. tridentata. Classification (NCBI taxonomy): domain Eukaryota; kingdom Viridiplantae; phylum Streptophyta; class Magnoliopsida; order Asterales; family Asteraceae; genus Artemisia; species Artemisia tridentata. Next base: position 339,060,643 of record CP139503.1, on the reverse strand, counting down.
ATTGGTTAATATGATTTACAATCAAATCTTAAACTTTTGAAAATGAGTAATCTTAAGTCTAATTTTATGGACTTGAGCGTAAAATCGTCAATTAACATAATTTAAACATATTTAACAAATATCTCATCTACCTTAAAACTTTTTATAAAACAACTATTGTTATTTTTATTGTTATTGTTATAGATTGTACTGCTAAAAATTTCATAAACGCACGCCTTAAAAATATCAAATGAAAGCACGTGTTATTGAGTGCACGCATAGGATTAATTATAACATATATAGACACTTATATTTACTGAATTTGAATTATGTTATAATATAATACCAACTTAAACCACTCAAATAATAACACTAAAATCAAAATTTGATCATACTTTCAAACCCGAACAAATGTAGTTGAAAATTTATTTTTAGTTACAATCATAGTCGAACCTAATCTGCATTTTGTAACCCATTGGTACACGGGTTAAAAAAATAAAAATACGCTAAACTTAAATTCATTTAATTGTAATACCCCAAATCTGTAAATGCAAAACATTATAAATATCAAAATGAGAACACGGCCTATAAGTAGACATTAAACAAATATAGTTGAAACATAATTATTTGTTGTACTTATAGTTGGATACGTGCACAGGCATTAAAAGATACATAACATATTGAAAACTTGTGCATGGTGTCTAACTTGAATTTTATTCGTGTCGAAACTCTGCGTAGACAAGATTAATAGCTAGGAAAGTAAATAAACGGTTCATATTCTAGTTAAACTATAGAAAATTGCGAACACTCTAAGTCAAAATTTCATGAAATTATTTAGTGATCTCATGCCAACCTTCATCGCTCCATGTTATAGATTGATGGTTTATGTACGGCTCATGTGTTTTGAAACATTTAGACCCATGTTGTGTTTTATGTCTTGCTAAATCGTTAATGTAACAAATAAAATTTGACATGTTTGTGTTAGGCTAGTCCCAATGGTGTTGCGTGAGACCATTTTTGGGCTCCCTATTGGAGGTGAGTTGGGTGGCGCGTGAGCCAAGCAAAAAACCGGGATCAAAGGTGAGACGAGGCTCACCACTCCGGCATTGTGTAAAAGTGAGCCCCTTTTAAATGTTTTTATTATTAATTATTTGGTTTGTGAGTGTGTGTGAGGTATCTTATGGGTATGTTTGTATAAAAGATAGTATTTTAATGAAATGTGATAAAATGGTCACCATTGTGGGTGAAAAGTGAGAGGGAATCCGGGGAGTTAAATAGAGAGATAGCTGATGTTACGCTTAGAGCACTATGTATCATGAAGGAGCTCAAGCTCCTCATTCGGGCCCTACGGGGTGCCACATCACCACAACAAACCACAACTTACAACCCCCTTACCATAACATACCACAAACTCCTCATTTGGGCCCCACCACTATCTTTTTTTTTTTTCTTTTATTCAAATACCCAAATAAACTAAATTCATTTCATTTAAATAAAAATACAATACAACATATTAAAACAAATACGAAACACAAACTTACGATACGAAAAAAAAAAACGATAGGGGAATTAAAATAACGATACAACAAATACTAATAACACATACTAAACATAAATTTAATCATCGTCTTCGTCGTCGTGGACTTCATATTTTTTCATGATTTGTTTTTGTCTCTGGCGAATGATAGCGGCCGCGGCCGGATTGGCTTGCTCGGGATCTATCATCAGAAACTTCATCTCCTCCATCTCTAACGTCTTACGATCCTTCTCCCTCCTCATCGCGTACGCGGATATTTGAACGTCCGCTTTTTCGGAATATTTTTCGGAGATGCTGCCCGAAAAAGAACTAGTTTGACTCCCACCCGAGCTCGCCGCGCTTGACGTTGAAGTCGACTTCTGTTTCTTTGCAGCCCGAGCTTTGTAGGCGCCATCGAGACGAGGACTTCTGTCGGGACCAAAAATATCCTCGAGACATGTAACGTCAATGGGATCCTCCGCATCCCATTTGGGATACTTTTTCAAAATACCCCAAACGTGCACATATGCGAACTTTCTTCCGCCAAAGCGCTGTTCGAAATTTTCCTTTGCATTCTCGATATGATCGCCGTCGTTTTCACCGCTTCTACGCTGCAAATGTTTGTAGATAGCGTTGAATTTTTGGCAATCACCATTCATCCGTGTCCATTTACCGGTCATCATACTTTTGGAACGAGGTTCACGTCCAACTTGCTCGTTGAACGTCTCCAGAATCTGGTTCCAAAAGAATTCATCGGAACGGTCATTTCCGATATCCTTGTCTTGCGAAATTTCAATCCAAAGTTCCGCAAGCAGCTTTTCTTCATCCCTGGACCAGTTTCTCTTCGTAACTTGAGCCACCGCCTCAAGGTCATCATCATCGTCATCGTCCAAATTCACAACTTTTTTGGATTTTTTTGCCATTGCTTTTTTCCCGCGTGCTTTGGACGGTTCACGGTCCGCAGGTACTTTGAACTGAGGTTCAGATGGTGTCGGAAACGATGAAGGTTGCGAGGGGTTAAAAAACTGTGGTTGAGATTGGGAAACTGGACGTTGTGGGTAATTTGCGAATCCTTGAAACGCAAACTGTTGATTTTGGTAAATCGCCTCGGGAGGCAATTGCGTCCCATACGGAGGGATTTGTGGCGATGGCGAGTTAGAGTTTTGTGATGAGGGGGTAGATGGGTTTGACGAACCCGCATATGGATTCGAGGCGAGGAGGTTCATGAAATACATTTGTTCGTTTGGATTTTGCGACATGATTTTTTTGTTTGATGTATAAGCTTTGTGTGGGTAAAATATGTATTTGAGATGATATGTTGTAATGATATATATTGTGTTGTATGTGTAATTTATATAGGGGAAAAAAAGGGAGCGTTTGCAATTAAACGGTCGAATAAACCGTTTGAAATATACACGTTACAAATAATAGCGTTTGTATTGTCAAAACATGTCAGAACTTCATCTCCTCATGCCCATGATGAAGCATGCTACGGCGAGCCACGAGCACCTCACCCGGTGTCACGGCGAGCCACGGTTAAGGTCCACGTTGGACCACGGCGAGCCACGAAAATGCCATACTGGGTGCTCTTATGTGTAAGGTGAAATGATGTGACCACTTGGGGCAGTCTTATACTCTGCTATTATTATGGTATTTGAGGTTTCAACTTTGACATTTTCGTTAAGATACCATATGAGCTTATCTTGAATGCTGAGTACAAATGTAAGATAGTTTGACACGTTATGAGTGCTGACTGCAGATATAGGCAATCGCATATATAAATTGTCTAGCTTTAAACTTAATTACCTTGTGTCTCAAGCTCAATTTGATACAATTTTCTTTTTATTATCTATTTTTGCATTGGATAAATATATCTCTTAATCATGTGTTTCTAGCACGTTATCCAAATTTATAATTTGACATTTGCATTATTCACGTGATTGTAGGTACAAGAAAATGACACTTGAAAAACGTGTTATATCAAGACACCTCATATGATAAGACTTGCACACCTATCATATTCACATTCAATAATCATTTTATTAGAAGTTTGTAGGTTTTTTAAAGTAACGTTATTCTCTACCTACCAACTTTGGATAACAAGTTTTAAATATATATAAATTGTCACTTTTTACTGAGTTGTGTAACATATTTTTATTTTTCTAATAAAGGTACAGAAGTTGCTAATCTTAACTATCTCAACACTAACTAGTTGATTAAGGTTTTCGGTTAGAGTTATTTATATAAATCGTCCTTGTGCTTATGACCAAATTGCAATGTTAGTTTTTTATTTTAACGGTCGTTTTTTACACGTTTTTTTCACGCTTTTATACATGATTTTATACGCGGTTTTACACACGTTTTTAGAAACGTTTTTATACACGTTTTTTACTTGGTTTTATACGCGATTTTACACATGTTTTTATACACGTAAGAGTAGATTTCGTTTGGTTGTCAATATAACCAAACCAACCAAAAATTTGGATGACCACGCATGATCATGTACATGCGTAGTAAGAATAATGCGTTGAGCCTAAGGCACCAATCATGCGTGAACTTTTACCCTCATGACGTGGGTCTAAGACATGTCATATAGAAATGAATCAATGCCAACTCAAAACTGATGCATTTGCGCTATTAAAACACGTTGTAACTTGTAACTAAGGGCACCATCAGTGTGTTGCATCAAAGCCAACTCAGACCTGGGGCCACACACGTTACTCTCCTTGGCAAGACTTTGTAATCTATGGGACCAATGGACCATCTCACATTCAATTATCCACCTTTCATATGCAGCATGCCCCCTTATCACATTTGAAGCTGAGAACATATGATTCACGTGCATACCAAACACTGGACATAGTGGCACTATGAATATTAACTAAATGCTCATTTAACTGAAACAAAAACTTATTAATATTTCTTGAATGAATTTTGTATCATACACATAAAAGAAGATCATACTTGTACCCAACAAAAAGTACATAACCCTTGTAACATCTGATCTTTGTGTCCTTGCTGACAATGTTACACCTTACAAAACAAAGCTCAAAAAACAAACAAAATAAAACACACCTTAAGGAGACACAATTAGAAACTAAACTTCTGAACACATCAGCTATATATATTGACAGAATCTTCACATAACTATCTCCGGCTTCAAGATGCTAGCCTTGATCTCCTTATGTGGCAGAACCACGCCCCCATTGCTGTACACCTCGTCACAAACATGCACGTCTTCTCCAAGTATTGTCATGTTTTCAACCCGGGCCCATTGTCCCACAGTCGAGTGCCAGCCGATGATACTACTTGAGATGCACGCATGTTTCTTGATACGAACACCACGCATCACAGTGCACCTGGAGAGTCTGACACCTGCCTCAACCACACAGCCAGGTCCAATTGCGACATCTGGCCCAATCAAACATCCTTCACCAATCTTGGCACTTTCATCAACAATGACGTTGCCCACAATATGTGCGCCACTAGCAAGTTTAGATGGTGCATTCTTTCTTAATGAGTCAAGGTAAAGCCTTAAACCCGTGATGTAATCCTTTGGTTGTCCAATGTCCATCCAGAACCCTGGCAGAACCATAGCATACAGAAGCTTTTCGGAAGCGATTTTTGGGAAGGTTTCTTTCTCGATTGAAGTGGGCTTCAGTTCAATTCGGTCAAGAACAGATGGGTTTAGTAGATAAATACCAGCATTGATCTTGTTACCAACAAACATTTTAGGTTTTTCAACAAATCTTTCAACTTGTCCTGTTGATTCCTCCATAACCACCACACCATATTTGGAAGGCTCGTCCACCTGTTCATTTAATTCCATCCCAAATCGTCAAAAATCCATCAAATTTCACATAAATGATCCAAAACAGATTACATAATTGAGCTCATATTTACCTTTGTCACCATGATTGAAGCTTCGCCACCATGGGACTTGTGGAATGCAATCATCTGTTTCAAGGGATATTCACTGATAACATCACTGTTAAGAACAAAAAACGGCTCTCCAGCATCATCTAGTAGCTTGTCTCGGGCTAAGGCCAACGGCCCTGCAGTGCCAAGTGGCTCCGTCTCTTGTGAGCACGAAATCTTTATCCCGAGTTTAGTCTCAAAATCCTTTAGAAAGTTAAGCATGACCTGCATAAAACAACACGTACATAAATTTGTTGCATACTTACGGATGACGTATATAAAAGTATAAAAAATTCGAAAGGAAAGAGCAAAGAGCTTCAAACATTACCTCTGGCTGGTAATTGATAGCCAGAACCACTTCAGTAACTCCTATAGCCTTCAAAGCCTCAATCTGATACAAGTCATAGTATGCACGATATCAGTATATAACATATTTTTTTTTAATATAAGCTTAATGTAGAAGAAAAAAGAGTGTGTATGAACATTTACCTGGTGAAGGATCATGGGTTTGTTGCCAAAATCAACAAGTGGCTTGGGGACGCTGAGAGTTAATGGTCTCAAACGAGTTCCGAATCCTCCAACAAGAATGAGTGCCTTCATTTTGAGAAGCTTCTGCAGTAAAACAAGAATTATCAGAAACTAAAAGGAGAATGCAACAGAAAGCCATTCGAATCCTTTCAATTTAAAGTCCTAAACTAAGAAAGATGAATAACCACGAAACATTTAGTTAGCGTTTTCTAGATGATCAACTGCGTTAAAAGTGCTATATTCAGTTAAAAAAATAAATATGTCGATGATTGAATTTGACGGTGTATGTTAAAATTGACTTGTATTCATTACACTCTTAGAAGAGGATAACGGGTATATATAATTCTCAGATGGGTTTGGAAAGAAATCGCAAAGACGTAAAAATGGAATGTGAAACGGCACGCATCATCATTTGAAATCTCGATGAGTATGACATCACATCAAATTTCTTATGGCTTTAATGAAGATCTCAATCAGGCAGAAAGAAACATTCAAGTTTGCTTTTTTATTACTCAATACCATTTTAACCGCAATCTGGAACGCTTATAAACCTTTCAGGGTACTCATGACGTAAACTGCTATGAGTACATTACATATATCTACAATAGGACTTAACTGCCCAACCCAAGTTAATAAGACAGTAAAACGTCTAGTAACAAACCACAAAATAACAAGTTGACAACAAAAGTCAGATCAAACACCTACAGGGTAACAATAAGATCCAAGACTGATCAATTTTATGCAAGATCTATATGGGATTCATATATATTAACTAGTACTTGTTAGCAAGCAAATATCATCATAGGGTAAAAATGAACCATAATTCACATACCTAACAACTAATTATTCTATGTTAGTATTCTCAACTGATCCAATTAAACAGACAACATAAGAGAACCAAACACAATAATTCACCAGATCTGTTCCTTAAACAAATCAAAACCTTAACAATTTCACAAAAACCAATAATTAAACAACATTTAATTCACAATTCAAAACAAGGATCCACAACTTATAAACATTAACCAAACCTACATTGTACAATTATTACTTTAAAAAACCAACACGTTTTACAACCAAATCATTTAAAAAAAAAAAAAAAAAAAAAAAAGATCAGTTACCTTTGAGACAAAAATGAACCCCAAATGAAAATGAAAGGTAAAATGGTGGTTCAGGGGTTTTTACAGGCACTTTATTTTGTAAAGAAAACAAGAAGCTTCTTGGATAAATGATTGATTGAATGATGAATAATGTGTACAAAGTCTACCCATACACACCTATATATATAAGCCTTGTATATACGTACGGTATATTCTCATAGTAAGATTTGGCATAAATGATAAATCCATTAATTATCCAGCTAGGATATTATATCTTTTTTCCAATAAAACAATACATATTTAATGTTTCTTTTTAGTTTAGTAACAAATTAAATTGTAATGACATTTTGTTTTGATATTAAAATCATATTCATTTTGATGTTATGTAAAAAATAATGTAATAAGTTTTGTAAAAAAGTATCGCCAAACGTGCGTGTTAGTTAAACACATTGATGTCTTCACAAGAGGTGTTAATGTCAAAGTTTACTAAGTACTCGTCTTGGGGTTGTTAAGTCAAAATAAGATTACGAGAAAACATAGTTAAGTCATGCACATATGAGTTAAAAACCCGTTCTCCAAATAATCTTAAAAAAAAAGTCTTATACATTAATAATAAGTTTGCAATAATATATTGTTCTATACATTATTTACATAATCATATAATGCTACACATTTAATTATTGTCAAATTATATAACATTTATTTCCTTGCTACTAAGTACTAACACTCTGTTCTAGACTTTTTTTTTAAGGGTATGTTTGGCAACAATAGCTGTTATTGGTGCTGGTGCTGGTACTGATGCTGAAAAAAGATTAAAATTATAGATTTTTTTTTTGTAGTGATGTTTGGCCAACTAGCTGAAATTGTAAATTAAAAGTGTAAAATGACATAATTGGAGATTATTTTGTGAAAAAAAAAAGCTGGAGCCCCCATAATATTTCATAAGTTGGTTCAAGGAGCTTTTATTTTTTAGATTATTTTTACTATAATCTTTCATAAGTTGTTCAGCCAAACAGTGCTACTTTTTAGACAAAAGATTGTTTTGTGAAAAAAAAAAAAAAAAAAAAAAAAAAAAAAAAAAAAAAAAAAAAAAAAACAGTAACCCTCATAATCTGCGTCACCAAACACAGCCAAAATAAGATTACGGGAAAACATAGTTAAGTCACGCACATGAGTTAAATACCCGTTGTCCAAATAATCTTAAAAAAAAGAAGGTCTTATCCATTAATAATAAGTTTGCAATAATATATTGTTCTATACATTATTTACATAATCATATAATGCTACACATTTAATTATTGTCAAATTATATAACATTTATTTCCTTGCTACTAAGTAGCATCTTAAATCATCATTAAAAAAAACAATATTACTATAAATTTATTGCATTCTCAACAAATTTTGTTGATTTTTCAACATAAATAGTTTCTGGCAATTAATTTATCAACTTTTAGTAGAAATTTAAATGATATAATTATACACAACACAAGAGATTACACCCCTAACAACTTTTTTTTTATAGAAAGAGACTAACAAAATAGAGAGTTAAAACGTAAATACAAAATCTTAACCCAACCCCAGTAATTACATTTCTTAAAAGAAAAATGTTTTGTAAATCTAAGCTCTCAAAGGACTTACTAGCGTGTCTAATAATGAAATATGAATATGTGATTATTTATAGATAAAGATGACGGAGAAAATGATTACGGTAGATGTTAAGATGCGAACAGATTTTACTTATTAATGAGCTGATTTTTTATTATATATACTTGGATGCGTTCATTTCTATGGAAATAAATAACAAAATACGTATTTATATTTGAAATTTTATCAATTTTGATAATCGTAGCCTTATAGATTTTGATTAAACTTAAAAGAATTTCAAAACTATCATTCAGCATTGTATTTGAATTCTGCTCACATATAGCCAATGAGAGCACATGCTAACGTGTAATTAGCAAACACAAAATTTCTTATTTGATTCAAACCGACATTTAATTCACAAAAACTAAAAGATAATTATACTATATTTAAACACAATTATCATTTTAGTAAGCTTAGATTTTCTTTTTATGTAAATATTAACATTTATCTACTAGATATATGTCAGCAAAACTCCTTTTATTAATACATACGGAGTAATTTAAAGAGGAAATCATACCTACATTACAATGTAGTCAATTTGCTACATTTCCTTTGAAAAAAGTTTTAAAAATGTACAGTTCAGTCCTTGTGGTAAGTCCCTGATATATGTTTTCCCGATGTCCATACCCTTTTTTCCAAAGAAAATGTAGGAAATTGCCTACATTGTAATGTAGGTATGATTTCCCCTTATTTAAATATATGTAATTACAGTATATGAGTTTTAGTGACAGGTACATACTTTAAAGTGCTTGAAAGATATAATAAGATTAGAGAAATGTTAGATACACATAAAAATTACACAAAGAAAATTTACGCGCTGATGTGTCAGGAATTGATTGGTATATTTTGCTATATTTTCTTTCTCTTCTCTCTGACTAATCACTCTCTGTCGCATCAGCGTGTGAGTCTAGCATTCCTCATAAAATTAACTATAAGACCTAACACTGTGGTTAACAAAACGTTTATTTTATTGCCATTTATTTAGAAAAAGGTTGGTATAGTTTGAAGGCAGGCACATAGATTTGTTTGGCCTTTACGGGGTAAAAGTTTGAGGATTGTTTAGTTTCTACGTATTGAAAAAGTTGCTTCACGTTCACACATGCTTAAAGATTAGAGGGACCCATAATATATAAAGGGAATTTGCTTAAAAATTAAATATTTACAAAATAAACAATATTATTAGACTAAAACATCATTTATAAAATTAATGCAATTTATTAAATGTTTAAATATTTAATTACAATTTGAATAACTATTTTTTTTTTCAATTACTCCTCGACTATATATACATTAAAAAAGTTGCACACATAAATTAATGCTATTTTATATCATCACTCATATGCGGGAGTAAGTGTCTAGTTTTATCTAAAATATTTTATCTCTCTTAACATATGATTGCATTTAATTTAGCGTATTGTCATGTATCCTCACTTAAATAAAAATAATTAGAATTAACCACAAACACAAATTTCAAATGCACCTATAAAAGTAAATACACTTTCTTTTAAATTTGTTTTTCTAATTTGAAATGTGTGACTGTAATAATTTTTCATCCTTCTCATTTTAATTATTTTTCTCGATAGATCATTTTCTTTGAGTCTTTTACATATAAGTTATCCTCATAGTACTTTTACAATATAAATTTATACTGCTCATTTCGTCTAAAAAAATGTTCACTTTGTAATGCATAAAATTTTAGAAAATTTCAATCAAATATCATATTCACTTATTAAAGTTCTAAACTATTTTTTATTAGTTAAAATTTAATGTAGAGATTTATTTAGAGATATTTCAAAATAGAAAAATAAACATTTATTTTTTACTCATGAAGTAATATTAGTTGCCAAAGTGTACGTTACTAAAGAGAGACAAAAGTTGCGTCGGTTATAACCTGCAACACATGGAAGCTGACAGTGTCAGCATAACGAAAGCCATGTTCCACAATTGACAACTTGCCATTACTTCTTTTTTATCATTAGTATTTCCTTTCTGTATTATTAATGTTGATATTTAATTATAGGTGTGTATTTTAGAATTTATGTTTTATATTGCACCTCGTGGATTATAATTAACATACATGTTTTCTATACGTATATCACTAAAGATGTTTTGTGTTTTATATTTCTAGCTTTGCCAATGTTAGTCATCACCAATATTATTATAAGTATATATTAAAGGAGACTCAAAACTACGTCGTATTGCTTGCAGGCTTTTCCCGCCAAAAAACCTGGGCTACCACTGATCCACCGCATAAAGCCCAAAAAAGTTGCCTGATCCAAATCTCTATTGTACAAAGGGTTCCAGATTCTATAATTCTTTAGTACAAAGGTTCCAGATTCATAGACATCCAGAACCTTCATTGGTTTCTCATTCCTTAACAAGATCCAAAAACGATGTTATTCCATCATCAATATACACGGATTCTGGCTCCATCGAAACCCTAGATGCAAAATCAATCGGACCTTCAGCTATATCTTTGTTCATAAACGGTTTGTCACTTTTTATTTTTTGTCACTTTTTATTTTTTAGCCTTACCTTTATCAATCGGACCTTCATTGGTTTTTGTCACTTTTTGTCACTTTTGAGGTATATTTATCAATTTTTTTAAGATCTTTTAGCAGGGATTTGTATTAATTTTGGGATTTTTGTGAAATGGGGGTTTTAATTTCTTGGATTAATTTTGCTTTTTGCTATGTTAACTTTTATTGGTTTTTTTGGTGCAGAAAAAACGAAAAAAAATTGGTTTGCTGGAACAAACTCACCGCCACGATGGTGAACGGATTCGAGAGTATCCTTAACTCGATTATACCAGGTAAAAGTTTTACGGTTTTGGGTTTAATTTTGTCGTATTTAGTTTTCACTCATTTGGGGTTTAGGGTTTCGGCCAATAGTGTTAAATCGAAATAATTGAAACTTGAGATTTTAATTTGTTGTTGCAGTTATATTGAAGTCGTATTTTGGCATGTTGATGGGTTCACCATGCTTTTTTCAGTTACCGTATTAGCCAACATGCTTCACGTTCTGTTGTCGCCTTTTTAGTTTGCACGACCTTTGTTGGTTATAATAGGCAATGATGAATTTGTCGGTTTGATTAAAGCCTTCAATCTCCGTGTCTTGGCAGGGCAAACTATTACGTTTGCAGCCATGGCGGATGTATTCACTTTTTTCGATTACTAATCAATCCAAGTCAAAGGATATTGGTCATTCGACGTCTGAACCGTAACTTGGCACGGCAATGACCGGAAGGCGTGATAGCATAGTTGCTATTATGCAACCGTCTTTGCAGCCACGATGGAGTTCTGACCTTTTTGACCATTTTCCATTCACAAATCTGAGCCTAATATCTTGGTGCTTACTGATGTACCATCTTTTTGGAGCTGCTAAAGTTTTTGATTTGTGGTGTTTTTTGAGGGTGAATTACTTTGATGTGGAGATGTGTCTTCACACTGACATGGAACTTTCGAGCTTTTATATAAAAGATTGAAAGTTTTTGATTTTTGGGGTTTTTTGAGGGTGAATTAGTTTGATGTGGAGATGTGTCTTCACACTGACATGGAACAAATGGGCCGTGTCTCAAATCTTTATCTCTTTGTTTACAACTCTCTTCAAGCTTTCGGATGGTAAGTGTGTCTGTTTTCATTTTTTGTCACCTTAAAAGAAACACATACATTGTGATCATGTGACATTGTTGGATGTTAAAAAATTGCAGGTCAATTGCTTTGTTTAGCATTTTAGATGATTTCCTGTCTAGGAAGACTTTCAAGGGTGCCTATGCTTCTACTGGAGAACTAATATGTAAGCCATCATTATATCCAACATTTACTTGACAAGTTATAAACAGAGAACAATATGTGTTTACAAGTTGCCGTGTGTATACATGTGCTTATTTTAAGGTTTGATTATTAGAGAATTGGTTATTTGCTGGGTAAATTCGGGCAGTTTGCAGTGGTAAAATCGAGGGGCTGGACGCGGGTACATCTAAGTGGCGACCTTGGTGTATGTTCACAAGCTTTTGGGTAAAAGATGTGAATATCGATTTTAAAAGAACTGCACAAACAAAGTTCTTTTTTAGAATGCTTGATCATGTGGATTTATTTAATGAATTTTATTTTTTTGTGACTTTGCGGGAGTTGCAGAAGGTAGTCATGCTTACGCTAATCGAGGTGTTGGTGGCGTCGTGGATGGGGGTGTTGGTGGTGGTAACCGTTCGGCTGCTTCACTAATAAGGTAAAACTGAAGTCTGTACTTGCTTGATATTAAGTATGACATATTTATGAATAATGATGTTTGTATATTGCAGGGGTACGAGGGTGTATTAACATGATGATATCGCGCACTGATGACATCGTGATCACGTAGATGCAGTTGGGATTGAATTTAATACAACAAAAAATACACATATAAAAGAAACGCCCAAAGTTCTGGCAATCCCAAGTTTCATTGAGGTAACCTTTATTACATACCATATTGTACAATAACCAAAAGCTAATTTTCTGCATCCAAAAAAGCCGTTTTGAAGTAACGGAAACTGGGTAATTTCAAGAAGCAGTGGGTCTTTGGTTGCTGTAATTTTATGCTTTAAGCATACCTAATGTTTTAAATTGCTGGAATTTTTATCATCGATTTAAGCTTATATTGTTAAATATTTTATACAGTGGGAGGATCGTGTTGAGAGAGGGCTGCACCGCTGCAATGTATTCACGGTTTTGCAAGAAGTTATGTCCTTTACTTCCTTCTTTGACATAAGTCGTGCATGTAGTGGTTAATTTGTTTTTGCTATTTTTTATGAGATAGGAAAACAATTTAGAAATGAGGGGATTGATTTATACATGCAACGGCCTACTGAACAAGAGTTGCAAATTGGCGTATTTTTTTTATCTGATGCATATAAGGCAACTGCCGTCTTTTCTTTATCAGTTACTATACTTTCAAAAACTAGAGGTTTTAGTTTTTATGTTTTCGTGACTTGGTACGTAACTTTATTTGTGGCATTGATGTGTTCGATGGTTGATTTTCAGAAGTTAGAAACAAGTGACAGCATATGAAGGGGGTCGACGATAGAGCTCGAAGCAGCTACATCGCGTTTCGCGTGATATATATCGCCCAAAAAAGTTTGTTGTACTTTCTATGTATTTGCAGTCCCGGCTGTATCTACAAACTTCTATTGTTTGTCTTAAATGTTGTTGCAATTAGGTAATGTACGATAACGTTATAAATTGTTATTGATTACTTTGTTTCTTTTTACTGTGTTAATTTGCAAGCCGTTTTGTTACGTTGTTTAATGTTTCATTTATGTAGGGCCTGGCGTTAATAGACAAACATCTGCTTCTGCTGACCACTTGAGAGCGGGATCTGCAACAGGTAAAAAAAATATTGGTCGTGTTTAGTACAGAATGGCTCATTTTTTTTCTGATTAGGCAACATATTATCATGTTATAGTTTCTGTTGATAATCGAATTCATGTCGAATTTCCTACTTATTGGTTTTTCTTCTTTTCATGATTATGCACTGTTATCAGATACAGATGTTGGGGGAATCTACTTTTGCAATTGAAGACAATAAAGTGGCTAAATAGGAAGCTAAGAGGGCCATGATCGTTGTAGACAGGCCTGAGCAAGACAAGCGACATGCTATCATCAGGTCATACTTTCACACATTTCAGTTAAATTTTCCTACTAAAATGGTCAAAATGGGTGAGTCACCAAGGTATGCTTGAGATATTTAACAATCAGGTAGCTCCACCTTTATTCATCAAGGATCACTGTGATATCACTTTGACCTTCATAAAGTAAAAAAATATTGTTTGCATGTGTATAAAATTAGCTAATTCCTCAGGTTTCTTATATGTATGCTTATTCCAATTAACCTCATTATTAGTATGTGATCTATCTATAGTTTATATTTGAGCCCACTCTCCTTTTCATGTATAACAAGGCCTATTGGAGAGGCATCCACCTCCCATTCTCATTTTCATGTAGCCCACTGCTAAAGATTCATGTAGTGGGAGTAAAAATCTTATTGTTGCTACTGATGTGGGTAATAGACAAACCCAACCTCTTATTCGTGTAATATATTTATCGTATTGATGTCGTTATTTGTGTCGCCAAAAGCTTTATATTTTCTCATTTTTTTTGGGTACGGGTCAATGCACGCAGGTGTAAACTGTAGCTGGTAACCCCGCCAGGCCGCAACGCGGCCGACCGCCGCCATACTTGTTATTAAATATTTCTAGTTAATACGTTGCTTAGTTTATCTAAGATTTAACTTGTTTATGAGATAGTCTATTGCCCATACGCAATCCATTGTATAGAAGTTGATGGGTCCTATTTTTCTAGTCTTTCTTTAGAGTCGCTAACTATTCATCGTGATTACCTTGACACCAAAGAAGAGCTAATTAGAATGCTAATTTTCGATCTGATACTTATGGTAACATGTTCTCCAGCTCTCTCAATTTTTGTTGGGTAATTAAGCATCTGGCTATATGAATATTTTTTTGATAATTTGATCAGAATATTTGAGTAATGAGATCCAAAATTTGTCATCTATGTGTTGTTTAAGCAGATCAAGTGCTTATACTATGGCTGTCAAACACAAATTGATATAGGAATAACTAAAACCATCCATATAAAAATGCATATATTTTAAAAATTACATAAGTTGTTTAGTATACGTTTTATATTCATATTTTATCAGCAACTATATTAGAGATAATGGACAATTAAATATGATAGAATTTAGGGCCCGTTTGGTATGGGGTGCGGAATGTGTTTTGAAGTGATGTGATATTTAAAGATTGTTTGGTTGTATATTTTTATAAAAGGAATGGAATCAAGAATGATAGATTGAATGATGGGGGTGTTGATGGGTTTTGATGGGTATTACTCCCGTTCCATATTAAGTGTTCATTTTCAAAATGCACAAAGTTTTAGAAAATTCAACTAACTACACTCTTCACCAATTAAATATCATTATTGCCCACTAAAGTCTTATCTCATTGGTTAGAATACAATATGTACACTTAATTTGGGATATCCCAAGATTTCATTATAAACACTTAATAGGGGTGGATGGAGTAGTGGGCCCATTTACCACTCTACTCACATCTCTTTCTACATTTATTTTAGTTAATAATATTTTTTATTACAAAATTATTATATAAAATAATTAATACTATTAAATATTTTTTTTCTCACTTACATCAAATTCAAATACAAATCCTAATCCAAATCCAAATTCAAATAATAAACCCTACTACAAACCAAACGGGCCTTAAGTTTTGACTGACAAAAAGAAAAAAAAGAAAAAAAAAATAGAAAAGAAAAGAAAATGACATATCATCAATGTGCTTTAAGTCAACTTTTTTACTTCTATTAGTTATCACTTTATTAGATAACTAATTTCAATTTAATGCAGTGATTTTGTTGTCGTGTGCTGGTGGAGATCCAACGACCGAGCACTGAATATGTACTCAAAGAAAACATATACGTGACCGCATATGTTACATTGTAATAATGCGGTCACGTTACATTGTATTAATTAACAAAAAAGCAAAAACTAATATACAAACTAGTATGTCTCCCCTCTCCTCTATTGATGTGGTACAATCCGTATTGAATTCGAATTTCATAAGAAGGTTATACGCTTGACTTGCAAGCCAAGCAACTAGTTTCCCAACCTAAGTACAATCCTAAACTCCATATAAGCTAAATGCAATTAAACCCCCTATTAAAATACTTGAGCACTAACAATACTCAGCATCTTCATCAAATGACGTAACCTCGAACAGGGGACCGCCTTGTTAACCAGGCCTTGTACTTTAGTAATTTCCCGAGTTTAGCTTCCTTAGACTTTATTTTCTTCCTTCCAGCAACATTACCCTCTGCACCCTTTTGACTGGGTACTCCGGTTTCCATAATGTCTGCCTTAACCTTTGCTCGAAGGTGTACCTGATCATTTACCAAACATTTCGTGTTTGTCTTCCCTTCAATTTAACCTTCAACTTTCTTTGAGCCACTGGAAATCATCTTTACTATCTTAAATTACCTCAGCTTCACGATTTTCCTAAGCTCGCTGTAGTTCCACCTCAAACCAAACACGCTTTTGAACATATACTACATGGAATCCTGTTTAAACACCAACACCAAGTTGCTTAAACCCAACTTGTTTTGAACCTCCATGATTTTGTACAACATCCCAATTAAGCTTTTCGATGTTAAATCTAGTACTCGTACTAGCCATTTTTCTTTAACCATGCTTAACCTTGTCAAGTTGATTTAACCCTTTAGAAACCCTAAAGACTAAACTTTTTCAACAAACATCACAAGTCGTGTGCTAAACCCGCTTTCTTGTTAAGTGTGATCTACTAACCTTTAGACAACCTTAAAGCTTCGATTTTTCACCTCAAATCTCATGTGGACCGGACCAAAGCGAAAAAAACATAGCACAAAGTAAAACATTTTCTACTATGGATATATGAATACAATTGGTCTCTATACAATGAAGCGATAACTAACCCTGTATCTGGCATAAACATCCATTTTTCCTTTGGGCGAAAACCAGTTCTCGAAAAATCCACGATTTTCCAAATGTAGTCAAAGCCATCACTGCCCTATATGTTCGTGTAATAGTTGTCGTGATACCCTAACTCTTGCAATAACTATTGTCGAATTACGAGCCACATATTTTCCTCGAGACCTAGACTGACGGCAACTGACCGAAATCTACAGTTTCCATCACCTATGACATCATTTAAACTTGTGATGTGATGGAAAATATTTGGAATATGATCGATTAAAGGGTTTATCACAGGTTCTTGGTTTAAGTTTCGGACTTAACCCAGGCTCTTGGTTTAAGTTTGAGACTATTTTAGATTCTGAATAATTATGGTGATGGGGATCTATGGTTGGTGGAACAAACTGGTTCGTTTTTCTTTGTTTCTCTCTTACGCGCAGTCATCCACGAGTATTTCTGTGAACAACAGGTTGACGAATTGATATTGTTACTGGATTTGATATCCCTATTAACTTTGTTAAAAGACTTTTTTTTGGCAATCTTTGATTGTTGCTATAAACTTCCTTGAAGTTTTGCACCTCCTTATCACAAGTAGGATCATCTTCCTGTGTAGCATCTAGCTAGTGTTCCCTAGAAAATATCAACACAATTTAGTGGAATAGACATACCTGTAATCATTAAAAATAATTCATATAAATTATCAAAATTTATGAGAAAAAATAACTTGATAGCCATAAATCTAATATAAATTACGTTATTATAATAGTTGGTCAGTTTCGTGCGCACATGTTTTGTATGTTTGACACGCTAAAAGTGATTTAGTTGATAGTTGATACAACCAACAGAAAATGACAATGTGCCAATATAAGCTATATTATTGAAATAATAAATTACTAATAAGAAAATATCAAAATGATTCTAGCCACCTCTACACAAAAACAGACGCACAACACTCACTTTAACCTTATCATATAAAAAAGAGTTAATTTCATAAATGGTCCCTGTGGTCTGTCGGGTTTAACGGGTTTAGTCCCTAAATTTTTTTTCTAACGGATCCAGTCCCTGTGGTTGCGACCCATGTCGGGTTTGGTCCATGAGACTAACTGTCGTTAGTTTTTTCCGTTAGCTAACGACCGTTTGCAACAAAAATTTGCACCGTTAGTCTTTTATACTAACGACAGTTTATACTTAACTCATTTTTATTTTATTTATTAATTTATTTTTTTTTTTTTCTAAAAAAATTTTTAAAAAATGATTTTCATATATATTTTTTTCTAAATATCTTTAAAATTTATACACGCTTTTATACATATTTTTATACACGTTTTCATACACACATTTTATACACACATTTTTTATACACACGTTTTTATATACATGTTTTTACACACGCTTTTATACACATGTTCTTTATTCATATGTTTTTATACACATACTTTTATACACGAGTTTTTATACACACATTTATACATATTTTTATACACGTTTTATACACACGTGTGTGTATAAACGTGTGTATAAAAACGTGTATAAAAATATGTGTATAAATGTGTGTATAAAAATGTGTGTATAAATGTGCGTATAAATGTGTGTATAAAAACGTGTGTATAAAAGCATGTGTATAAAAATATGTGTATAAAAAACATGTGTATAAAAACGTGTATAAAAATATGTGTATAAAAATGTGTATAAAAACGTGTATAAAAACATGTTTATAAAAAACATGTGTATAAAAACGTGTATAAAAATATGTGTATAAATGTGTGTATAAAAACGTGTGTACAAAAATGTGTATAAAAACATGTATATAAAAACGTGTGTATAAAACTGTGTGTATAAAAATGTGTTTATGAAAACGTGTATAAAAATAGTGTATAAATTTTAAAGATATTTAGAAAAAAAATATAAGAAAACCATTTTTTTTTTTTTTAATTTTTTAAGAAAAAAAAATTGAGTTAAATATAAACGGTCATTAGTATAAAGGACTAACGTTGCAAATGTTTGTTGAAAACGGTCGTTAGCTAACGAAAAAAACTAACGATATTTAGTCTCAGGGACCAAACCCGTTATGGGTCGCAACCACAGGGACTGGATCCGTTAAAAATGTTTATGGACTAAATTCGTTAAACCCGACAAACCACAGAGACCATTTATGACATTAACTCTATAAAAAATTATGAAGCTGAATAACAAATGTAATTAATAAATTTTGACTAGACAATACTCTGAAAAAAAACACTGTAATGTACCCTTTCCGTCATAAATTTATTGTTCTTAGACAAAAAAACACGTAATTTAAGAAAAGTGTAACCATTACACTTTTCAAGCAATCAAATATCGCCCCCCGCCCACTAAGCTCTCTTTTGATTGTGTTACACAATAAGGAGACTATTATTTTACGATTTCTCAAAATAAAAATGGATACTATAATTTTAGGACGAAAGAAGTAATAAATTTTGACTATGCAATACTCAAAATAATATGTCATGAATTGTCTTGTCAAGCAAGATGCCACAATCCACTAAAAGGAATTGTTTTGTCAAGGGTTTACCGGTATCCACTTAGGGTACCCCTAACAATCTGACATCACCCGATACATAATTATACTACATTTATATATGTTATTTAGGCAAAAGATCGTTTAGGCCCGCGAGACTACTTGAGCTCATATATAAAGCTCGGGCTCGAGCTCGTTAAAACACGACCCGTTTCAAACTTTTACCGAAACGATCTCGAGTAGCTCACGAGTATTCCCGCTACTTTACACGTCTAGTTACTTCTTCCATTTCCTGAACCAAAACATTGTCCAAATTATGTTAATAGCGTTTTATGGTCATAACTGTATTAATAAGTCAAGGAAAAGAAACTTTCATATAAGTCGTCGAATTCATCTTCTAGTGATCACCCACGCCCGAGCCGTTGAGAAACAAAGTTTCGCCTGTTATTTTCATATTGGACTTGTTTACTTGGTTGAAGTTGAACTTGGCCAGATTTTATGACATTGAATTCAAATAAAGAAAACTTAAAATGTCAACTGGGAGTACGTGTATCATAAGAGGAGCTAGCCTAACATGATGCGTTGACTTTACTTTATTTTGACGACTAGTCGGATCTAAGTTAACAAAATCAGGTAGTTTGACACTTATTTGACACAAATACAAGGAATATAGTCAAAATTGAAACTAAAGTATACATAAAAGAAGTCAAAGGGGAGTAACATGGCCGAAAAGTCGTGTTCACAACATAAAGGATGGTCGATTTTCACTCAATGTGACATGGATGCTATCAAAACACATAAAACAGCTTGTCCACTGAAGCGTGTAACTCGATTCATTAGAATACATTATTAGTTTGGAAATAAATCGAGATAACTTCATTACGCGTGCAACTATTGAACTTTATTTGAATCCGATGCAAGTTGCAACTAGAGCATGACAAAGTTTTTTTTTTTTTGAACGGCGGATATTATTAAAAATAAAAACTAACAAGGAGCTAGAGAATTACAAAGCAAAATTTAACCAATCGTTCCAACTAATACATTTCTTTCCTCTAGAAGTAAGCCAAGAGAAAGAAAAAAGACGGATATTATTAAAGATGTCACATTTCCTCATACACTGAGAGCAGAATGTAACACAGTTTCGAAATCGCCATAAGATCCAACAAGATGCAGCGAAGATAACGTAAGCACGCTCTTTAGAATCATTTGAAGCATGCCACGGGATGAACCAAGAATCCCAATCTTCGAAAAAATAGGAATCTTAGAGCCGCTCAAAGAGTGGATAAGTTTCCAAACGAGAGCATGACGAGTTGCCAAGTTTAATCGAGTTATACAAAATTTAAAACTACATTAACATACATGTGATCAAGTTATTTCTCATAGGCCCAGGCAAACTGCATTCATGCGGCCGGTAGAGCACTCAAGGGTTATATCATGTTGATGATTTTAGTGTTATCACTTATATTTTATGTAATTGAGATTTACTTGAGATTAATGGCTTAATCAAGTTTAGCTTACAGTCGAGTTTGGAGGTGCGAAGTGCACACTCGTTATAACTAGCTTGATGCCGCCACTAACAAAGAGCTGTAGGGTCAAGGGAGCCGCGCCCTCTTGCGGGGTCAAGGGGCAGAGCCCCTTGCTGAGGTCCCGCTCCCAGGTGAGCAGGCGGGGGTCGGGGGGACGCCCCTCGCGAGGTTTGGGGTAGCGCCGCAAAACCTAAACGGATTTTGGGATTCGGGGGGACGTCCCTTCCTGCCAACCGATTTTAACTGA
This sequence comes from Artemisia tridentata subsp. tridentata, assembly GCA_021014915.2. Taxonomy (NCBI): domain Eukaryota; kingdom Viridiplantae; phylum Streptophyta; class Magnoliopsida; order Asterales; family Asteraceae; genus Artemisia; species Artemisia tridentata. Next base: position 339,039,177 of record CP139503.1, on the reverse strand, counting down.
TCTTAACTAACTTTCGGTTATGTTTTTCTATTATATATTAATCTCTTCCATAACAAAACAGATACAACAACTTTTTGTGTATTACTTTGATTTCTTATGCCTTAAAAACAAACTGTAATTCTCTGAATTATCCAATTAGGATTTCGTGATACCGGTCGAAATACTTCAATCTGAAAATGATCTCAACACGATTCATAGAATATATCAGGATTATTACCACTCACACACGCCCAAATTCTAACATATCATAGGTCTTGTTTTCCATATGTAAATTAAATTTTAACGAGATAATTAGTTAAAAATGTACTACGTATCTAAGTTACAACAAAATTATATAGCGTATATTTATCTAAATCTTTCCTGTTATTGAATGACAGTTATTTAATACTTATGATTTAGCATCAACAAAACTCACAGGCATTCATAAAAGATACGGAGCATGTTACGGACTCTGTTCTCTAAAGATGGGCCTTATTCTCGAAGCCAGAATTCGAGACAGAGAAATGGGCTGAATTATTACGTAAGGCGTAAGTACTAGTTCATAATCCAAAAAATTGGGCCAAAGCACTTGCTAAATACTCCGGTTGAAAAACAGTTCGTTCACTCCTTTTTCTTGAATAGCAAAAGTTTTATTAAAGGCCTCAACCCTCAAGCTAGACAAAAGAGAGAAAAGACAAAGGGTGTGGTTGGTAAAAGTAGCAGCGAGAAGTAGCAATGAGCTGTGAGCAGTGAGTAGTAGCTGTGAGCAATAGCCACAGCTCACAGCTTCTTAGGGTGTGTTTAGTAAAAGTAGCAGTGAGCAGTAGCAGTGAGCGGTGAGCAGTAGCCACAACTGACAGCCCACCGCTCACAGCTTCTTAAAGAAGCATTGAAAAAATGAGCATTCCTAAAAAATCGCAAAGCTCACCGCTCATTTGCCAAACGAACAATAAAAATCAAAAAGCTCATTGCTCACCGCTCATCGCACCAAAAAGCTCCGCGCCAAACATAGCAAAAAAGTTACAAAATACAACGTCACAAGTTTTGACGGATTTAAATTCCAATCAGTCCAGAATTCTATTAGAGTAACTATCTAATTGGGAGACAAGACTATTATATCATTGCCTAATGTATCTTTTCTGGCAGACTTGAGATCAAACATCAAAGCAAACATATGACTGAGAGTGTAGTTTTATAGCTGCAGCAAAGAAACATTTACTTGTAGCTTGAATATTGGTTTGATCGGCCCGAGATATAAGACGTGTCAAGTTCTTTGGATAATCGGAGATGTCTCATCATTTTAGAACAAAATTCCATAAATTCTGTGCAACCATGAGAAGATTATACTACACAAATTATAGTAGCTATAACAATCAAGATGTGACATTATACACACACTTCATGTTAAGTTGCTATATATAACATGATCAAGACCTAGAAAACTAAATAACTTGACACAAACAGACCGAGTCAAAACCATATATCAACGTAGCAATGACAATGTCAAAGCCTTAGACACGAGTGAGCAGTATCATTGACGATTTATTAGATTATAGTATCATAAACAAATGCTAGATATATATATAGGATCTAACTAAAAAAAGTTTGAAAATTTTGTGCATCAAAATTTTTTTGCGCATAAAAATTCGTTTTTTGTGCATTAAAAAAAAACGTATAAAAACTCAAAATTAGAATAACTTCTTTCACAAAAGTTTTATGCACCAACATTCCCGATCTTGTGGAATTTGTATGGATTTTTTCGCGAACTTTTTTGAAAAAAAAAATCTTTTTACGTAGTGTACGAATATTTGTCTTTTTATTTTAACTTTACCCTATATATATATATATATATATATATATATATTATATATATATATATATATATATATATATATATATATATATACACTAGTTGTCGAATCCCGCCCGATGGGCGGGCATGACTTGTAAATATCCTTTGAATGTATTAGTTCAAATATATCACTTCCTTAACGAACACTTCAATGCATTTTGCACCACATTTACGGGAGTAGGAGTCTTGTTAACATATAAACTAAGATTGTCGTAAATAGTAGGCTCATCAATTGTTAAATTATGAGCCCGTGATCATCAACATAACTTTTACACATGAAACAAATAAAATCACATATAAATGATGATAAACTATAATTTGATTGTAACACAATTCGATTGTAAGGTAGCGACAGTGAGCAAACTAACCATTTAAGCAAATGACGATAAAATCACCCGAGCTTCAATAGCCTTAGTTCGGGATGTTTGGGATAAACTGTTGCAACTACAACTTTAGCTGCTTTATTAAATACAAATAAGGAAATAACTTACCAATATATGACTACTCGATTCCATTTCATTGTGTGGCATAGATGTTGTACGAATATGGTATAAAGAGCTTTTTTTTTCCAGGCAAAAAGGATCAAAGCATGACGACACCGGAGTGTATGTCAACATCCCCGTGCTTATCTTTTCATGTGCCTATATGCCCTAACAAATGCAAGTTCCAAGGATTAAATGTAACTCATGTTTCGCACTTTGTCTTTTACTGTAGCAAAGGGAGGCGGGTAAAAAATGGTTGGATAATTGTCCAAGGAATAAATTAATTAACAGTTAATGAATCATGAACATTGTAAAGTGAATAAAGAAGAAGAAGAAATGAATGGTAATCGATAAGAGAAAATAAAACTTACTCCAATAAATTATTCGATATTACAAAGCATACGCTTTTAGTTCAAATGCGAAAAAAAAAGATTTTATACACAACGTGTGTCGTTGAATTAGTGTATTTACCATCTCTATCACAACTCTTCAAACCCTTTCCAGCTCTTGACCCTTGAGACAGCGGCATATAGTTGCCATTCACAGTATCCATACAGAGTAAAAAAGAAAAGATCAAAAATTAGTATGATTTCAAAAAGCACCCTCATGCAAGCTGTAGCTCTACAATGATAATGGAATTGTATATCAGATTCTTGGCAGTGTGATTTCTATTTCATATTGTGGAACACTTGAATTTGAAGCAAGTAACTAATATGTGTTTACTCAATATACTATCAATCACCAAATAACTATTAATCTTTTATCAAACAGTAAACAAAGTGTTTAGTCATAAATGCCTTGTTTGGAGTAAAAATAAAAAATAAAGGGGGATTTGGAGATGAAGGAGGTAAAGGAGGACATGGGTAAGCACATATAAATTTGAAACATGATATACTACTGCAGCAAAAATTTTTACTAATTTAGCTTGTGTCTTATTAATTTAGCTTGTGTATGATATCTCATTGGCCTTCGATGGGCAGTTGACTAATGGGTCAAAATAGGATGGGGTTAAAACAGGACATTAAACCGTAGTAACCCATTTATAAGCAAATGGGTCATACTTTGCACTTCTATTAACGACCTTAAATCATCCGTCACCACTTATCTAAAATACTAAAATTAGTAAAAAAAATAAAAAATAAAAGATGAAATGATTGCGATCCTTTATATCAGCAAACAAATTACACCATAAAAAAAGTGTAAATTTTCTTAAAACTTGCTTGATAAGTTCATGAAGAAACATCTCCTTGTTGCTATACAGACTGTTAACAATGAGTTCCATGAGCCGACTTACCTACATGGTTGATTCTAGAAAGACAAAGTAGTGAGAGGGTGATGTGTGAAAAGATGTTTTATTAATGAATGAACAAATACACAAGCACACCCCTCTAAGAGAGTCTAGAGGGGTATATATAGGCTCATAGTAGTGTAATTATGGCACGTGTACAGTATTAGTCGTCACTTTTTGTATTTCTAAAAGCAATGGAAAAAACGACTCAATCAAGTCACCTGATGCAATTGATTGTTGACACCTCGGTTGATTTTGCACATCTGTCATAACCACACGTAAATAAGACTCAACACACTTTCAAGTGTCTTATATTACAATGGTGAATAAACATACCAATATAAACGTCGTTTCACACACTGCTGAAAGTAACTTCCAAATGGTTGTCGTTGTAAGTGTCTTCTTTCTCAGTATTTTGTCTCTTTTGTGAACGCAACTGTTTATCAAGTATTCTGAATTGGCTGTAAAGTCGATTTAGACACTTGAAGCCTCATTTGCACAAAACAAAGACCATTGGCCATTACTCTGAGCTTATTCCACTGACCATTACACAAAGGAATGATCGGCAAACTTGCAATTCACTTATATGTTCTCAATTTTTTTCAACGGCTGCATATTCAGCCTGTGACACTACCACATAACCCTTAAAAATCCCATTTAACCCTTATTTACAACGGGAGCAATTTGGGTATACAAACTGCTAAGGGGGTTTTTGGATTAATTTATTTCTGACGGTGTTTGTTCAAGCTCAAAAGCTGATAAGCCCAAAAGAAAAGTTTAAAGTACACCCTAGGGTTATCAGCTTATTTAGATTTGGGAAAACAAATAAGTTTAAACTTTATTTTGCTTGTTAGCTTGTGGCTTACTTAAGTCCATAAACAAAATTAAAGAAAATACCATAAGCCACTAATATTAGCAAACCCAAACAGACCCTAAGTTGATAATCACTACTATAGGTCATAGATCCTAACAAAGTAACGTGGCATTAGCTGGCATAATCTGTAAAGATTTCCCTCAATCATGGATACCATGCCTCTTTGAGTATCTTATACATTTCATACACTGTATTAGACTATTCTTTGCAAAATTCAATTTTTGTAAGTAAACCTAACATCTTGTTTGCTTGGAATTTTTTTTTGAATGAAAAGCTCTTCCGCTCAACATGACCCATTTTAACCCGTAGGCGAAGCAGCTTGTATTGACTTGTTACGAACCACCCGTTAAGCCAGCTATACCTACTTATTTATGTTGAACTGTAAAGTGATCTTGATGACTGTGAAGATATTTAATTGTGTAGCTTCTTTACAGGTGGCCCAATGTCATTAGTGAGTGATTAGTGATATTTTCGTAAGCTCGGAAAATTCATATGAACGAGTTTGGTTATATGACGAAACGTATCACGTTAAATGTTAAATGTTAATTGTTTTATGTAACTTCGCAATTTTTTTAGACTATCAAGGTTTGTGTGTAAGCATCGTTCCTAGGTAAATGATAAATCACAAATATCGTTGTGATTTAAAAATAGTGTAGCATGAATAAAAAAAAATTTGTTACCAGAAGAAATGGTTATTAAATAACGTAATGATTCGTTAATCATTTATTAGCATTCACTATTCATAGGAAAAATTACGAGAGGTTACAGTACCTACCACTTACACTGAATTCCGTCCCGGAATTCTAGTCTAAGATAGGTGATAGGAGTGTCTATGAAAATAGGTGTGGGTATTTGGCTCGAATCTGGTCTTCGCGTTCCCAAGTGTATTTCGGTCCTCGTTTAGAGTTTTATCGGACTTTGACAATGGGGATGCGGTTCTGTTTTAGTTGTTTGATCTCCCTGTCCATGATTTCCACGGGTTCTTCTGTAAAGACAAGTTTGTCGTTGAGCCAAATCTCTTTCAAAGGGATTACAAGAGATTCATCTGACAAACACTTCTTGAGATTTGATACGTGAAAGGTTTCGTGAACTCTACTAAGTTCCTCTGGTAGTTCGAGTTTGTAAGCCACTGGTCCTATCCTTTCTAGGATTTTGAATGGACCAATGTATCTAGGGTTAAGCTTTCCACGTTTTCCGAAACGTACCATTCCCTTCCAGGAAGATACTTTCAACATGACCTTGTCTCTAATCTGGAATTCCATAGGTTTTCTCCTCACATCGGCATAGCTCTTCTGTCTATCCCTTGCAGCTTGCAGTCGTTGCTGAATCTTGACTATCTTCTCTGTTGTCTCATGAATGAGATCGGGTCCGGTGAGTTGTATATCTCCGAATTCGGTCCAACAAACAGGCGATCTGCACTTTCGACCGTAGAGTGCTTCGAATGGTGCTGCCTTAATGCTGGCGTGGTAACTGTTGTTGTAGGAGAACTCGGCTAGAGATAAGTGTCTGTCCCAACCTTTTCCGAAATCAATAACACATGCTCTGAGCATGTCTTCTAAGGTTTGGATTGTCCTCTTGATTTGTCCATCGGTTTGTGGGTGATATGCAGTGCTCATATCCAGTTTGGTTCCCAAGGCTTTTTGCAAAGACTTCCAAAATGAGATGTGAAACGACTGTCACGATCTGAGATGATTGAGATCGGCACTCCATGTCGTGAAACTATTTCTTTTAGATATAGCTTTGCGAGTGTGTCCATCTCGTCAGTTTCTTTGATTGCTAAGAAGTGAGCGGATTTGGTGAGACGATCAACGATGACCCAGATGGTGTCACATCCAGTTGATGTCTTAGGAAGCTTAGTGATAAAGTCCATTGTAATACGTTCCCATTTCCATACAGGAATTTCGGGTTGTATGAGTAATCCTGAAGACTTTTGTGGTCGGTGAATACTGTGCACTTGGTGCCATATAGGTAGGGGTGAGCATAACCGACCGAGTCCCGAATCCCGACCGATCCCGACGTCCCGAATAGTCCCGAATCTCGAACCGACCATACTCGGGTCGGGAGTCGGTTTGGATTTTGCAGGTAGTCAGTTTCGGGACACGTCGGTTTCGGGTCGGACGGGCCGAAAACCGTGAAAACAAAGCAAAATTCCCGAATCCCGACCGATCCCGACGTCCCGAATCGTCCCGAATCCCGAACCGACCATACTCGGGTCGGGAGTCGGTTTGGATTTTGCAGCTACTCGGTTTCGGGCTGTGTCGGTTTCGGGTCGGGACGGGTCGGTTCCGGCCCGACGCTCACCCCTACATATAGGTAATGTCTCCATAACTTAAGGGCGAATACTACTGCTCCTAATTCCAAATCATGAGTCGTGTAGTTTGCTTCATGCGTTTTGAGTTGTCGCGAGGCATAAGCTATCACTTTGCTTCGTTGCATCAGCACAGCTCCCAAACCATGATATGAGGCATCACAATATACTACGAAGTCTTCACTTCCTTCAGGTAGTGCTAATATTGGTGCTTCACAGAGCTTTTTCTTTAACAGCTGAAAAGCTGATTCCTCCTCTTTTCCCCAGATATACTTCTTGTTCTTCTGAGTTAATTCGGTCAAAGGCTTTGAGATTTTTGAAAAACCTTCAATAAATCTTCTGTAGTAACCGGCTAGACCCAAAAATTGGCGTATCTCTGTGGGATTTGTAGGAGATGTCCAACCTTTGACGATCTCAATCTTTGCAGGATCTACATAAATGCCTTGACTGTTGATAACATGCCCAAGGAATTGTACAGTTCGAATCCAAAAGTCGCATTTGGAGAACTTGGCATACAATTGTTCCTTTTTGAGTAACTCCAAAATAATCTTTAAATGTTAGGCATGTTCCTGCTCGTTGCGTGAGTAGATTAGAATATCGTCTATGAATACTATTACGAATTTATCCAGGTATGGTTTGCACACTCTGTTCATCAAGTCCATGAACACTGCAGGTGCATTAGTTAGACCAAATGGCATTACTTGGAATTTGTAATGTCCGTAACGCGTCCTAAAAGCTGTTTTGGGAATATCTTCCTCTCGAACTCTTAACTGATGGTACCCTGATCTTAGGTCGATCTTCGAGTATACACTCGATCCTTGTAATTGGTCAAACAAGTCATCGATCCTGGGTAGTGGATAACGATTCTTTACAGTGAGTTTGTTCAATTCCCGGTAATCAATACACATTCGGAAAGATCCGTCCTTCTTCTTAACGAATAGGACCGGAGCTCCCCAAGGTGATGAGCTGGGTCGGATAAAGCCTTTATCAGACAACTCTTTCAATTGTTCTGACAATTCCTTCATTTCAGACGGTGCTAACCTATAAGGTGCTTTCGCCATAGGTGCCGCTCGAGGCACTAGTTCAATCTGGAATTCTACTTGACGGGGAGGTGGAAGACCAGGTAAATCTTCGGGGAATACTTCTGGAAACTCCATAACGATCGGATCGTCTTCAACTCGCTTATCCTTCGATTTGTTTTCCGTTACATGAACCATGAATGCTTGGCATCCTTCATTCATGTATTTTACCAATCTGATATATGAGATGATACCGTATCGCGTTTTATTTTTGTCACCATGGACAATAAGAGTTTCACCATTACGTGGAATATGCACGGCTTTCTCGTAACAGAGTATTCTAGCGCGGTGTTTGGATAACCAATCCATACCAATGACTACGTCAAAACTACCGAGCTGAATAGGCATGAGGTCGATGGGAAAAGGGTTGTCTTGTAGGATTATGGTACAACCACGAATTACGGTGTCGGTGCCAATTAGGTTTTCGTCCGCCATTTCAATTTCAAAAGTGGTGTTTAGTTTGAAGGGGGTAATGTTAAGCAAAGGAGCAAACGTAGTTGACACAAAACTTCTATCTGCTCCAGAATCAAATAATACTCTAGCACTATGTTGATTGAGTAAGAACGTACCCGTGACCACGTCAGGGTTCAGTGGGGCATCATCCTCCTTTAGCACATATGCTCTCCCCCGAGCGTTGTTTTGCTGATCATTTCCTTTCGGACAGCGGCTCTTGAAGTGACCTACTTCTCCGCAGGAGTAGCAAGTTGAAGTTACAGGCTGTAGGTTGCTACCAGTAGCGGGATTCCTGCAATCCTTTGTCTGATGACCCACTTTCTGGCATTTCACACATTTGATTGTGCAAGGTCCACTGTGGTGTAGTTTGCATCTGTTACACCGGGGTTTCTGACCTTGGTATTCCTTGCCTTCAGTAGCAGCATAGGCCTTGGCGGTTTCCTGTCTTTGGTTTTGTTGATGGTGACAATTGTTTCGGTTTTGATGGTACGGGTTATTGTTTCTATGATTTTTGTTGTTAAATTTGTTGTTGCGGTGGTTATTGTTACTGTTGTGGTGAGTGGTCTTTTTGTCATCGAGCTTCCTCTTGAGCTCATTGTTGTACTTGACCTCTCGGTCCAGTAGTTTTTGAGCAAGTTCAATGGCTGCCTCCAGAGTTGGCAGGTTCGATGAAGTGACATTTCCCTCAATACTACGGGGAAGCCCTTCGATATACTTCTCTAGTTCTTTTTCAAAATTTGGTACAACAGTAGGACATAGTATCTTAAGCTCTTGGAATCTCTTGTTGAACGTTTTAAGATCAATTCCTTTTACTACCAATAGATGGAATTCATCTTCCAATTTTCTTAGTTCAGAACGGGGACAATATTTCTTCAGCATCTTGGTCTTAAACTCAGCCCAAGTGAGCTGGTAGGCTGCTGTCATTCCCATGGCTTTGACGGTAGCATTCCACCATGACAAAGCATCTTGCATGAGAGTTCCAGTAGCGAAAATGACTTTGTTATCCTCAGTACAACCACTTCTCTGAAAAACAGTTTCAGATCGTTCGAACCAGTGAGCAAGTTCAGTTACTCCTTCAGTACCTTTGTAGGAAGTTGGTTGACAACTCATGAAATCCTTGTAGGTACACTTGCGGTTTATAGCTGTCACACTTTCTCCTGTCGGTAGGTTAGTGCCACTGTTGCAAGCATTTGCTGCCGCCTGTTCTACCAAGACTGCATTTACACCGTCAGCGATTGCCTTCCGGATAGCTTCTGGAGTCATAGCAGGCGTAGCCGTTGAAGTTTCACGAGTTGTGGCTGAGGTTGCTTTCCTTGTACGTGCCATAGTTCTATCAATATTGCAAAAGCATATTTTTAGAAATCTCATAATGATCACGTTAGGTTAGAATAAATTGTAAGGTAATTGAATATGGGTTATAATAATACAGCCATAATATTAACCACAACAATTGAGTTTATGAGGATAATAATTCTGGTTTATATCTGTAGGCACATCAAGTATCATACATTCACGACATGTTTGAATCAAGTCACAACACACATGAGAACATAAATGATTGAATTGTACTGTATGAACCAACATTTCACGAGACGAATCATAATGCATATGAGTGTAAGAAACAACCATGGAATACATAAATCAACATCAGTATAATACATCCACACAACATAAGATTAATAACTTGTTCGATTTGTTTTACAAAACATAAGGATACAAGATTCTTTATTAATACAACATTGGTAGACTAAGATATCTCTTAGTTATACTGACACATCCCTGATCTATGGTCCTCCTGGTGCACCATCTAGGCGGCGCTGAAGATCTGCAATCACTGCCATCAAGGTCTCCACTGTCTGGTCTCGAGCTCTTTCCCTAGCCTGGGAATCCTCAATCATAAGTCTAAGAATCAGAACCTGAGAGCTAACTCGGTCAAGCTCAGAGTCTAGTGTCTCAATCACTGTTTGCATCGAAGTAGTGGCCTCTCCTAGTATAGAAATAGTCTCAATGGATTCTTCTAGACTAGTACCTACTTGATCGAAGACTGTCTCCATTGCCAACTGACCAATCACAAGGTTCTCCACTTCTTCCCCAAGTGTCTCAACCTGCTCGAGTGGTAAGTCATCAAGAATGTCTACAATGTCGTCAAGGCGATCCTCATGTCGGACTAATCTGGCTGCCAGTAGGGGTAGGGTGTGATGGAGGGGTTCTCCGGTAACCGGAAGAATCCTCGAAGCAGCAGTAGTCGAACTCTCTCCTAGTTCCATAGCTCTCGGGGCTCCCTCCTGGGATCTCCAGTAACGGATGATCGGTAGCAAGAAAGACCATTGGCGAGCATCGACCCTCTTGCGGGTCCCAGTGCGAGCTGCGGCCTCATTTCTGACCTGGGCATAGGGGTCCGATGAAGATGGAACCAAGCGGTATGTCCTCCTGCAAGGTAGCAGAGGCTCACTGAGAGTAGCTGATGGTGGAGAAGCAAGTGGTGGAGTAGAGGATGGTAATGGAACAGTGGTGGTCTGGTGATAGAAGATAGTAGGTGGTGGAACTGAAGATAGTGGTGTAAGTGGTGGTGTCCTGGAATGCTCAGGAGCTGGGGATGGTGATATCACTGGAGTCGAAGTTGGTATGAGTGGGGCTGGTGGTGGTATGATCAGAGCTGGTGGTGTACGTACCCATTTCCGGGGAGTGTGTTTGCGAACATGACCTTCTCCGGGGCGTCGGTAAAGTTGCCCAAAGGGTTCTGGCTCATATGGCTGGAGTTGTCGCACTTGTCCATGCTGGCGAATCGGACCAGGTGATGGGATTGGTGATGCTGGAGGTGAAGTCTCCATGTCGGATGCCGGTAGAAATTGCTGGCTTTCCATGTACCGGTCAGTAGCAGGTGACATCGGTATAGCTACCGGAGCAAAGTCTGAAGTGAAAGGCATAGGATCCTCATTCTCTGAATCAGATGATACAGCGATAGGATGGGGATCAGAAGACATAGTACTGTAATAATCCCGAATAGTAAATGTAAGCTATTAACATAATCATAAATATGTTAAACTTTGTTAAGAACTCATATAGTAAGCAACATCCTAAAAGTGTTGGAAGTGTGTAGGCACGGAGGGCATAAGGTGGCTATCCTTTAAAATGATCCGTTTTAAAAATGTAGTTATAGTCCAATGTTTAAAATACATCTGGTTCTCTGTAACCATGAGCTCTGATGCCAATCTGTAACACCCCCCAAATTCGGATATCAACAGCGAAAGACTTAATTGGGTGTTACGTAGTGGATCGTAGTCATAACCATAGAAAACGACTTAAAAGAGACGTTTTAAGTTTATCATTCAAAATACAAGCATTTGAGATACAAAGAAGTTTCATAGTTAACATATTTATTTAGACTTGAATGATAAAACATTTATTTAGAACCCGTGCCGGGTTTAGTGCCCACTCCGTGCCTTGAGTTCCAGCTTTTAGTTACCTGAGAATACATGCTAAAAGTCAACAAAAGTTGAGTGATATTCATAGGTTTAAGTTTAATAGTTGAACACAAAGTATAAGTGTTAATTGCTTCGAATTACAATTAAATGAGTTAAAATCAAGTTGTTATTGCATTAAGCTCATGACACGCAACGTTTAACAGGCATCAAAAATGATGTAAGGTATATAGGCCCTCGGGATAGGTATTTGTCTATAACCTATAAGTTTGTTTAAATAAAGTGCGTTTGGGTGGCTCATCCTAGCAGACCCAAACGGGGATTGTCAGTCCCAAATAGATCTATTTACAACTATTTACGTTCACTCGCAAGTGATTAAGGTTCATGATAGAGGGACTTCTGGAAATGGCTACTTAAGCAATAATAACATCAGTCATAGCATACTAAAAAATGTTTGTGTTCATGTTTGTAGCATGTATCTCCCCACAAAAAGATTTAAAAGTTTAAGTGTGGGCTATGAACTCACCTTAGTAGTACAGTAGTGGTGGTAGTATCATAACTCAAACAATGAAAGGAAACGGCTTCAACACACGACCTAAATAATATATGGCAAGTTTTAGTGGTTTGATAGTCTAAGTTTGGTTTATCGCGAATCATAACGTTTAAGGTTTTATCGATTGATAATTAATTAAAACATGCGTGTTTAAATGTTTGTAGTTAAGAAAATAAAGTTATATATATATATATATATATATATATATATATATATATATATATATATATATTATATATATATATATATATATATATATATACTAGACTTCAAAGCCCGCCCAATGGGCGGGCATGACTTGTAATTTTATACTGGATGGTTGTAATCAATTTTAAATGATGCCTATTGTCAATATTTTTGTCTTTCATATTCGCACACAATGCAGTATCATGTTCTATTACATCACTGACACTGACAGTACCATGTTCTGTCCTACCAGAGTTTAAATGGATATGATTTTTTATTAGTTTGCTTTGTCTTTGTTTGTTGATTAGTTGGTGTGTTTTGCTGATATTTGATTTTATTTCATACTCTGGCGGTATGTTTCACACAAACAAAGTTAGTAACATATTTTTGTTATGAGATGGATTACGCATATAAATTATAAACATCTAATGCTTAAGTAGCAAAGTCTCATGTGAAAAGTAATGAGGTTAATTTATTAAAAAATTAGAACATAAGTCTTTATTGTAAATAATCTAAAATGATAACATGAAACTTAAGTATTTATTGTAAATAATTTAAGATGATAACATGGGAAATCGTGTTCCATTTGTTCATAATTCATCTTCGCTGTCATCATCACTGGTTGTTTCATAATCAGTAGATCTGTCATTGATAAAGTTGCTGACATCATCGTCGTTAGAGTCATAACTGACACTATACGCGGCTGAATTTATTTCCCACGTTTCTTCGTCAACATCGCTGATGTGGATGATTCTACCATGTACTTTTCCATCGATATCAGGCATCTCGTCCCACACGTCATTGTCAACCATGTTAGATTGGTAATCTTCATCATAATCGTCATCAATAGATGTATATCTTGAGTCGCCTATGAAATTATCAACTATAAAATTATATAAACAAACTATTATTTTAAAACATGTTTAACAATTTACAAACACAAATAATAATAAAAAAATTTTTTAACAAACAACCTGTGGAAGAGTCTTCAACAACAAATTCATCAGGGATAGTATATTTAGGTTTACAATCTCGCGTGGGGTAAGAGGGTACTTTGAGAGCATTGATATTGACACACATGCCTGTTTCAGATACGTTGTTGTTGTTATCATGTTCATCATCCGTATCTTCATCATATAGCATATAGTTCCGTGAGAAAATGGGTTTCTACATACCAAAAATATAGTTAGTATACCTTATTGTATATGTTAGCTTAATAATGTGGGATTAGCAAGGATGTTTCGTTTAACATATATGTTTTATAGAAATATAATGTACAAACATAAATTATTATTACCAATGGGTTTTTTCCCCCAGGATGATTAGCAGTCATAGTCTCCACACGCTTTGATCGCGTTTTTTTTATCATCAATCGAAGTTAGATCTACAACTTTGCTTGCTTGTGGCTTTCCATCATCTGATGAATCCAGGTCAACAATTATGTTGTTGACTATTTTGCCGTTTTTAGCAAGCCTACGGTGTTTGTGTATAGGTGGGAGAGGCTGCAAGTAATGCAAAAGTTGTTAGTTCCCCTGATTAATAAGTATCACATAATATGGATTACAACCATTTTTTATACCTCTTTGTTGTCACGTGTTTTTTGTTTTTTTTCATCATCTGATGAAACAACATAAAAAATATCGTTGCTAACTAACTTGTTGTCTTTAGTTGGTCTAAACCGTTTATGTGTTGTTTGATCAGCCTGCAACTATTAGATTGATATTTAGATTTTATAATAGATGAGCTCGACGTAATGAAAATTTTATGAAAATACCTCGTTATCAGTTTGATTTTCGTAATAATCAAACTTGCATCCGTTTTTACGGGTCCTGGGTTTCGCCTTTGACAATCTCCGATTGTTATGTGTTAAACAAACAACCTAAACAGAGCATCCAAAAATAAAAACAATTAAGTATTTTATGTTTACTACAATGCAAATTACTACGCAGTAAAATTTTTATATAATACCTCGTTATTGGTATCATGTAAATCAGCATCTTCATTGAATATTTTGCATACATACGGATCATGTGGTTTTCGCTTATTACAAATTGGAGTAGTTCGATATCCGTTAACACCAACAGCATAAATCTATAAATTTAACATTTATATTTAATTCGTTAAACATAACAAAAACTATTATTAATAATAATAACCTTAGTTATGTTATAATACCTCGTCATCTGATAGGCCAACCTGCAAGTATTATAAAGATAATTAGATCCTGTGATATATTAATGGATATATGCTACATAATTTTAAGTTATAGATATAATCAATTGATTATCTAAACATGTAAACGTCTCGACCAATAGAATCAACCAACCCTGTTGTTTTAAACATGTACCATTGTTCAAGCATTTATTTTAGCTAAAGATTATTGGTAAATAAGTATTCGTATATGTAAAACAATTCATGATAATCTTATAAGGTAGTGCCTGTGGGTAGTTTAGAAAAAAAGTACTTAGACATGTTATGAAGGATACCTCTTCATCGTCCAATATATGCACACTGGATATATCTTTTTTGAACAAATCAAATTGTCCATCCTGCATTCATGCTAAACATAATCAGATAATGTGTTTCATATATAACGTAAATAAACAGTTAATGTAGTTATTGTACATCCTCATCATCTGATATGATGATGTTTGGTATATTCTTATCGAGCGAGCCATCGGCTGATGATGGAGGATGGTGGTGATCTGTTTTCGGATTACCCTGACAAAATTGTAGTAATTAGTATCTAATTCATCTGATAATTAACAAAACACATTCAACTTAAGATTATGTACCTTGTGTGATCTTCGGTGTGACATTGTTTGTATTTTATGTTCGTAATTTTTGAAGATATATATTCAATATGTGTTAATATATGGCTTTATTTATAGAGTTTGAAGGTGACCATATAATGGAAACCGAAAATTTGTTTCTCATATATTTGTTATAGATAAAGATTACGTTTACAATTTAAACGTTTTCTAGAGTTTACATGATTTATATCATGCTCTAAATATAGATTTGGAAATTCTACAAAATATTTGATTATCATAGCTTTATTGTATATAAAGATTACGTTCGTTTGTGTATGAGCATTTAAAAACGTTGTTAGAATTAATGGGGTATAAAAACAATGGACTACGTATATTTAAAGTGACATTGCGTTTTAATATAACTCTTATGAACTGGTTATAATATCAGTACCAAGTCGGGGACGTAGTAGTACAAAATTAAAATACATAATGGAGATAACTCAGCAGTACTACATAGCACATACGTATTGTTTATAGCAGTACAAAGTACTCTTAAATATATATTTGACCCCCATATAGTGTCAAAGTAGGTATATGATCTTAAATATATGCACAGAATATTTATACAAAATACATTCTAAACTTATCTTTCAAATCATATTTTCTATAAATTTATCATATTCTTGAAAAAATGATTATAATATGTATATATCATTTTAAAAATTCTTATTATCATGTGTAGGAAGTTATATACACGAAAATAGGGCAATGAATCGACTTCACTTGACCCAAGGAATTGATAAGGTTGTTGTTTTAATTTTAAAAATTAAATGTGTACATATTCATCCTTCGAAATATTAGTAATTTTTTTATTTTAATTTTATAGGTAAGTATCGTGTATACATCCTTATCCCGGTTAATATTATTTTTAAACATCACCAATGTTAATACTGCTGGTTACGTTAGTACTGTTGTATTTGAGATAATATAGTGTTATACATGTGGTTATCAATGCAATATTATATTAGTACCGCTTCATATACTTGGTACTGCTATATCATTTTTTCACGTAATAAATAAAGCTTAATACAAATATCCACACACATGCAAGTTTGCAATTTGTAATTAAATTGTTCAAAAATATTAAAAAACGCTTATGTAAATTAATTGTCTTCTTGCTCCTCTTGATTATTAAGATCATTAGCTGGTGTTTCGTCATCCAATGTCGCTGGTACACTGTTAACGTTGTCTGTCGTACACTTGCATACATCATCAATTTGAATTAAAGTGGCGTTCGTGGCACCAACGCACACTGCCGGAATATCATCCGTTGCGTCTATCGTTTCAACAACATCTTCTATCCCGGTTAATATTATTTTTAAACATCACCAATGTTAATACTGCTGGTTACGTTAGTACTGTTGTATTTGAGATAATATAGTGTTATACATGTGGTTATCAATGCAATATTATATTAGTACCGCTTCATATACTTGGTACTGCTATATCATTTTTTCACGTAATGATCAACATTTGCACTGGTAGATAAATTAATGAAACTTAATATGAATAAAGCTTAATACGAATATCCACACACATGCAAGTTTGCAATTTGTAATTAAATTGTTCAAAAATATTAAAAAACGCTTATGTAAATTAATTGTCTTCTTGCTCCTCTTGATTATTAAGATCATTAGCTGGTGTTTCGTCATCCAGTGTCGCTGGTACACTGTTAACGTTGTCTGTCGTACGCTTGCCTACATCATCAATTTGAATTAAAGTGGCGTTCGTGGCACCAACGCACACTGCTGGAATATCATCCGTTGCGTCTGTCGTTTCAACAACATCTTCGTTTGTTGGTTCCTGCTACATGTTGCGAGAAGATGTAAAAGATTAATTTGTATTGTTTGTTACAATTTAACGGTGCTTTTAGAAATTAAAAAATACAATGCACAATACCTCACTAATATCATCAGAATGTGTTTCCGATCCATCATCTGAACACACGGAATTGTTCTCTAAACCTTCGTCTTCCTCGTCGTCATCCTATTTTGATTCATTCATAAGGATTAGCATATACTTGTTTATAAACACAAACCATTGTTAGGTACATTAAAGGAAAAATGAATCAGACCTCTTCTTCTATAAAGCCATTCTTGAAATAGTTGATTATATCAACATCGTCCGTCACTTTCTTCGCTCTATATATATAACTATTGTTGTTGTGATTGAACTCAGAAAATAAAATTTTGAAAAGATACTTCCTCCCAATAATTTGATTAAGTGCATCCGGAAAGTATTCTTCTGTGTTCATGCCTTCGCTCTCCATTATCTCCCACGCTGTTAAATTTGTCATTTTGTGCACACTCTTGTCAAAAATCACGACTTGTGCAGTATCACTATGGTCAAATATGCGCACAATGATTTTGAACCTACATATATAAAATATTTATCACCGAACGCGAAGTATCCAAATATCCACATTATGTATTATATGTTTAAGGACAAATCCAAATAATTATATATATATATATATATATATATATATATATATATATATATATATATATATATATAGGTTGTTTTACATACCTGGAAGCAACGGCATATGTTTCTCCATGGTTTTTACAATACCACAACTGTTTCTTATTCCTTGTGCCCGAGTTGCGTTTTGAAACAATTGGTGTCACTCTTGTACTGCATGATTTGCAACCCGTATAAACCCACCCATTTTCCTCTTGTATGCTATGTACTTCTGCATAAACTACACAGTGTGACTCCTGTATTTAGATACAAAAACACACATAAACATTACTAACGTGGGTTTAATTAGTGATAAAATAATATTTATATTATACCCATAACAATAAATTTTGTTTTACCGGTTCAATGCTTCGAATTGTTCCAACTATTTGCTTCACACAGCCGTGCATGAACTCCGCAGGCGTAACAACACGGCTGCGAACTGAATGATCCTCAATTCTGAATTCACCTGCATCATACCCCTCCTGCTCTTCGTATCTGTGAAACGTATAAATAGGTTCCTAATAAATTTAACATGTTTTTAGTTTAAAACTAAAACACACATGTGCCGGTATCAATGTATATACCTTTTCCGGAAATCCAACAATTGTGGCACATCCCTGTTTATGAATATTCTTGTGCCAAACAAAGCATTATGTATTGATGGCTTATCTGTGTTGCACAACAAATATAGACACTTTTAAAATCTATTAATATGAATTAAAAATCTTAATTACGTAACCAAAAATTTAAAAGTCATCTATAAAACTTACTGTCCCAATATTTCACTTTCCCCAGCATCAAGAGGATGTCTATATGACAAAGCTCGTCACGTTTGTTGTCGTAGTCATTCCACATTAATGCCCAATTGTCCCAAAAAGTACAATCAATTCTCAGAGATCTGCATAAAATAGGGTACACTCAATATATGATTACAAATGAATACTATTCTATACACGTTATTTTATTTTAAACAAATAATAATTTATAAAATATATTTACTCGGCATCTTCAACGACAATTGTCCTCCGTAGCTTAGGACCGCCAGAATTGTTCAACGTCACTATTTTCCCAATAGCTACGACTGTACCAACAATATCTAGGAAAACATTTGTTATAAAAATATGCACATAAACATTCAAGTAACACCAACTGTTGTATATAATTTTTAAAAAAACACATACCAACACAATCATGTTCGTGGTATTCATTATCTGTATCGAGAATACTTGAGAATGGCTCGTTAACGAACCCAACAAAGTTGTCGTTGATGTGATCAATACGGGTAACCTCGGTTCCTTTATAAAAAGATATTTTCCACTGGTTTGGTAACAAAGGTAACCTTCCGGCATTCTCTGCTACTCCAAAATTAGAGATTATGTAACATTGACCTTCTCGTAAAAGAGGCTCAAATTTAAACATAAACTCTTTTTTGACATAGATTTGGATACGGTTCGACTGTACATATAGTTCAAATATCAATTTAACATATATAATAAATATACAAAAATATAGGTATTTACTAATTTCATCTGATATACCTCTTCATCCTGGAAAACACAGTCAAGACTGTAAGGATCGTGTTCTTCGTTAAATTTGTGTGAATGCCATACGGAGATGCATCTTCCTTTAATGGCCATGTTCACATTCATCGGACTGACATCTTTAATGAGAGTCATTGTTCTCTCTCTCACCACTAAAAAAAATATATATATATAGAAAACGCTGTTTTTTTTTTATATCACATTAAAATGAAATATGTATAATGAATCAACCATTTTAAATAAACCTGGCTTAGGAATTTTAATTGTGGACATACTCTTTCCATTGTTTTTAATTGGATGAGAATTAGATCCTACGAATACATAAAGAAATTATGACAATGTTATTTATATAAAATAAGCAATCTGGAACAGACATTATCCAGAATGTTTGTACAAAACCTGAAGGAAATTTTGCATAAGACGATGTATTTATAACGGTTTTTTTGTTCCGGTGTGAAGGTGCGTCCGAAGATGTTGTTTGGTACCTCAAATCTTTTTGTTGATTTCTAATATAAGCAAATCTTTTTGAATCACCTTTTGAGTTTGTCGCCCCTTGCAACAATAACAAAACAAATTGTTGTATAACATATAACAATAAAAGTGCGGGTTTTTATAAACAAATATTCATACCTGATTGAGATTGAAAGTTGGAAGAATCAATCCTAGAGTTTTCATACGTGGAGTGTGTTTCAAAACAGCTTGATTGACTGGTAGATTTCCTTTTTAATGATCGAACAGATCCTATTATTCAATGGATATAGATTTAACGCAATTTAGAATGTACAAACATACTTAATGTGTATACTATAATCACAATTTATAATATGAACACGATCGGTTTAGAAACATGTTACCTTCATGAGATGGTTGTGACTCAAAAGATGATGAGACGTGGCCAAATCTGCCCTTTGCAGGTGGTTTAGATGCTGGAACAATTACGATTGTATAAATACAATGTATTACTGTATTAAATAAAAAAATTAATGTTCAATGTACTACCTCTAGCTTTAGCAACGACATCAGAAACAACTGTTCCAGATATACTACCGGGTGTATCACTTTCAAATATAGAATTATCCAATTCAGACGAAGAAGATGGCTGAACCAAACCTATATTTCCTACTAATTTAACAGTTATAAATTAAGTAACATAGTATAAACATCATGTAAAATGTACATAAATAAAATATCAACAAAGTTACTGCAATAAAACATTGATGAAGCTAATACCTGTTGATCGTGTAACAACATCGGAAACATGGTTGGCTGATCTTGTACCTGTTGTATCAAAATTATAGTGTGGATGATTACCAAATACAAAATCAACAACTTTCAGGGTAAAACAATACAAACTAAGATACGATACATGAAAGACATATACAACAACAAAATACCTTGTGAAGGGGTTTTAGGATGAACGTGACTGCCAGATCCTCTGCTTGTTGTATCTGAAGGTGGATACAAATCATAAACTTATATGGTAAATTAAAACAAATTAATGTAGGATTCACGAAAACCTATATAAGAATAGAATACCTTGTGAAGAGGCTTTAGTATGTTTCTTCTGTATGGTATTGCTTGTATTTGCACCAGGAACTATAATCAATATATAAAGACGTTCATATAATAAAGCATTAGATTGATCCAACAACAACATAAATAAGATTATAACAACTTTACGAATAAATTATTTGTTAAAAAACATTCATGTGTTAAAACATCAAATTATTTACATAACATATGCTATCCTCATTAATGTATTACTTATATTGTTAATTTATATTAATAGTTTTTAATATTGTAATTTTTATGTTGTTGTTGTATAATCAAGCTAATATTTACATGCACCATCGTTTATTAACAAACAAACAAACACACATAAGCAGTATCAAATATATCGAGCAATACAAACACACATAAGCAGTATCAAGTATCTCCAGCAGTACAAACACACATAAGCAGTATCATGTACATCGAGCAGTACTACCAATACAGTCTGGCAGTGCTAGCAAACTAATGATTAAATTACATTCTAATGATTAAATTACATGTAAAAAACATACCTCCTAAAGAAGCACTCATGTTCTTCTTGTCAGTTCCTTTTGCAAGCCTTGTAGAGTGTCTTTGGCCGTGCATAATGGCTATATTATTATCAATAGAGTTTATTGTTTTTTTGAGTTTATAAAAAATGTTATAATATGAGGTATATATATGATGTATATATAGTGATAGGGTAGAACTCTGATCTTAAATATAGGAACAAAAAGTTTATACAAAATACGCGTTAAAGTATAATTATGATGTTAAATATGGGAACAAAAGATTTATACAAAATACATTCCAAACTTATCTTTCAAACTATATCTTCTACAAATTAAAATTAAACATATCTTTTAAAAAAAATCCGGGATACATGTTTAGAAAATACATATACCATTCCAAAAATTCCGCCTGGTAATCAAAGAAGAAGATTATAGTTATTTTTTGTGCGAGTTATATCACAAAATATAAATTGGTCTAATGGTAACATTGACGTATAATTAAGCTATGTAAACAACCCAAGTTCGAATATTTAGAATCCTTTTTAAAATTTCGGAATTAAAAGTCAACTAACGAATTTTATTCGGTCAAATATTGCTTAGGTGGACTGCTTAGGTGGAATAAGAGCATGATTACTCATCAATCCAGCGCTTATTCATCAATCCTGCATTTGATGACGTCATACGCATCCTGTTATATATAATATGTAGATATAACCCTTGGGTATGTGCTCGTTTGTCGGAGTATATTGGTTGACAAAAGAGATCGTTGTTTATAAATCAAGGTTGATTTATGATAAGTTATGCTATGCGTTAAATATTAAGTGATTACGTATATATATATTTATAAGGTATATAACTACGTATATAATTATTAGAAAATGTGACGTTAAATGTCGACTTGTGGGACTAAACATATTTGTTTCGGGTTTTGTGTTCGTAAAATATTATTACAAGTATAAAATCAGAAATAACCTTTTGGTTTTTACAAAGTTACACTTTTGACCCTAACGAAGAAATATTTGCACCGTTAGTCCTCGGTTAAGTTTTATTACATTTTAAGTCTAAAACATTTAATATTTACATTTTATACCCAGAAATTCCTAAATTTACAGTTTTCATCACAAGATATCAAAATGACAGTTTTTACTCTAAGTTTCCAAACTTGGCAGTTTTAGTCCTTCGGTTAGCAAACTTTTGCAAAACAAGTCCAAACTTTATAAAAATCAAAGTTCACTATTTTTATTTCATGAATAAGTTTAAAACAGCCTCTGTAACTTATGTGTACAGCTTATTTTGTCGAGAGCTTATTTTTAAGCTTATGGGCTTTTAACGAGCTAAAGATATGGCCCATTATGGGTTTTCGATCCATTGAGTTTAGAGGGGGTTTGGGCCTGACTTTGGGCTCATTTTATGGTTGTAAAAATATATCAAGAGAGCTTATGAAATCAGCTTATACGAAAAGCTTATAACTAGCTATTTGGGCTTTAAGCCCATCGTTATTATTTAGTTTGTATAAAAACTGGCTCACGATCGATTTACTTTGGGTTTTAACAAGGTTCGAGTTGAGCTTTCTAGGTCGAATGAAATACATGATTCGTTAGTTTGATAGCTCGACTATCAGGTCGAGCTATAAAACTTAAGTGTTGTATGTCGAGTTTGTGAAAAACCATGTCCAAAGTGAAGCGACATAGTCCATTTCTGAAAACAGTTTTGAAACTCAAAATTATTCTAAGTGTTTTATAAAATTCAAAAATGCCCAAGGTAACTTAGAACGTGTGATTTTTATGGTTTATACGATTATGTAACTTCCGAATGATTTTTGTTCTCGATAAATAGCATAGCAAATATGTAGGATGTCGAATAAAACATATGTGTTGTTAAGGGAGTTTACGAAATATCGAAGCAAAATGAACGTGACATGCAAATATAACTCAACGTAAGAAATTGAAAAAGTAAGGAAATGGCTTACTTCACCTCAAAAGGTGGGGCGTATCACAAAGTCGAAACTGAGTTAGGCCAAAGGAATTGTGTAGCTCGATTCTCGGTACTTCAAAGATTTAGGGTCGAGTAAAATGTGACTCTTAGCTTGACTCGAACACCTCCCAATTTATGCTAAGCTAGGCGAGTTCATAACTTGGAAAATACTTAGAAATATTTTTGAGTTGGTTATGTTGGTGTGTTTGAATGCCGATCGGTTGAGGTTATTTTAAAGGTGAAACATTGAGTGTTATAGTGAGTGAAATGATGAAGCATGATGAGGGTGTAAGAGAGTAGCAGGGAGAGTCATTGATAATTAAATTTGGAGTGTGTAAGTAGCCTAAATGATGGTGGCATTTGGTTGTGTTAGTCGGCACTAAGAACCAAGGGGAAGGAGACAAATGAATTTTTAATGTTGGTCTTTGTGGCTTGGTCGAGTATCTCATGGTTCTAACACATTTTAGGCATGACCAAAATAGATGTAGTGGTCGTTTGATGGTTTGTTCATTCGATAAGAGCTTGCACGAATTTATTTGCTAGCCAAAACACATCTTTGGTTCGAGTAGGGAGTTATACGAGAACAAGCTTAGCCAAAATATGGAACTTGGGTTGTGTTCATAACGTGGCCAAGTGTGTCGAGCTTTGGTAGATTTTAAGTAGGTATACGAACGATTTAGAACATAAGGTTTGTCACACTTGATTCTCAGATGGGTTGAGAATTGAGTCGTGCAAAATAATTATATGGTTGTTAAGCTAGATTTTGCGTAAAATGGCCAAAGTGATCAGTCCTCGTCGAGTTTATAGTTAGGATTTTATAAGTTGGGTTCGTTTCGTGGGCTTTGGTTTGTGTCTTGGGCTCGATTGGTGGACTAGGCCCAATGAACGAAAATAATAATAATGCTAAGGGTCCGTTTGGTGTGTTGGGTTGCTGAGGGCATTGGGCCGTGGCCCAATGTCATTAGTGAGTGATTAGTAATATTTTCGTAAGCTCGGAAAATTCATATGAACGAGTTTGGTTATATGACGTTTAACATTAACGTTTAACATTTAACGTGATACGTTTCGTCATATATAAACAAAATTAAAGAAAATACCATAAGCCACTAATATTAGCAAACCCAAACAGACCCTAAGTTGATAATCACTACTATAAGTCATAGATCCTAACAAAGTCACGTGGAATTAGCTGGCATAATCTGTAAAGATTTCCCTCAATCATGGATACCATGCCTCTTTGAGTATCTTATACATTTCATACACTGTATTAGACTATTCTTTGCAAAATTCAATTTTTGTAAGTAAACCTAACATCTTGTTTGCTCGGAATTTTTTTTTGAATGAAAAGCTCTTCCGCTCAACATGACCCATTTTAACCCGTAGGCGAAGCAGCTTGTATTGACTTGTTACGAACCACCCGTTAAGCCACCTATACCTACTTATTTAAGTTGAACTGTAAAGTGATCTTGATGACTGTGAAGATATTTAATTGTGTAGCTTCTTTACAGGTAATTTACATGATTGGTTTCAATCCAGTCAATTATGGTTATGATTACAGGAATGTGGGTAAGTCCTACCTGGTCCAGTCAGTCCTACTTAAGGTTGAACACCAGTTTTAATCCCGATCCAAAACTCAGCGCATAGTATTAACTAAACAAAATATCAATAGATTCATTGGATGTAAACTTACATCTTCATCGGTTAGTTCCACATTGAATACACAACCTTCCCCTCTCGCATTCTTGTAGTGTCGCATTGGTCCTTTGGCTGTGGCACGAACGTTAATTGTCCAGTTTCCTTGGTGTGGGTTTAGAGAAGCCAATGGGTGAACCCTTCTTGTCATCGCCGTTCGCGCAGAAGGTGCCATGCTACAATTAATAAACACAATATTCATTACAAAACTAACAAATACAAATCGTACTAAGGGTGTTTAGATGAGGGTTTTAAAGTAGTTTTGCAACTTAACCGCACAATAATCAGTATACTAACTATTATTTTTTTTAACATAGCAAACCAAATTATAATTCTTAATATAAATTAATCATCATTCTTAAAACACAAATCACTTCAAATTCATAATTAAATCAAAACACAATGATACTTACTTTCCATTCTGCTCATGAATAATTTGAGCTGCTGATTTAGTAACAACATCTCGCTTCGGTTTCAACTTCATTGTAGGAGTAAGTGTTGCACATGGACCGGCTAATGCTTGAGTTGACAATAAGAACAATAGCTTGTTAGTTTGGGCACGGTCCAACTCAAACCAGAAATGATGTGAAGTATAGTAATTGTCGGCTATTATGGGCTTAAACTGATTCTCTGTTAACCCTGTGCAATGCAGCCTCACACTATTTGAACCTAATTCACAAAATCAGGTTTTCATATAAGATAGTTTGCATCATATAAGCATCAATGAAAGGTTGTCTATGGATTTAAAAGCTGATTATATAAAAGGAGTATAATAATCTACTTTAATAAAATGGGTCGATAAACACGCCATTAGACACATGATTAATCAGATAACCAAAAGCAAAGGTTTTCTATCCACCCATTCTAAAAACTGATTATTCAGTCCAAATTTAAACCCAAATACCCCCTAAAAGTAAAAGTACATGAAGGATCCAGGGTATGAACTACATAACAAAATTTCTTTATAAGTTGCAATATAAGAGAAAACTGTACTTATTATTTTTATTTTTAAAACTTTTTTACGCTACAAACTGTGCACGTGCATACCTAGGCTTCCATGTAGGTCAAACACAATGGAAAAGTCAAACATAACACAAGAGACTCATGATGTACCTGAGCATGATATTGTGTTCTTTGTGAGCCTTCAGAAATCCACGCATACGGGTCTAAGTTCATTTGGCCCGAGCTTGCAGCCTCAAAGATGCCATGTAGGGTTCTACCAGTATAGTTGAATAGAAACAGTGGGAGGTCGGGTTTGATTTTTTTCACATACCCAAAGTGTGAACCTGGTAAACCTGTTACAATTTCAGTAATTTATATTAGAGTAAAATCCAAATATTTACTATATCCTAAAAAGTACTGATTTTGGGTAAATTTTAAAAACTGACCAAAGAGTTGCTTGGAAAGACATTCATTGATTGTTGTCTTATTGGTACCAAAAATGACACCACCAAGTTGACCCTTCCCTAAACCTCTGGCGTTTGATACACCATAATCGGGACCCATGTCTGATATATAACATGAAAAACAAACGTCAAAGGAAGCAATGATGATACTTATTATATTTTATTACAAACTTTAACGGCAAAAAAACATTAAGAACGGGTAATAAGTGCCAACATTTGTTGAATACTTGATTATTTCAAAGTACTTTAATGGGTTTAGGCCTTACAATAAATGATACCTATTTCACCTTAATTTAACGGGTTTACACATTCTAACAAACACACAATATGATCATCACGTCAACTATTTAACCTTAATTTAGAATTTGAGCACAACCCACATGAAGATTCACTCAAAAACGTAAAAATCAAACCAATACCACAAAACAAAAAAAAAAAAAAAAAAAAAAAAAAAAAAAAAAAAAAACACACACACACACACACACAAAAAACATGAACATAATTCAGTTTAGAAATAAATACCTTAAAGTCTTAAACCCACAAAATCCTTTGTGTGATTGTGTTGTGTTTGACAACTTTAATTGCTAAGGTAGGCGCCAAACTGCAAGAAACATAGGCAACAAATGAGCTTTATATAGTGAAGTTGAGATGATTTACTTGATTGTACTTTATACACAGATTGTTGATATCACATTTGAGGTTTTCTATATATTTTAGGTCTTCTAAATTAGTTAAGGGTTCTTTAATAATATGTTCTAGAATTTTTATTTTTCAAGCACTCGGAATGGTAAAAATCTACTTATTTGGTTTAATATCGAATAATCCGAGTTTCAAAAGTCCAAATTCAATTCAATCGAGTCCAAACCAACCTGAATTCACTTCATATAAAAGAACTATAATAAATATATACTATAACTTTATACATATAATCTCTGCCTCCAAAGGAGGCGACACCGATTCACATTTCGTCACAATCATATACCTAGTACAACAAAACCAAAAGTACATTAATCAAAACCATACAATGATACAAATCACCCAAACAGAACAAACTCATAGCAAGAGAGAATACGTTCTAATTTTCATTCTTGTTTGGGATGTCATTGACAGTGTAATCAAGGACACGAATGAGATGAGCAACTTAGACAACTATCATAATCATAAAAAAAGAGTTAATCCTTTGAAGAAGATAACTTACCGGGCCAACAACATCAGACACATGAGAGAGTGATTCCGGAGGCAAAACCCAAGTACAGAACCTTTGATCCAGGTTTCTAATCATACAAAATTTAACAAATAAGATTGAATTATAATAAGAATACAATGTCATCATTATTCATAAAAAAAGATTGTAAAATATTGATTCAAAGAATGATAGAAATTCTTTACTTTATGCCAGATGAATTGCCGGCAGTAACACTGCCACCATCTTCCTTGAAAGCTGGCCGCAGCTTCCTCAACTTTGCAGCATCAAACTGACGAAATTAAAAGAGTTGTAAGGCAGAAACTTATGAGACAACCAACAAACAGAGGAAGGATCTCACGTATAATTCTAGTTTCTAAAATCGAATTTGATTGATAAGTAATGAAGCATTACATATTAGGGTTAAATCAAGAGATCATTCGGTGGACTTGTGTTTAAGGATTTGATGAGAGATCTTGAATATCCGGTTGTTTTTGGAGGCGGCGAAAATGGCGGGCAGGGCAAAAATTAGAGGTGGAATGATTTATGTTTTATTGCCTTTGTTTAGATGTTGTGCTGAATCTTTAAGCATGACATCTTTGTTTTCCA
Source organism: Artemisia tridentata subsp. tridentata (assembly GCA_021014915.2). Lineage (NCBI taxonomy): Eukaryota > Viridiplantae > Streptophyta > Magnoliopsida > Asterales > Asteraceae > Artemisia > Artemisia tridentata. The sequence goes on along the minus strand of CP139503.1, from coordinate 339,010,975 downwards.
ATGTTAAACACAAAAAATGGCTTGGTCCACCGGTTGGAGTGTTGGTTGTGGTTGTGCAAGACCAGGGTTCGATTCTCATTTGTGTCATATTTTTTAAACAAATTCCTGTTAATGGAAAAAGCTTGCTTGGGTGGCATAAATTGATTAGGTGGCATTGAAATTGATTATGTGGCATTGAGGTGGCGTTTATGTGGCATTATCTACGTGTAACGCCTCCTGTTATATATAATTTATAGATATGTTTTAAGTTTTCAAATGTCAATATATATAACTGTTTAAGTATATAATCCAGTTAGTTAAATCAATGGGTAGATCATTACAAAAAGTTTATATTACAATACTAGATGGCATGCGTTCGTTATTATTAGACATATCACATACGATTCGAGTTTCATCCGATTGCTTTTTTCAAACTTAGTTTGATTCATGAAGGCAAAGCTGGAAACTCGTCACTTTGCAGCTAGTATTATCTATCTGACATTTCTCGTATAATGGCTTCACATGATGTCATGACTCATTCACACAATCTCATATTAAGCTGGCTGTTGGCCCTTGTGATCAGTTTTTATTCATAGTAGTTAAATAAACAATCATCTCCATAACTTTCCATATATGGTAGTATAATCGTGTACTCCTACGTAGTATTGAACGGGCTAGATTACATAGAAAAAAGATAATAGCTAGTATCGCAAAGCATAGATAGTAATTAATGTTGAAGCAATTTTTTGCAACCGCTTCAAACAAATAAAGGGGGCCTGCCGGTTGAACTCAGCTAGGGTTCTTCCGAGAGGCTTGGGCGCTGATCCTTTCGGCTATTAGAGGTCCTCCGGGTATCTGCACACAACAGCACACGTTAGGCTCGCCTCGGGTGTTATCCCAAGACCCACCTCCGGCGTGAAAGTAAGTATATGGTATTCCGAAAGGGCTATCAACTATAGTGAGAAGTAAATGCGGGTAAAAACGTTAGTTGAGAGCAGTAAATGAGCTGAGTATTTATAGTACTCGGCCTCGATACCTGGAATGGCGGCGCCGGATTTTCAGGAGACATGTCCCCGACATAATCCCGTAAATCCTGGGGCGGCGGCGGCGGTGTCTGCAGCTGCCATCTGTCACAAGGTAAACGCCACCTGTCCTACTACTTACAGTGATACTGGCCGGATGAGTCGTGTGCCCTCCGGTATGTCCGGACGGCAATGTGTCATCCGGACGGCCGGTCAAGACAGGCCGTTCGGACACATGCGTCAACATGTCCCCCCAGTATTGCATTATCGGTTGAAGACCGATGGTGTAATACTTAAAGAATACCTTTATACCTTTCGGCAAGCATCACTCGGACATATACACCTTATGGCCTTTTGGCCTAAGTCATTCGGATCAATGCTGTATTTGCCTTTCGGTTCGGCCGATGGTTTAATACTTTAAAGAGTTGACTTTGACATGACATGGTTTTGATGTGTAGGAGCTATTATTGCATCTTTCTCGATCCTCTCATGGCTTACATGTATTTCTTGCAGTTCAGATTAATAATTGCCCTTTGTTCGCGTCCGTTTGGTCCAATGGTGCCTGAGGAGCCCGATTTGCCGAAGACCGTTGTTATTCCTTTTGGGGATTAATTGTTGCGCTTACCCGCTGGGTCAGGGTGTGCCGATGGTATGATATTTCAAACAAACTATGGGTTCACGTTTGACCCTTCCCGAAGGATATGCCGTTAGGCTTGAGCATGTATGTACTGGTTTTACCGGGAGTTGTCTTGGCGCTTCTTCGAGCGCACCCCTTTTGTAACACCCCAACCCGACAAGGGTAAAGATATCACAACAATGGTGGCATATCAGAAGTCACAGAACATTCAATACATAAAACATCATAAGTCTTAACATTTAATCCAAAATAAGTCAACATGACTTAAATCAAAATGCAAGACAAAATAACTTAATTACAAAACCCAATATTCAAATGCCTAAACAATGGCATAATAAAATAAATAGAAGTTCAAATGGTAAAGCTAAATAACTAAGGTCGACTCCGAAATAGATCGCTCTCATCCCAAAACTAAACCCAGCTCCTAGCTTAAGTACCTGCCGCAGGAAAAGAAATGCGACTGAGCTTCAAAAGCCCAGTGAACAGATATATAGATAAAGGGAACAAATAGCGGGTAGCAAATACAAAAGCAAATCAAGAATACAAAATCATACCGATACGAAGTCAACATGAAAGGAATGAGAAATGGATCATGAATAAAAGAAAAGAACAAAAGTGAATAAGATTTAAGAAAAACAAAAACACAGCAATTCATCACGAGCCCAGACGACTTACAATACCATAGAAAATAATAAATAAAACAAACCTGTGTAGAGTGATCAGCTCTCAGACAAAGTGAAAGACGTGTATCGCACACACAATCAGTCACCAGATATAACAATCATAATCATATAACATATACAGATAATGGGTCAAATCTAGAGTGCACCCATACGCCCCACAGACAAATCAATAATCATAATTATAATGGCCATAGCAAATAATAAATAAGGGACGGAACAGGTCATCACTCTCCTGCCCTAGAGTCATGTCAGAGGTGCGTCAATGACATGGACATGAAACCCTCATGCCTAGTGATTGGCTCGTAATATCAAACTGTAGATCAAAGGTCGGGCGTACTATCAAATAATCAAAATTATATCTTAAGGGTACATGGCAAAAGATTCAAATCAAAGATCACATCGAAAGTTCACAAACAAAAGGGAACATAGCAGTGGTATAGGGAATCCTAATAAGGAAATGAATTCTGAAAGAAAAAGGGAATGAAAAGCCCTTACTGAAAAAGGACGGAATATCTGTACCTTATTAGCAAAGCAAAAGACAAGAAAGCAAACACGAACCAGAAATCAGGGCTTCTCCTTCTTCACACCTAAAGAAGTAGAAGACGGAATTACGAATTATTCAAACTCAGATTATTACTTTTAGTTTACTTTTCCATTTTGTAACTTTCCAGGTTTAGTAAGATGTTAATATTCCGGATTAGGTTAAGTCCTTATTTCAAGATCATTATGGAATTAAGGTACCTTTTTATCAAGTTACAAAAGTTTAGGGTTTTAATTGTAAATTCCTTAGATTCAAAGGTTTAAAATGAAAATACTTTAAGTTACTGATTTAATCCCTATGATACCTATATTTACCAAACAAGTACTTTATTTCCCAAATTTACAGAACATCACCTCAGAATTATATGAAGTACGAATTTGACCCTCAAAATTTAGTAATTACACAATTGGTCCCTTAACTTTACAAACCTTATAATTTAAATCATAATTTATTTATAATTACATATCAAGCCCATAAATACTCAAATTTACCCATTACACCCTTAATGACATTATTTACTCAGAATAACTTCAAGTTTCCCAAATTTACACTTTTAGTCCCTCTACTTTAATTTATTTCAAATCGACCCCTTTAAATATAATTAATTCATTTTCTTGCAACATTTACACTTAGGACCTTCAAGTTATATTTTTCCCACATTCCTACTGACTTATATGACATCAAAAAAATATCCCCGAAGTTTCAAAGTTGGCAAAACAAACCCTTATACTTTTATTTACCAATAGTATAGCCCTTTTTATTTGCAAAACCAAACCCTACTTTCATCTAATCATTAAACCATCATGACACCATCATTGAAACATTAATTACATCAGATCTAATAGTATAAACCCTAACCCTAATGCATTCTAGGGTTTCTTCTTATTTTTCTTTATTTTTCGTATAAACCGATTATAAACAATAATTAGCATCAATTATTATGAGCTTCTATAAATCATGTGGTTATTTTTATAGGCTTATATTATCAGTGTAGAACCTGTAAAAATTATGGTTACACTCCAGAAAAATCGATTGACACTATTTGGTAATTATGTGTGTTTTAACTCATTATTTTTCGTACGCTTTGTTTAGCTTGCATGATCCATGTTTAACATTTTTACTGAGTTATATACAACATATAGATCATTAGAAAAATACTAGATCAATTATAGAACGTAAGGATTAGTCGTGGGGTTATATACCTATCGAGCGCAAGAAATCAGACAAACAATTGTGCTACGATCGAACGAGAGCTTCCACGACCCAACTCTTATTTTTCCTAGCTTGCTTACACCTCAATGGACTCCAGAAAATTGCTTGCTCAGTTCCAGAAAGTTGAATGAAGGCTTGGTCGAATTTAGTGTGTGTCGATCTAGGGTTTTCGAAATTTAGGGTTTGTAAAATAAAATGGTTTTGTTTTTGTGCTTTATGATGCGTGGTTTTGCGACCTTACAACAGGTTTTACCTCTCGAGGGATCTTAAGAGGCTTACAACCCCACCAGGCAGTGTACCTGACCGATGTAGTATAGTGTAGTGGTAAGTACGGGGGATTGATCGTTCTCCACAGGGAATAGTGTCGTTAGGATTGAAAAACTACTCTAATAGGTCTAAGGGTGTGGGAAGATTCTTTTTGTATTTTTATATTTTTATGAAAGCAAGTAAAATCTCGGGTTTTGAAGGAGTGGGCGGAATTAGTTGCTAGTCAACTAACCCAAATAACTACAAATGCAAATAAAATAAAATAACTGAAAATGAAAAGGTTGTGAAACTTATGTGGAGAGAAATGTATTTACTTAGATTTCCTTACTCCCTAACTATCTTTTACCGGTTGATTAGTGTGTATTAATTGCGTGGATGACGGGTGTATTCCTTAATACCAATCGTGGGGTGGCGTACGTACTTCCCCAACTCTACAAGCTCCTACTTCACTCCTATGTCGAGCCGGCTAGGAAGCTCCTAACATGGGATCACTAGAATTCGCTCATGCATTAAATACAACCATAAAAACCTTAGTACGCATTGGTTCATTTTTCTTAAGACGTTCAAGCAAGTTACCGTATAGGAAGTTAGCCAGTTTTCTTAAGCCTAACATCGATAAACAATCATCCAATACAATTAATAACACACTAACAACTAATAATCAATAGTTAAGTTTCATTAGATCTAAGCAAACACAAGATAAATCTAGCCTAGCATGTTAATTAAAAGACAAGAACAAGATATAATCAAACAACACATAGACATATTGATTGATTAAATGATTACTTATCTTCAATTAAACATGGGAGATTCAAGGGTATGAAAACCCTTAAAAATGGCAGAAATTCGTCTTAGGGTTTCTCCTCACAAAGTTGCACACCAATGACAAAAAATTGCAAAACTATATATAGAGTTTAGTATCTGACGGCGTCACGTTATAGGACTTGACGCCGTCACCTCGCCGTGTCTAGGGTTCCCGGATGGCCTTCTTGACGCCGTCCCTCTTTAGTGCTCCAAAATCCGCTCTGGCTTATCAAAGGTTGACGCCGTCAGAAATGGGCTTGACGCCGTCTCTCTTTAACTTAAACTGTGATGGCCTTGATCACCTTAAAGGGTGACGCCGTCAGATTTCCTTTGTAAAATTCCTTGGCTTATCATGTGTATTTTTCATATCCACCTCTTTTGCCAAGCCATGACGCCGTCAAGAGCAATACTTGACGCCGTCAAAGGTACTTTTCCAGCCGATTTTGAGACTTTGTCGTTTTCTTCACTTTTATGCTCCAAAAACGTCCAAAATGCTTCCTTTTCCAGATTTCTTCTCCAAAGTACCTAAAATGACAAAAGGAACGATTTAGGGCAATATTTGATCAAATAAATACGATTTAGAGCTTAAATGACCCCCTAAAAGCGGTACACTTTTCGCTTCATCAAATACCCTTACACTTGAGATTTGCTTGTCCTCAAGCAAATGCGCTTTTATTCTAACCAAAATACAAGTTAGGGGTCATTTAACGCTAATATAAAAGTAATTACAACAAATAGTCGTTCCACTTTAATCATAATAAGCACGGAGATTACAAACTAGCACCTCACAAGTAGTGTTTAGATACTCACATCTCTCAAGTGTCATCAAAATAAATCTCTTAAATGAAAACGGATAATATCTCTCACTACCTGTCATAGCAAATTGATTACCATAGGCTTGGGAAAGGATAAAAAACCTCCTCCACTAGGCGTAAGCACCTAAGATAAACTATCAAAGAGGGCTTTTACATGGGTTATAATGTTAGGTGTAGGGATATGATAAACACGGTTTTGTTGGATAAGGGATATTTTACTGGTGGCGAGTTAAAGATCTTGATTAATTACATGTACAATATGGCGTTGCTAAGCCAAGACTAGACTCGACTTAAGCTAAAAACAAAATAACAAAAACATAAAATGAAACGGGATGGTAGTCCGTATGTTTTTTCTACTTTTTTTTTTTTTTTTTTTTTTTTTTTTTTGACATACACTCTTGCCCTACCATCCAAAATAATACATCATAGGGGCCTCGGTTCTCCCCTTACACTTGAACTTTTACATAACTTTACAATTAACTATTCTATCGACTCGAATTAAGATAATCGAAACACTTGGAGTACTTTTAAAATATTTAGCACATATGGGGGTAATAATGTTGTTCTTCCCCATTACTCCATTACACTAGTACTTTACCCATGAGTCCCAATCGTCCCAAAACAATATGTACAAGGATATGACTCGACTTAGCAACCATGTAATCAATTAGATAATTAACTTGGGGTTTAAACAAATGTTGTCACAATAATGCACTAAAAATGAGTGCATACAAGGTAGGCTAAGGCGATTTGGGTGTACATTTAAGTGGGGTGTAAACAAATTCTTACTTTAAGTAAAATGCTTAAAGGTCGAAACGAAAAGATAGGCTCTGAGGGGTGTACTAGGGGTATCGTGTACCAAAAATGGGTACAACGCAAAGGGTGTGGGAGAATTACTTGACCAATGTAGCCAATGTAATTATAACAAAAACACAGGTGTAAAAAAATGGGTTAATCCTAATGCCTCTTATCATGTAGTAAATCTAACTACACGAATGTAGTCTCACTTGTGGCCTCGGAATGGTCCTAACGCAAGTTCTAGAATCTAAGTGCTACCGGTACACACATCATAGCATAAATGCTTTTCCTACCAATTCTAGGGGCGAACCTCACATATTTGGGGGTGGAAATTTTTTTTAGTGGTACGGTTTTTTGTGCTAATCATATAACTCCTATCCGTGAGACGCTCATTAAGACTAAAGTTTCACTCCTATATGTTGTAAAAAATTTTAAATTTGGCACTAAAATTGCCCTAACAGGTATTTATCTCAGTTTTATTACACATCTACCATTAGACAAACAAAAAATCAAGCGTAATAGCATTCTCTAAGGTATCATACTTTTACCCCCCTTACACTTAAGATGAACATTGTCCCCAATGTTCAAATAACAAGATGTAAAAGTAAAAAGGTAAAAGAATGAAATCAAATACTCCCCTGATTCGTTTGGTGGATAAAGAGGTAACATGGTTAGATCTTCTTCCAAGAGAATGTAGAAGCTCCAAGACTAATGCATCACCAAAAGCTTGATTCCACAAACATTTCCTTGTCCAAAATAACCTGTTAAACCTGAGAAAACAAACACGAAAACCTGCATAACATCGGTGGGATAAATTTTATATAAGGATATAATGCTTGTGGAATGATAATTTTGCAGATTCCTGGAGTTTATAAGTTAGAGATTTAATAAAAACTTTTTATGAAAACCAAACTTTCAAAAATTTCAGAAAATTAAAACCTGACGCCGTCAGGTTGTAATGCCTGACGCCGTCAGAAATGATCTGACAGAATTCTCATGTTAAGTTTCCGAAAAATTTCTGGAAAAACCTCTACCTTACTTACTGGAAATCCTGCAAAATATCATTATGACTCGATACAAGCATTTGACTCAAACAAATACTAATATGTATGTTAATTTAATATTGTTACGATTCATGTTCATTTGTGTTCTAATAAACCGATTTGGATTTCCCTTACACTTATCTTTTGCAAAATACCTTTATATTTAGTTAAGACGAAGTTAAAAACAAGATAAAGCATTTTCACAATTTAGTTTTGAACATGAATAAATAATAATAAAAATTAAACACACATACGGAAACAAATGAAATCAAACAAACAAATAAATAAACACACAAAGCAAATAAAGCTTGGGTTGCCTCCCAAGAAGCGCTTTTCTTTATTAACGAGTCTTGTAGCTAGACTCAAAGTCCGGGGTTCTACGTTTTTCCGTTTTGCTTCTCAATTGCCCCTCTGATCATCCTAACAACTCCATATCAACTTTGTATTTAGGTCCTAGGTTCAAGCAATCTTTATAATAAAGGCTTCTCTTATTCCAGACATAGTCCATGCCTTTCTCTTTATCCTCATCATTGATGTCCTCAATCGCACCAATGTTGTCCTTGTCAAATCGAGGCACAAAACGAAATTCATCTACCCGATAAGGCATCCTATATGTGATCCTATCTATGTGATTAGAAAACTGAACCGTGCCTCTTAAACGATCATACTTTAAATTGGATGCTTCAATAAACGGCTTACCTAACACCACGTGAGATAGGCGGCAGTCAACAACACTTGCCAAATCTTCTAAGATCATGAAGTCGGTGACAAAGGTAAAATTCCCAACAAGGATATGCATATCCTTAATCCTTCCAACGAAGTTGCAAACTCCGCTGGGGCACTTGGGGTCTTTCCTAGGCTCAAGTGGTGTGTTTATGATTTGGCTATAAAGGCCTGATGACATCACGTTGGTTGGGGATTCACAGTCAATGTAAGCATGCTCAACGTATTGGTACCCAATCATACATGGTATCTTCACATTCCCAGGATCACCCCTCTTAATCTTTGGGTCAATTCTAGCAAAAGGTGGTCGAGGGTTATCAACTAGGTTGTTATAGTAAGCAATCTCCTCCTTAGTGGGGTATTCATTGAAATAATCATCCAACCTAGGATCTACCTTCACTTCATCAATTTTCTCAACCAACTCCTCAACCGTAAGATTATTACGTTCAGAGTAATTATCTGAGTATATGGCGGTCTCTAAGTTGTTCAAGGCATAATCAAGCTCTATATCAATCATTCTATTGAGCTCTCTGAGCTCACTAATCTCATTCTCAAGTTGGCTACGCAACAAAGCTACTTCGCCAGGTGTAAGGGGTGGATTCGCGTTTTCCATAATGGTGAACAGAAGAGTCAATGGAAAGGTTTTTACGAACAAAGACACAAAGAAAAGATAGACTACTAGAAAGCTAATAAAAAGAAAATAAAAATCTCACTAGATAGGAATCTAATGAGTAGACCTAATAAAATAAAAATTCAACCTAAACAATAACTATTCCCCGGCAGCGGCGCCAAAAACTTGATGCGTGGTTTTGCGACCTTACAACAGGTTTTACCTCTCGAGGGATCTCAAGAGGCTTACAACCCCACCAGGCAGTGTACCTGACCGATGTAGTATAGTGTAGTGGTAAGTACGGGGGATTGATCGTTCTCCACAGGGAATAGTGTCGTTAGGATTGAAAAACTACTCTAATAGGTCTAAGGGTGAGGGAAGATTCTTTTTGTATTTTTATATTTTTATGAAAGCAAGTAAAATCTCGGGTTTTGAAGGAGTGGGCGGAATTAGTTGCTAGTCAACTAACCCAAATAACTACAATTGCAAATAAAATAAAATAACTGAAAATGAAAAGGTTGTGAAACTTATGTGGAGAGAAATGTGTTTACTTAGATTTCCTTACTCCCTAACTATCTTTTACCGGTTGATTAGTGTGTATTAATTGCGTGGATGACGGGTGTATTCCTTAATACCAATCGTGGGGTGGCGTACGTACTTCCCCAACTCTACAAGCTCCTACTTCACTCCTATGTCGAGCCGGCTAGGAAGCTCCTAACATGGGATCACTAGAATTCGCTCATGCATTAAATACAACCATAAAAACCTTAGTACGCATTGGTTCATGTTTCTTAAGACGTTCAAGCAAGTTACCGTATAGGAAGTTAGCCAGTTTTCTTAAGCCTAACATCGATAAACAATCATCCAATACAATTAATAACACACTAACAACTAATAATCAATAGTTAGGTTTCATTAGATCTAAGCAAACACAAGATAAATCTAGCCTAGCATGTTAATTAAAAGACAATAACAAGATATAATCAAACAACACATAGACATATTGATTGATTAAATGATTACTTATCTTCAATTAAACATGGGAGATCCAAGGGTATGAAAACCCTTAAAAATGGCAGAAATTCGTCTTAGGGTTTCTCCTCACAAAGTTGCACACCAATGACAAAAAATTGCAAAACTATATATAGAGTTTAGTATCTGACGGCGTCACGTTATAGGACTTGACGTCGTCACCTCGCCGTGTCTAGGGTTCCCGGATGGCCTTCTTGACGCCGTCCCTCTTTAGTGCTCCAAAATCCGCTCTGGCTTATCAAAGGTTGACGCCGTCAGAAATGGGCTTGACGCCGTCTCTCTTTAACTTAAACCGTGATGGCCTTGATCACCTTAAAGGGTGACGCCGTCAGATTTCCTTTGTAAAATTCCCTGGCTTATCATGTGTATTTTTCATATCCACCTCTTTTGCCAAGCCATGACGCCGTCAAGAGCAATACTTGACGCCGTCAAAGGTACTTTTCCAGCCGATTTTGAGACTTTGTCGTTTTCTTCACTTTTATGCTCCAAAAACGTCCAAAATGCTTCCTTTTCCAGATTTCTTCTCCAAAGTACCTAAAATGACAAAAGGAACGATTTAGGGCAATATTTGATCAAATAAATACGATTTAGAGCTTAAATGACCCCCTAAAAGCGGTACACTTTTCGCTTCATCACTTTATCAAACCGACCTAGGAGGGGATATACTCCAGATTTTCGGCCCAATTTGTTAGCTCAAGATCATACTTTGATTTGGTGTATAATTCCTTAATTTATTTTGTAGTTATCTTACTTTAACATAATTATATAACTTATAAATAATTTAATAAATTATTTTCGGACCATATGTATATGTATATATGAATTTGTAATTTTCTTGACATCCAATATAATGTAATGTTGTCCCAGAAATTCATTTCGTTTCATATGTAGTTGTTTTCATAAGTTTGGAATCAATTCAGAATTGTTATAAGTGATTTTATTAAGTTTTATTGCTTCAGGGGTAATTTGGTCATTTTATAGGTTATCTGAATTTCAGGTATTACACCTTTTTTATATTATTAAAAATTCTTTATTATTTTATGGTTATTTAATATAGATCGTAATTAATGAGCGCTGACACGCATGCGCGTGCTCAATACGCGTGCTGAGGTGTTGCCACGTCAGCACCTTGCTAGGTGCGACATTCCGCATTCTGCGTTCTTTCTATAAATAGCATCACTGGTGTGTGTTTTTTACTACCGCAGTTCCACATTTTCAACTGAGACGCCTTCCGGTATTATTTTTCGAACGATCATTGCAAGTCTGCTCGTGTGATTCTATCCGTGCGATTTCCATACTGGTCCTTCGTCTGTAAAGGTACGTTCCGGTTCACCCATATCTTGTTTTTACTGTTGTTTGGCCGTATCCCTCCTTCCCTCGGTTAGACCATGTCGGTTCCGCCCGTTTCTACTTGCGAGGATTCCCCAGGGGTCAAGGGGTTTCTCCCAAAGTTTGTCATAGAGAAGTTCGCCTTTCGGTTGGACGAAGGGGCTGTGCGTAGGATTACATGGACTATAAAATACCGCCAAACCTATACCCGCGTCTGCCCCCGAAGGGTATGACGATGGATCAATTGCCGAATGACGCCATTGGTTTGTACTTGGAGTATTTTATTGAGGGTGGTTTCACTGTGCCCTTCTACACATTCCTGTTGGATGTTATGAAATATTACAAAGTCCCTGTCTCCCAACTGGTTCCGTTAGGGTTGCCTCTGGAAGATCCTTAACTGATTTGAAGGGTTGGAAATGCGACTTCTGCCTAATAGATAGACGCGCCATCCCATTTGCTATGCCTTGGGGACATCATCATTCGGACCTGTCGGATTCACATCCGAAGAGAGATTTTAACACGGCGGATGCCGATCGGCTGTCCCAGAATGTGTAGACCCCATCCAAATTCTTCGGAGCCTTCTGTATGCCGTTGGACTCTCATCTAGGTGGGATTATCCCGGTTACCGGGTGGCCCTAAGGGATATTGAGGGAAGGGTTACAACCTTACAGCCTTTGTTTTTGCCTTCGTTCGCTATTTTAGCTGTGCTTCGGCCGGCATGTCTGCGCAGAGTTTTAATCGTTTGATGTTTTTGTTTTTTTACAGCTATCACAATGTCTCAATACTTAAAGAAGCCCAAGGTTAGAAAGGATGTGCCCGCGGTCCAGGGGGATCAGCACCGAGAGGATCAGTCCCAGGAAACGCATGTGGCCGCTCCCGCTGCTTCCCAAGCCGTCATCCCGGAGAAGACGGTCGAAACGACAAGGGTCGAAGTGCCTGACCCAAGGGTTTTGGAGGCCAGGAAGAGAAAACAGGACCAGAATGTTGTCCGGCCCACATCTCAGTCTCAACCACAGGGGACTAGACTCCGTCTTCATCCTGATTCGTCAGGTGGTGGTATGTTCCGAGAGGTTAAACGAAGTAAGCCAAATGAGGAGGCCGGTGTGGCGGGTCCAAATGAAAGCGGCAGTGCTTCGGCCGCAAGAAAACAGCCGGATATCCAAGGAGGTATCGGCGGGGGCTTCGCGTCGGAGACCACTGGTGCTGGCAAGTTCTTTTTCCCTTCTATTAGGAAATGTTAATCCCTGTCCCTTGCATTTGCTCTGATAGTAGTTGTTACTTAACTTTATTATTCTCTCTTATGAAAAATGCAGGGGGTTCTTCCGCTGCTGCTCCTGATCGCGGAAAGGACAAAGTAACTGATGAAGATGACTCGGCATCTTTGCATGTGCCGATGTGGAAAGTGCGCAAGGATGACCGCTTGGACAGCTGGGAGGTCTGTCGGGACTTGATGTTGAACCTACCGACTCCGAAAGAAGAGTCATTTTTGGAAGGTTTGGGGGATGCCGAGGCTGCTCAAAGGGCCTGGAAACTTTTGGGTATGGGGGCCGCTGCCCAGTCGAACTTGTTGCTTCGGTTCGAGAACCTTCTTCATGATCATAATGAGCTGTACCATGCTCACCAACACTGCGGAAACCTCAGAAAGAACGGGGGTGAGCTTAAACAGCTGAAGGTTGAGCATTCTACTTGCATGGTGAGAGAGTCGGAGCTGATGGGACAGGTGAAGGAACTGGAGAAGTTGGTGGAGGACGAGAGGTTGGCCGCGGCGGAACGAATCAGCGCCTTGGAAGCTGATTTGGAAAAATCTAAGGTTAACCTGAATGGGGAGGTGAAGGACAATTTGGCCCTTCGGGAGCAAAAGAAGGATCTTATTACCCGGGTGGGCCATACTGAAGGGGATAGGTTTAGGGTTGTTAAGGAGGTCATCCCGGAGGTCGTTCGTCGTCTATTGGGCATCTATGAGTACAAGGAGCATTTGGCAGGACCTTTCAGCTTGTCCTCGCAATCCAGATTTATGGAGGGCGTGATTGTGGGCCGCAAGCCGGAGGAGGTGGCCGCCATTTTGGCCAAGACGGAAGACCTGGATGCGGACACCGCGAGGAAGCTCGACCCGTTGTATGATGGGTTGTTTACCGCTGAGTATCCATATATCAAGAAGATCAGCAGCTCCTACCTTAAGTCTCTTGATGAAATCCTGCAAATCTTCCCCGATCCTGATCCAGCTTCTTCTCCCAAGAGTCTAACTGCCGGTGCCGCCGAGGGATCATCTTCCGGGGCTCCCGAGACCGGGGTTGCTAATGTCGAGGGTTTAACTGTTGGAAGGGATGAGTCGGCTCCCTGAACACTTAAACAATTTGGTTCAACTTGGTGTTGTAAGGCCTTCGAGCCAAGAACAATATTTTTTTTATATCCGGATGACTGTAATAATTTATGACAAATAATTCGTATGGTTTATTCGTTTGTATATATCTATGACTGTTCTGTATTCCGTACGTGCCATGTTTCATGTTTCGTGCTATTATTTTTGCTTATTTCTGGAGTGATTTTCTCTTTTTGGTTTATTGGTCTCAGTGTTGCCTTGCCCTTTCGGATTTTATATCTCGGTTGACATGATGAGGTGTTCTTTCGGGCATTTGAACGAACCTATCGGATTTTGTGAACTTGCGATTATTAATGGTTGCCCGATTATTAATGATTGCCTTATCCTACTTCCCCCCTTTTTTCCTTCATCATTTTTTTTTATATTATGTATGGTACTGCAAATGTGGCGCTGCTTTGGTTTGCTCGTCCGACTTTAGCCTTCTTATGGGTCATCCCTTCATTTTTTCCTTTATCTATTTTCGACCCCCGACGTATGCCGAACAATTGTTGTCGTTCGGCATTTGCCAGGGTTATGAATCGTACCACTTGTTTGTTATTACCTTCGCTACTCGCATAGCTTCGGAAGTACATATTTACATTGGAGCAACACTCTTTTGATTACGAACGTATAGCACTTGTTTGTTATTACCTTTACTATTTGCATAGCTCCGGAAGTACAAGTCTATGCATTTTTGCATGGTTGTATGGTACCCCTTTGAACATTGACCACAAATATCTCCGGAGGGGGCCAGCCTCTCGGAGGGATCACTTTTCACTTATGTTCAAAGTACGACAAATGATTCAGCCCTTCCGCAGGGATCATGGCAACCCCTTTCTGGGTATCAACCATCTTTGAACATTGACCACAAAATCTCCGGAGGGCGCGAACCTCACGGAGGGGCCGCTCTCTAATTATGTTCAGAAAACAATGAACATTGATCACTAATCTCCGGAGGGCACGAACCTCTCAGAGGGACCACTCTCTAATTATGTTCGAGATATTACAGGTGGTTCAGCCTTTCCGCCAGGATTATGGCAACCCCTTCCTGGGTATTAACCATCTTTGGACATTGACCACACACTCCCCGGAGGGCGTGAACCCCTCGGGGGGGCCACTTTCTAATTATGTCCAGAAAACAATGAACATTGATCACTAATCTCCGGAGGGCACGAACCTATCGGAGGGACCACTCTCTAATTATGTTCGAGATATTACAGGTGGTTCAGCCTTTCCGCCAGGATTATGGCAATCCCTTTCTGGGTATCAACCATCTTTGGACATTGACCACACACTCCCCGGAGGGCGTGAACCTCTCGGGGGGGGGGGGGGGCACTTTCTAATTATGTCCAGAATGTCGCAAGTATTCTTGAGATGTTCCTCAAGAATATTGCCTCCCTCCAGTGGTGGGGTAACTCCTTCCAACGGTGGGACAATTCCCTCCAACGGTGGGATAACTGCATTTAATATTAAAAATAGTCAATATCGGGTCTTTTTGGGAAGTCACAAGCATTTCAAGGAGGTATTGCGGGAAAATTGCCCCCCTTCAACGGTGGGGGAACTGTATTTCATTAGAATAGTTAACATCAAGCCCTTTCGGGCGTTACATAAGGTACAATGAACCCTATTTATATGGGCATTTTTTTTTACAATCAGTCGTCCGTCATGCTTGCGGCGCTTTCCTGCCCCTCCCTACTCGACTTGTGTGTTCTCATCCGGCAAGCTTCCGACCTTTTGGGGGGCTCGTGCTTCTGGCGGATGGTGTTCCCATAGGCTTTGCTTCCCCGACATGCGAGATTACCTGTCTTAAGTTACGAAGGTATTTGCGTTCCTTCCGTTAGTTTGCACATAATCACAGGATAGAATAAAATAGCAAGGTATTCCAGCGGTTATTTCGTATTGATGATTACCTGAGCCGTCACTCGTACCTTGGTGGGTCTGTCGGGGATTTCTTGATCACAGCACTGGTTCGCCTTTCTCCCGTCCTTTTTTCCGACGATGGGTTTCTTCCTTTGCTCCTGCGGTATGTCCCATCGCTTTCCCTCCGGTGAATGAGCTCTTTCCCTGATTTCTCTTACTCTTGCAACAGGCTCCTCCCTTGTACCGTGATGTCTTCGCACTTTTGTCCGAGTGTCCAACGTTGCTATGCCGCCCGGTGTGGGAAATTTGACCATCGAATGGATAGTTGAAGGTACGGCCCGTAACTTCTTTAAACCGATGCGTCCCAGTATGGCATTGTAGGGGGAAGGCGAATCGATCACGGCAAATTCCAAGCTGATTTTCCGGGACAAATCCTGATTTCCGAAGCAGACTTCCAGGTCTATCACCCCTCGTGGTCTAACGGGTTTTCCCGTGAATCCCATCAAGGTTGTGTCAACCTCCTTCAATCGTGCCCTGACCGCCGGATCCAGACACTCGAATTGGTGCCCATACATTATTTCCATCGAGGCACTAGGGTCGACGTAGACCTCACGTATTTTCCTCCCCCCAGCTTCAATTTCGATTACCAGCGGTTCGTCTGACATCTTCTCCGGAAGAATAGCCGGAAAACTTATCGGAACGTTCATCCATTCTTCTATTTCTGTTTCTTCCGTTTTCTGAGAGGTCATAAAGCTTCGGATCATGTTGATTATTTTCCCTTTATTCCCTTGGTTGTTACCTCCTTGGTTAGTTTTCCTTCCTTTCCTGAGGTCTTTCACCAAATGGTCCAGCTTCCCTGTACTTAATGCAGTTCTTAACTCCTCCCTGAGTTGCCAGCAGTCGTCAGTGAAATGTCCTTTCTCCCCATGATAGTCGCAATGCTTGTCCTCACAATCCTTTTGTGGTTTTCCCATTGTTGGAGGAGGCTGCGGTAACCTCAGCTGGTGTTCCGTTGCCAATATTTCCTTCGGTGTCTTCGTAAGGGTGTCCAAGTCTATCGACCTTGTCTCATTTCGGCGGACATCAGTTCGGCGAGGGTCGGTCCTCCCAGCGTTACCGTACCTTGGAGCGACATAAGGTGCATAGTAATCGTTCCTTCGCCCTTTGAATCCGACCTTAGGGCTGTTCCGGCGGTAATCTCCGACAGGGGGTTTTGGTTGGTAGTCGCTCTTGTTGTGGTACGGGTTAGGCCGAGACTCCATTCTCTCTCCTTTCGGCAGTTCTGTTGTCCGGAAGGCCTCCTCGGAACGAACAAAATCATCGATCCTTTCCAACATCTCGTCGACGGTCTTAGGAATCTTATCCGAGAATTTCTTGGCTAATTCCGGGCAGTGGTGGCCATTCAGAAACGATCCGATTTGCATAATTTCTGGGGCATCCGGGAAGTGGTTGGCCTCGCATATCCATCTTTTCTTAAAGTCCGGAAGGCTTTCGTTCGCCTTTCGGTGAATTTTATTGATCTCTGTTAGGTCCTTGGTGCTTATTCTTAACATACTAAACCTATTCAAAAACCTCTTCTGAAGCTCGTCCCAACTATCAATGCTTCCCGTCGGGAGCTTATCAAACCATCCCCTGGCTTTCCCGTCCAGGGTTTGTTGGAACATTCGACACCATACGGGCATGGGCCACTCTTCATGATTTCCTGCTTCAGTGAAAAGATTGATGTGGTCATCTGGATCGGTGGTTCCTTGGTACAGTTTCAGGTTCGTCGGTATCTTGTGCTTGGGAGATGAGAACTCTATGAACCTTTTCGTGAACGGGCACTTGATCATTTCCTTGAAAGGTTTGCTCAAATCATCATCCGCCTTTTTCCCCTTTCCGTAGGGTGATCCTCCAACATCTTCTTCCTCCGAATTTTCATACCCGTCATCGAGCCTCAACATTCTGGGGCTCACCAGGTTGCGATTGCCTGGTTGTTTGAACAACTCTTTCAAGGCCGAAAGATGACCTGTGATTAGGGTTTGGGCATCCGGAGGATCATGGTCTCCTCCGGATCCTCCGGCTCCCCCCGCGTTCCGGACAGGGGTGAAGAGGGGTGTAGGACCCGTCATTTCGAACGTTGGCGTAGGACCCGTCATTCCGAACGTTGGTGTAGGACCTGTCATTCCGAACCTCGGGTAGATCGAGCGGAAGGTCCCACGGATGGCGCCAATTTGTTGAAGCAATTTATTGCAACCGCTTCAAACAATTAAAGGGGGCCTGCCGGTTGAACTCAGCTAGGGTTCTTCCGAGAGGCTTGGACGCTGATCCCTTCGGCTATTAGAGGTCCTCCGGGTATCTGCACACAACAACACACGTTAGGCTCGCCCCGGGTGTTATCCCAGGACCCACCTCCGGCGTGAAAGTAAGTATATGGTATTCCGAAAGGGCTATCAACTATAGTGAGAAGTAAATGCGGGTAAAAACGTTAGTTGAGAGCAGTAAATGAGCTGAGTATTTATAGTACTCGGCCTCGATACCTGGAATGGCGGCGCCGGATTTTCAGGAGACATGTCCCCGACATAATCCCTTAAATCCTGGGGCGGCGGCGGCGGTGTCTACAGCTGCCATCTGTCACAAGGTAAACGCCACCTGTCCTACTACTTACAGTGATACTGGCCGGATGAGTCGTGTGCCCTCCGGTATGTCCGGACGGCTATGTGTCGTCCGGACGGCCGGTCAAGACAGGCCGTTCGGACACATGCGTCAACAATTAACATGCATACTTAGTAGTATAATAACAAACTATAGTTTAACAATATTCGATTAACGTAAATGAAATAGTTTGAGAGATAAGTACGGCTCAACGTATATTATATATTATATATATACTAAAAAGGGGGAAACACTACTGTAGCAGATGCACTGTAGCCGCTACAGTGGACAAAATAGTGATCGTTTGCAAAATAGTCTCTAAGGTGTAACTGTCTTTGCAAGCAAGCTAGGTCCTTCGATGAATAACGATGCAACACGCCGAGAATTTTAAGGACTTTTTCATCAAAAAAACATATTATTTTCACAATTAATTTTCAAAAATAGTCCTTGGGTTAACAGTTGTCATGTGCAATTTAGTCCCTAAGGTGTAAATGTTTTTGCATGCTAGGTCCTTCGGGGACTAACGATGCAACACGCCGAGAATTTTAAGAACTTTTTCCGTAAAAAACATATTATTTCCAGAATTAGTTTTCAAAAATAGTCCTTTGGTTTATCGATCTTTTTCAAATTTAGTCCTTAATGACTAACTTTCAAACAAGACTTAGCACCGCATTTCCGCAGCAACGCGCGGGTCCTTCTACTCGTTCCACTTGTTAATATTATAGACGCTCCATTTGAATCCATTCCAACTTTTATCTTGGCGAACTGGTCTTATTTGTTCTACTACCTATAATGCCAAAGAAGCTAAGATATACACTGCTGAAAATATCAAAGCTTAAATTGACAATACTCACCAGCCGAAATATATTATAAAATGTAGCCAAACTTTAATTAAAAAAAGCTACAACAATTAAGAGAAGAAGTAAACATATCAACATCAACATATCTCACACGAAACTATTTCAATTCCACTTGCCTTATTCAATTCATCTATACCATTTTTTTTTTCTTTTTTTTAATCTATGTATTCAGTATTTAGCTGGTGGGCTATATGGTTTGTGGCCATACGGTGGCAGCCAATGATGCTTAGGAGGTGGCGGCGGTGGTGGTGGTGGGGGAGGAGGAGGTGGTGGTGGCGGCGGAGGAGGAGGAGGAGCTGCACAACCACGACAATTAATGGGACGAGAATAAAAGGCTTTACACTCGGCCACTGATCGTTGTGCCGGCCTATCACGAATACAATTTTTTCGGTCATCTTTGTCCTCGATCTTGAGACAAATCTTGGGCTCACCCGAGAAGTAATTATCAGAGTACGTGAAATTCTCCAACCGTGGCAACGAGCATATACTAGATGGAATATAACCCGAAAACTTGTTGTGAGCAACATTTAATTGTTCCAAGCTCTTCATTTCTCCTATACTTTCGGGTAACATCCCTTCTAGTGAATTAGAACTCACATCGAAAACTGTCAACTTCTTTAGGGACCCTATATCTGGTGTCAAACAACCACTTAATCCCACATTCATTAGAATGATCTCTTCTAAAGTGTTGCTCATCTTCTTTATACTCGAAGGCAAGCAACCTTTGATATTGTTGTTAGCAAAAACCAACACCGAAACAGGAGAATTCCCTAGGTTTTTGGGAAAACTAGAGTCGAATTGGTTGTTATTCACAAAAATGGCATCGAGTTTAAGGTCATATAGGTTAGAAGGAATATCGCCTTTAAATTGGTTAAACCGAATATCTAGAAATTTGAGAGAAGGTAGTGAAAGAACCACAGAAGGGAAACTACCCGAAAATCGGTTGTTACTTATATCAAGCTCATAAAGAAGGCGTAGTTTTACAAAAGACTTAGGCACTGTTCCACAAAAGTTGTTAGAGTTAATGTGGAACAATGCGAGGTCAGTGAGTAACCCTAGGTCTTCAGGTAGAGACCCAGAGATGTTTGCATGGTTTAGGTCTATACCAGCGACTGTGGTGAGATTTGCATCGTCTAAAGAAGGCGCACAAAAAACCCCGGTATAGTTACACACAGTATAGCCATTCCAATTGGAAGTGAATCCTCGAGGGTCCGAGGTTATAGAATGTTTCCATGCTTGGAGAGCATAATATGCATTTTGGAGCCTAGGGTTTGGGGGAGATGTTGCTTGATGAGAAAGAGTTGTGAAGAAACCTAGAAGAACAAGAAAAACAAATTTAAGGTGAGGGGAAGGTATGTTCATCTTAGGTTGGTGTAATTAATGAAGAGGAACGAAACAAGAGTGTTGTATTTAAAAGGGATGAGAGATTATGTTTGTTGAAGCGTTAAAAGGAAGTGGTTGGAACTTCGCTAGTGACATCTATACACACAACAACTCTTCACCGAGTTTTATTTTTAGAAAACAGCGTGAATAGATACATCTCTTACTATACATGTAGAGACAAATTTTTAATGTTCTAAAAAACAAAATAGAAACGAGATGTAAATGTTTTGACTTATGTTTGGTCATGAGAATAGTACTCCGTACTATTTGATGTAGGGAAGTTCCCTTAGGCCAGGTCGTAACCACATATAAAGTCATTTGGTTACTTGTGATAGGTGAATGAAAATATGACTAAATTAAGGAGTTGTTACTTACTTACTAGACATTATAAAACCTCGGTCAATGGATTAAAATGTTTGCATAATGCGTTTGTTTGACGTTTTCATACATAACTCACAGAAGATAAAGCTATTTATCACTACGAGAAAATAGTCTTTTAGCGACATAATTAGCGACCTACCATCTTAACTCAAGCTTTAGTGACGATGTTCGTCTTCTTTTTTCCCTTTTTTTTTTCTTTCTGGAAAAGGAATTGAAACTTTGATGTATCGAATTTAATGGTTATATTCTAAAATCTTGCGATTCTTATTGCATCATGTATGTTTGTAATGCTATATAGTGTATGTGTAATTTTTATGGCATTAAATTTTACCCACAAATGAGCAATGCAGGTGACAACTAAGCAAAAGAACAACAACCAGAATAACGACTTAACTAGGGATATCTTTAGAAATAGCGACACTAATATCGACTTAAGTTGCGACATTTTTAAAAGTAGCGACGTATATAGCGTCTTAGTTAGCGTCATGTCCTACAACTTGCGACTTAAACTGGTGATGTCGCTATTTTATTAGCAACGCATATTATGATGTCGTTATACGGGTCGCTGTCATTAGCGACTTCATTCTAGTGTCGCAAAAATCAGCGACTCTTTTACAGCGACTTTGCCTCTAATGTCGCTAACAATGTCGCTGGCAAAAAATATGTCGCTAATCAAGTCGCTAAACATGACGCTAAAAGGCATTTTTCTTGTAGTGTTAAGTAATTTTTTTTAATAGAAATATGAAAGGTACACAATATTCTTAAACACATCCTTAAAATAATTTTTTCGCTTAAAAATAATGTGATAGTTTTTAATTATTCAACTATTAGGCAAATACAAGAAAATTATTAATAATGTTTACTAATGTTATTACACGATTTGATAGAATAATCCAACTAAAATGAATCTATGAAACTCATGGTCGAACTGTCGATTCTGAAACATACATTCTGGACAATGCATACCGTATATATCAATACAAACGGATCAAGTTTGCCTTGGTTGATATGTGTGATTATGAAATAGGAATAATTTTACATATGATATCATGTTAGCTTTTGTTACTTAATTATCTTTTACTCTTTTTTTTTAAAGAAATTTGCAGGACATCTCAATGTTTTTCTTTGGGGGAAGATTGTGCCGAGAGGCAAGTACAGTTTTTTGCGCGCGGGATGTTCTCTCCGTTCGCTGTGACATGGATGCCTTTGCCGAGCTCTTTTACCGTCCACACCCTCCGCCATATATAACGATAGAGATAATTAGCATTATTTGCTTCCAAGTTACAGGCAAAACAATAAACATAAAAGATCACTTTCTCTATAAAAAAAAGAATGATCTCTAATCGATATTTTTCTTTTGCTCTTGAATAATTAGTACGTGATATGTATTTAATGCATTTTTTGATTAATTAAGAAAGTTTGTGTTTATTAACTACACGCTAACTTGTGCTTAATGGACACTTGTTGGCAAAACCTTAATAGAGATATGAAGGGAAAAAAAATACTACTTTTATAAATGCATTTCTATATATATATTTTTTTGGGTAAAGTGATTCAATACCCTTGATAAATTTTACTACGCAAAAAAACAAATAAGTACAATGGATGTGAGTAATTCCCACATCTCAGCCTAAAAAGACAAAACAAACGCTCCTACAGTGCTTAACACCTAATCTAGCATAAGATGACATGCCAAACTTATGAGACTTAATAAAAACCGTATCTAATTTGACCACGGAGACTAATATCAAAAGCGTTTGCAAACTCCATTTGGGTTTCAGTCAAACCACAGTCATTAAGATCATCATCATCATACGGGTCTTAATCATATGTCTCCTCCTTCCATTGCTCGTATAAACTCTTCTTACCCTCTCCACCACCACTTTTAGAGATTTCATTAACCTTGGAACTCGTAGATGCCATATAAGTAGCAGTTTCATTGTAGACCTCGAGCACTTCATCATCACTATCCGTATTATCCGGATCAACAACTTTTTTAGAACTGGGAAGCGTTGATTTACAATGTTTTAGCGGTTTTCCATCATCACCCACTAGCACAAGCTTCCAATCAAGCATCTGACTTTCCAGTTTATTATTCCTTGCAACCAAAGGTGTAGTACTTGGACTACCAGATGCCGTACCAACCAAATGTGTAAGGACATTACCACTAGGTTCTACATTAGCATTAGAAGCCTCATCCAATTCACCTAGAACACCAAATGAATTAGAAGTACTTACCACTTTAGCATCCATTTTCGGTTGTCTAGACATAGAAGCCTCATTTATGTTATCTTTTGAATTAGAAGCCTTGGTATTCTTTGGAGCAACAAGCCTATACTCAAACTTGTTCATTTGAACACCATTATACTTCTTTGGATTAGCTCCTTTCCACTTCACAACCGTAAACCCATAATTAGAATTTGAAACCTTCTTTAATGCACCCGAACTCTGACCCTTGCCTTTATCTATCTCATTCACCACACATTTAGGAGCAGCTTTGGGACAATCATCAAGAGAATGACCATATAACAAGCAAATACCACAACTAGGGGGTTCCTACTCGTATTCAATACGAATAGACTCTTTCGTATATCCACTTCCATTAAGCTTTGGAACAGCCAGAACCAGATTATCACGAAACTCATTAGACGCATTAATTTCAATCAAAGCTCTTACATAGCTGCTCCTCTCCCATGAATCTAAACACATGTTATTCGTATACGAGTATAGCATCATAGGAGTACCAATATTAGAAGCGATCAAGCTCAATCCATCCGATGTACATGCCATCAATGGTACATTATGGAACTTCACCCAAACTAAGACACAAGATAAATCTTCTTTCAAAAGGCTTACCTCGGGTGACCATTTATTAAGAAAAATGGAAATTCCACGAATCATCCATGGACCATATCGAAGAACAGAATCCGCACCCTGAATAGATGAGAACTTAAAAAAGAAAAACCGTTCGCGTTCATTGTTACTTTCACTATGCTATACTTCTCCCAATTATTGCGCACAAACCATTCAACAACGGGAAAAGCAAGCTTTTTACCGATAAAATACCCGTATAGTGAATTCTTCAATCTCTCATTCACCTCATGAATCGAAGCTATAGGTAAACCAACATCATAGTCTGCATCATTAGGTACATTATCTTTAATTTTTTTGAAAATTGGCCTTAGTCATAGACATAGGGCTGAGCTTATTAGCATATGATGAGGGTTTTTCATCAGTAGATGTATTCACATTCTCAATAGCAATACTTCCCATGGCCTTCTGAAAACTATCACAAGCTGCAATATTAGACGATTCAGATGCAAAATCAATGTTCACATGTTCTTTAACAGGTTCAGTACTCACTTGTTCAATCGTTTAAGAATTTTGAGTCATACCATAACCACCATTAGTACCACTAGATGAAAAGCCAGAAGTCACGATATCAGGAGGAGTATCATTCGTTTGAGTCTGGTCACTACCTGTACCACTTTGAGACGTTTCCAGATTAGAACCCTCATTAACCTTAGAAGATTTGACATCTTCGTCTTTATAGACTGACGCACCAGCATATCAACAACATTCGAACCCTTTTTCTGCTTTACACCCCTCCCTCCCGAACTAAAAAACCCCCTCTCCATTAACCCTACATACGCACCAAACAAACCTAGCTTAGCAACACCCAATAAACCAAGGTGAAACCAAGATGACCAGTAATAGATCTACACACAAGAACCAACAAGAGAAGATTTTAACAAAGAACCAAACCAATCAAAGATCAATTTAGGTTAAATACGCACAACAAAAACCTTCAGAAACAAATAGAAACCAACCGGTCGGAAAATAAACCCAAACAAATGTAAAAAATCGATTGAAACAAAGTATAAGTTTATAACCAAAAAAAGTTATAACCTGTAAAAGGACGATTGATACATTGGTATAGGGATTAAAGAAGACATTAAGACCAATTATTAACGACAGATATTAGGAGATTTAGAGCAAGTAGCGAATGATATGAAGAAACCGTTTGGGGTTTTGGGAAAAAAAATCCGAATAAAAGTTTTTCGACAAAAAAATTCCGAAAAAAAAATTGAAAAAGAATTTCGAAAAAAAAAATCCGATTTTTTTTAAGGGACCATTTATGTAATTTACCTTAGGGACGGTGGATGCAATTTTCGCTAACCCTCATGGACCATTTATTTAATTTGGAAGGGTAAAATTGTCATCACTAGTTATCATTACCCATAAAAAAAAAAAAAAAAAAAAAAAAAAAAAAAAATTTGTTCGCTACCTAAAAAAAATAGTGGCAAGTATTATACCTTTTTAAAACATTTGCCCTTTTATTTTCTTAAAGTACGCATATTACTGCGTGTAGAAAGGCAGTGGCTTCTTTTTGAGAAGATATAGGTCTAGTGAGATGACCAAAGAAAAACACGCTAACCTTCTTTCTTTTCTAAAGAGTCTGCTCATATTTTGTAACACTATTTTCAATTATATTATTATCCAAAAGCATGATAATTGTATGATTAAAAATATCATGAATACTTATAATAAGTTTGTATAGTCAAAAGCTTAAGAGAATATAGAAAGAACAAACAATGCGCATACATTATTGGTATAAAGATTCTAATCCATTATTTATAGGCTTCATAGTTTTTAAAAATGTAATTCAAAGGAAACCAATTTATTTAATTCAAGTTTATCTGAAAACGATTGGTTTGTAAAAGGGTTTATAAAAAGATGAAAAAAATTTAAAAATGTATAAATCATAGTGGATGTATATTTCAAGCTTATGTGACATTAATAAGTTTATGATTTTTTAAGAGGTCCAAAGTTTAAGTATTTTGAAAGTGTTAGAAATGTGTTTTATGATATGAAAATGTTTATAATTAGCAATAGTAAATGTAATAGTTTGAGAGATAAGTAAGGCTCAACGTATATTAATAGACGCTCAATTTGAATCCATTCCTACTTGTAACTTGACGAACTGGTCTTATTTGTTCTACCAACTACGATATCAAAAAAGCTAAGATACACGCTGCTGAACATATCAAAGCTTAAATCGACAATATATAAAATAGAAAATTCTGATACAAGTCTTAATTCTTAAATTAGTTTTAATCGCGACTAATTAAAGGATCATCAGCCGAAATATATTTAAAAAAAAAATGTAACCAAACTTTAACTAAAAAAAGCTACTAACAATTATGAGAAGTAAACATATCAACATCAATGCAACATATCTCACACGAAACTACTTCCACTTGCCTTATTCATCTATACCATTTTTTTGTATTCAGTTTTTAGTTGGAGGGCTTTTTGGTTTGTGGCCATACGGTGGC
This sequence comes from Artemisia tridentata subsp. tridentata, assembly GCA_021014915.2. Classification (NCBI taxonomy): domain Eukaryota; kingdom Viridiplantae; phylum Streptophyta; class Magnoliopsida; order Asterales; family Asteraceae; genus Artemisia; species Artemisia tridentata. The sequence continues at coordinate 338,984,664 of CP139503.1, read as the reverse complement.
AGTGGCAGTGGCAATGGCAGCCAATGCTTATGAGGTGGAGGTGGCGATGGAGGAGGAGGAGGTGGTGGTGGTGGTGGTGGCGGCGGTGGAGGAGGAGCTGCACAACCACGACAATTAATGGGACGAGAATAAAAGGCTTTACACTCGGCCACTGATCGTTGTGCCGGCCTATCAAGAATACAATTTTTTCGGTCATCTTTATCCGCGATCTTGAGACAAATCTTGGGCTCACCCGAGAAGTAATTATCCGAGTACGTGAAATTCTCCAACCGTGGCAACGAGCATATACTAGATGGAATATAACCCGAAAACTTGTTGTGAGCAACATTTAACTGTTCCAAGCTCTTCATTTCTCCTATACTTTCGGGTAACATCCCTTCTAGTGAATTAGAACTCACATCGAAAACTGTCAACTTCTTCAAAGACCCTATATCGGGTGTTAAACAACCACTTAATCCCACATTCACTAGAATAATCTCTTCTAAAGTTTTGCTCATCTTCTTTATACTCGAAGGCAAGCAACCTTTGATGTTGTTGTTAGCAAAAACCAACACTGAAATAGGAGAATTTCCTAGGTTTTTTGGAAAACTAGCATTGAATTGGTTGTTATTCACGAAAATGGCATCAAGTTTAAGGTCATATAATTTAGAAGGAATTTCGCCTTTAAATTGATTAAAGCGAATATCAAGAAATTTGAGAGAAGGTAGTGAAAGAACCACAGAAGGGAAACTACCCGAAAAGCGATTGTTACTTATATCAAGCTCATAAAGAAGGCGTAGTTTTACAAAAGACTTCGGTACTGTTCCAATAAACTTGTTAGAGTTAATGTGGAACAGTGCGAGGTCAGTGAGTAACCCTAGCTCATCTGGTAGAGACCCAGAGATGTTTGCATGGTTTAGGTCTATACCAGCGACTGTGGTGATATTTGCATCGTCTAAAGAAGGTGCACAAAACACCCCGGTGTAGTTACACACATTATAGCCATACCAATTGGAAGTGAATCCTCGAGGGTCCGAGGTTATCGAATGCTTCCATGCTTGCAGAGCATAATATGCATTTTGGAGCCTAGGGTTTGGAGGAGATGTTGCTTGATGAGAAAGAATTGTGAAGAAACCTAGAAGAACAAGAAAAACAAATTTATGGCGAGGGGAAGGTATGTTCATTTTGGACATTAGTTTGGTGTAATTAATGAAAAGGAATGAGTGGAGGAGTGTTGTATTTAAATGCGATGTGAGATTGTGTTTTTTTAAGCCTTAAAAGTAGGGCCATAAACAAACTGAACGTTCAGTGAACATTTCATGAACCATTCGGTAAAAAATTCATTTATTTATTAAATGAATGAACATGAACAATACTTTACGTTCGTTTAGTTAAATGAACGAACATGAACAAGAGTCCCGTCCGTTTATTTATGTTCGTGAACGTTCGATTATGCGTTCGTTAATGTTGGTTTATGTTTATTTATTTATTTATGTTCGTATATCATATCTTTTAATTGTATAATTTTAAAATTGGTTTGTTTAAAAAAAAAAAAAATTATAAAACAGTATATTGTGTATAACTTAATAAAGTTTATGTTTGCTTGTCTATGTTCATTTATGTTCGATCGCTTATGTTCGTTTAACGTTCGTTTAGTGTCTTAATGAACGAACATGAACATCTCATTTTCTTAATAAACGAACATGAACAAGAAAATTCGTCCGTTTAACCGTTCGTGTTCGTTTATTTGTCTGGTTAAAATTAAATAAACGAACATGAACAAGGCTCCGTTCGTGTTTGTCCGATTCATTTACAGCCTTATTTAAAAGAAAGTGGTTGGAACTTCGCTAGTGACATCTATACACACAACTACTCTTCACCGAGTTTTATTTTTAAAAAACAACGTAAATAGATAAATCGCTTCCTATACATGTAGAGACAAAGTACTAATGTTCTAAAAAACAAAACACGTTCAAATGAGATGTAAATGTTTTGACTTTTGTTTGGTCATGATGAGAAGAGTACTATTTGACGTACAGGTAAGCATCTTAAGCCAAGTCATATAAAGTCTTTGTCATTTGTGATAGGTGAAAATAAAAATATGACTAAATTAAGGAGCGGTTACTAGAAACAAATGGGTAGATATAATAAAAGCTTCGGTCAATGGATTAAAATGTTGAGTTAAAAAAAAAAAGGAAAAAAAAGAAAAGGATTAAAATGTTTGCATAATGGCCATTCCTTGAACGTTTGTTTGACGTTTTCATATATAACTCACGAAAGATAAAGCTATATTATTACGATAAATTAATTACATTTTTTTAGATTATGAAAGATACACAATCTTAAACACGTCCTTAAGATATAATTGCTTGAAATTAACGTAATTATTTTAAAACTATTCAATTATTAGCCAAATACTAGAAAACTTTTAACAATGTGTTACTAATGCATGTTATTACACGATTTGATAAAATAATCCAACTAAAACGAATCTTAGGAAACGTGATAGACGAGCGGCTTATCAAAGCATGCATGGTTGATCTGTCGATTCAGAAACATATATACATTCTGGACGTTGCACAATGCATATTGTATATATCAATACAAACGGAATAAGTTTGCTTTGGTTGGTATGTGTGAATTCTTTATATAAATATGAATAATTTTACATATAATATGATCAAGACTTTAAGAGCGGAGAGTGTTGTGTAAAGGCCTGCTTTTCTAGACAGGGCAAATGTTTTAAAAATGTACCATATTTGTCATAATTTGTTTTTATAGGTAGTGAACAAATTTTTTTACTTATACGAGTACTTTTCTTTCAAATTCGGTCTTTTTGAGGTATTTTGCGATATTTTGTGACATTTTTACCCCTCTCAGCTAATAGGATTTTTTTTTTGAAGGGTAAAAATATCACAAAGTACCTTAAAAAGGACGAATTTGAAAGAAAAATACCCTTATAAGCAAAAAAATTTGTTCGCTACTCAGAAAAACAAATAGTGTCAAGTATGATATTTTTAAAAAATATTTGCCCTTCTAGATATCATGTTAGCTTTTGATACTTAATTATCTTTTCGTTAAACAATTTGCAGCACATCGGAATGTTTTTTTATGGAAGATTGTGCTGAGAGGCAAGTACAGTTTCTTGCGGCA